>CAVLJG010000008.1:61440123-62040123 GCA_963669975.1 Acanthoscelides obtectus | reverse complement strand
GACGAGCGCAAGTGCGCAAACTGTGGAGAGGGACATCCCGCAAATAGCCGAACTTGCAAGTTCACTGCAAGGAGGAATTTACAAGTTATAGCGCAAAGAAGCAATATATCATACGCAGACGCAGCCTGCCCCCTCTGCCCAACCTCCCTTGAGAACGCAAAATGTGGACCTGGCAACCGCGCTAAGGTCCCTACAACAAATAATAAGCCCACTGATTAGCGCTACCCAAGCGTTGCAGGCGATATTTCCTGTCAATGTCTAGGTACAATTGTAGACAACCTGCATGCATCAAGATTCGTTTTTGGAATTGTTTGGGCATGAGGGATATTCCCAAAAAACGGAAATTTCATCAAGCTCTTTTGGATGAAGGTATAGATGTGGCGTTGCTGCAGGAAACGTTATCCGATGTGACAGATTGAATGGTCGAGGTGGCGGTTTAGCAGTGTTGATTAAGCGCGGTACAGACTATTATAGAAGCACTAATACGGAGATGCATAGCATCGAAGCAGCTTCTGTGGTGGTCAAAAGGGCGGGAGGTGTCTCGTTGAAGATCACATCGGTGTATGTCAGGTGTGGTTCCAGGCTACAAGAGGTGGATCTGGAGGTCCTTTTGGATTACTGGGGTCCGCTTATTGTGGCAGGCGACTTCAACCGCAAACATCGAGTATGGAATTCTAGGTTGAATTCCACTAGTGGGATATGATTGTACAATGATGTGATGCGAAATGTGTACCTTATACAAACCACTGAAGAGCCGGCACACCATCCATTCAACCATCTTCAGGCTCAAGCTGTCTTCGACTTCGCGATATCTAAATACTGTAATGAGCAAACTTCTGAGGAGGAAGCTCCTGCAAGGGAACGCATTGATTGGGACCTATACAAGTTGCTCCTTAAAGAGTTTCCCAATATCCCGATTATAGATGATGAGTCTGGAATAGATGCCGCTCAAGTGGAGAGGACAAGTTTCACTCAAACAGCTCTACAGCGTGCAGCTGTACTTCCTGCACCACGACAAGGCAGACCTTTTTGTCTGCGGACATTCGTCAGAAAATCTCTGACAAAAGAGCCGCTATTAAACAGGCAAAAAGGTCTTGTCATCCTGATAACATTCGTGGGGCTACAAATCTTGTCCATGAAGTGAGAAACGCACTGCACGAACTCCGCAACGAGCAATGGAGCGACTTTCTGGTGGGAATGCTTGATTTAGGTATTCCTCTCTGGAGTCACTCAGAAACGGAAAGCGAGAACAACTACCGCACATCCACGGTCCTGAAGGTATAGTCTTAAGAACGGGGGATAAGGTCGAGGTTTTCGCTGTTGCCATGGAAAAACAGTTCTATCCCAACTATGATCTTGATAATAACCTCGACGAGGAACAGCACATCGTACGATCCGTCAGGAGATATTTTAGGGCCAACGGCGTAAGCGGAGGCACTGAATCCTATTCAGATGACTCTTCTTCAGAAGATTCATCTGAGGCACCACATAGCACATCAGCGGAACCCTCCGAGTTTCCACATTGCACACCAGCGGATCTTTCAAGTCATATTAAAGACCTCAAGGTGCGTAAAGCATCTGGGGAGGATCAAATCACCACCAAGGCGTTGAAGCTGCTCTCGCCGAAAGCCCTGACATATTTGGTGACAATAATCAATGCGACGCTCAGAAACCAGTACTTCCCTGCTAGGTGCAAGACTTCTGAGGTCACTATGATTCCAAAGAAGGTGGGTTCAATATTTCCTCAGGATTACCATCCCATAAGTCTGCTGTCAGCTCCTTCTAAACTCGCCGAATAGGTGATTTATCGTCACCTTGAGAATTTGTCGTCAAACCACCATGTGATTCCTAACGTTCAATACGGTTTTCGGTCCGAGCATAGCACCGACCTACAGGCAGTCAGTCTGGTAGAACATGTAACCAGATGATTTACCCTCAGCATGAGTACTGGCATCTTGCTTTTGGATGTCTCAAAAGCCTTTGACAAGGTATGTCACACGGGCGTTATAAACTGATCCAAAAGGGTTTCCTTTTCGGCTTCTAAAATTACTGAAATCCTTTCTTGAAGAAAGGAAGTTTCGGATCAAAATTAACAACGTTCTGTCAACAACACGGCCAGCACGGTTCTGTCCTAGGACCAATCCTTTATTTGCTTTTCATCCATGATGTCCCTTGCCCCAGCAACTGTGAAGTCTACCTCTATGCTGACGACACTGCACTTGTCGCCCAGTCGTGTACTGGTGATCTGATTCACGATGGGCTGCAGAGTGCGTTGGAAGAAATACTAGAGTGGGTGGAACGGTGGCTGATTAAAATTAATCATTTGAAAACGCAGGCTATTTATTGTGCCAAAAAGCGTCGCGGCCCCCCAGCAGAAGTCTCTGTAGACGGTAATCGTGTACCATGGACAAATTCTGCTAAGTACCTGGGTGTCACCCTTGATAAAGGCATGAACTGGCAGAAACGTAAAGCAGCCTTGAAAACAAAATTCGAAATGGCGTGTCGACAACTATATCGTTTGTTATGTAGAGACACCAAATTTGATGAACAAAGTTCGCCTATATAAAATGATTATTAGATCAGGCATTACTTATACATGTGCGGCTTGGCGTTTTCTTGCCAATACACATATGCAAAGTCTTCAAGTACTGCAAAGTAGAACTTTGCGAACAATTTTCAACGCTTCATGGTATGTTTCAAACGAAACACCACACAGAGACCTTGACATTCCTTACTTTATAGTCAAGCGGAGTCGCACAGCAACGCTCTGTTGCGCCACTCAGTGGACTACACACTGGAGCAAGTTCGTAAACGTTCAAGGCCACGGCTCGCACTGTAATCAAAAATTAGCGCGAACTTTTAGTAAACTTAAAATTACACTATAACAAAACCGAATCAAAATTTGTTTAGTTCACCTCAAAATTAATCCGTGTACCAAGTCAAAAAGCCTAGGTGTCTCCTCTTAAACTAAACATTTCTGTTTTTCTTTGCTCTTCTCCATTTTTCTTCTCTTTCCCTTTCTCTTTTTCCTTGACGTTGTCTGGTTTTTGGTCTATACTCTAAGCTATTGTACATCATGCACGCATTATATGAGAAGAACCGTTTAAAAAGGAGAGAACTTTGAAGATGTGTTACGGATAGGTCATTGATGAACATTGTATCCAATAAATAATAGTTGAAAAAACTAAAAAACACGCTTTTATAGCTAACCGAACTAAAAGGTAGAAAATAATTTTTAATTACAAAGAGTTTATATTACAGTAGTAGATGGTCGAACAAACAATCACGATTAATCACCTCAAAATTAAATTATATAATATATATAATAAAATTTAAATTATTAACAGAATAATTCAATTCAGAGTAAAAAACACCGGGTGCTTGATATATTAAATGTTGCAATCATTTTATTAGCAACTATCAATGAGAAGAGAGTTATGAAATGTAGGAAAATGCACGCCACGCGTTTTACTCTGAATTGAATTATTCTGTTAATAACTTAAATTTAATTATAATTTTATTTTGAGGTCATTAATTTTGATTGATTGTTCGACCGTCTACTACTGTAATATAAACTCGTTGTAATTAAGAATTCCTTAAGCTTTTATTTTTCGTCTTTTGGTTCGATTTATCAATTAGTTTTTTGTGGATATGGGTATTGAAATGTCTTACGAATCATTTCGTAATGAAGCTTTATTTACTATTGCATGTTGCCTGTTAACTCCAAGCAATCAAGTTCTTCAATCCGCATACCGTCTAAAGATCTTACACGACTAAGTGCTACGTAAGCTTGTCTAGCAACAAACAGTCGCGAGCCTAGATGAATGACTGCATGATCGACTGTACAACCTTGCATCTTGCGGACGGTCGAAGCCCAACTCAGGATTAATGGCAACATTCGCAATGAGCCAGGTGAGAATGCACCACCTTGAAAAAGTATCTGCCTCCATTGTACTGTGCCGAGTGCCCGAACAAACAAAGAGTAAGTCCAAAACTGCACGCATGCGCAGATCGCGCGCCAGCTCTATCTCTCTTACTCCTTACAGAGTATCTATAAATGAATTTATCAATCCTAGCGGTCCTAATAAGGATAGTGGAAGACTTTTATCAAATTAATGAATTGTCATCGGTCCTTGATACGTGTGCGAAGTTTCGAACTAATAAAACTTCTGGAAATTGGTGAAAATTATGCTTAAGGATTCCGCTACATGCATTCAGGCCAGGCTTATAAAATCGTGTTACAAATTAGTTAATCAAGATAAGTTAATTGTATTTTACTGAATCTGTCATCTTAAACCAACCTATTAAATGGTAACGATGGTCAAATTTACTTAAATTAAATATGAAACGTATACAAGGATAATAAACTAGATTGCAATAATTCAAAGATTGATAACACGAAAGTTTCACGCAACTTTCTTCGCAGTTTAAAATTCAGCAAATTTCTGTTCGCAAACAGCGTTCTTAGACGGATATAAGTTGTTTGTGAGAGGTTATTCAGATCTCTTGCTAGCTATCATTAAGCCGCTTAGCTACGATTCGGTTAAGCGAGAGTTGGGCAGTTTAATGGCGGCTGGCTATAGATAAGCGGATGTATCCTGTCAAAGCGTAGCTGAGAGCGAGTTTGCGTGCACTCGGTGGCACAGACCGTCTGTAATGCTGAGTTATCGGTCTTTTCAAACCTCATTTGCTTCCTGTCAAAACAAATGTTCGTTCTATGACAGTAGACATGGTGAGAGAGTTGACGTGCTGAGTGTCGCTCTGCGGAGAATCTGAAAAACCTCCAGTAATAAGTGGAATTAAATAATTTGGTTCTTCTACTCTGAAAGGTTATTGGACACTAAATCAATATGCCATTGACACGAGATCAAATGGCCGATGTTAAATTAATTATAAAGCAAACCATTGAAGAATTGCTCAGTGATGATAAATTCTTAACGCTTATTTCTGATAAAATCGAACAGAAACTTGGTATAAAGGAATCTCAACAAAAAATGGTCGATCTAGAAAAACAAATAGTGGACCTGAGACATGCTAAGGATAAAGCCGAGAATACACATGCCAGTAAAATAGCATGCCAGTGGACAGTAACTTGTATGCTAACTACTTGTCCTACGACATCCCAAAATACACATGCTAGTTTTGGATATGCCAGTCTGTGAAAACTTTCCTTTATCTTCTTTAACTCTTGGTGGTAGGTTGTTCTTAGGGTTTTTATCTTATTTTTCATAAATTTCAATGTTAAATTGTTAACAGTCATTTGCTTCAATATAGACTTGTAAGCATTGTCTCTAGCGATTTTATTTTTATACAATGGAGATCATGTATTCCATAAACACGGATACTCCCTATACTGCATAACAAACAAAGTCTTTTCGTCTCCCCAACGAGCCATTTTGTCCCGAACTAAACAAATAGTTCTATAGTTCAAGAATCCGTTTTTCACATGCGAGTTTCTGGTAACGATGTCGTTCACACACCTTTGAACATGACTCGCATGTTTCCTCCCCTCCATTCCCTCGACGAAATCCTGCTACTGGCACACAAAAATCAAACGTCTTGCGATCTACTGGCGTGCTATCTTCTAGCGTGCTTTCTTGCTGGCAAAGAAAGTCACACATGCAAGTAGCACGCACAATCCAGTAACTGGCATGCTTCTGTGCGTGTAACAAGCATGTGTATTCTCGCCTTAAAACTAGAGTGTGATTTGGAAAAATTTCAACAACATGCACGTCGAAAATCTTTTAGAATAGTTGGCATGAAGGAATCACATGGTACAAGTGTCCTGAAGTAGGTGCTTACCTTATGCGAAGATAACCTAAAAACTCGAGTTTTGGAAGAGATTATTGAAAATTGTTTTTGGTTAGGACGAAAGAAGAACGAACAGCGTTCTGTCTTGTTTACTGTAAATTCTCATAACCTGAAAATGAAGCTTCTGAGAAACAGGAAGGTGCTGACAGGTTCAGGAATAACTCTTACTGAAGATATTTCGCCTGCTCGATATAACCTGTATCAAAAGGCCGTGCAGAAATGGGGTAAGCAGAAGACCTGGTTTTATAACGGAGAAATATGGGTGAAACTGCGAGAAAACAAGTTACAGATAAAAACGGAAGCGGACTTGAATAACATGGCGCAGTAATGATCCCATGTACTGTTCAGGTTGCTGCAGCGTGGACGTGAGCTTTTCATTTTGGTTTAGTGCTTTTTTCTTTTCTTTTTTTTCTCCTTCCTTTTCAGCGAGTTGTAATTTATTACATAACTGAGCCATTGTATAGTTGTAGCAGTTTAGTTAGTTTCAGTTTTTTTCTGCATTCATATTGAGTTTAGCTTGATTTGTATATGACTGATATGGATACAGCTTTGAATATTTTAGAGGATTATAACAATATCACGACCATCAGTTGTTCTAATTTTGATGAACTAAATAGTGTTCTGTTTGAGAGAAGTGATAAGTTAAACTTCACTATACTTCATTACAATATCAGGAGCTTGCAAGCTCACTATGATGAGCTTTGTATAAACATAGCGGTGTTAAATAAGAATAAAAATATAGCTATAATTGTTTTGAGTGAGACCTGGAATATCAGTAATATCGACAGTTATAAAATAAATGGCTTCCAAATTTACTATAATGAAGCCAAGTATAATAAATGCGATGGGGTTTGTATGTATGTAAGAGACATTTCGGCAAATCTTTCCATAAAAGTGATAGATGTAGTGACGGCATTGTATTGTAGCTTTATTTTCAACAATAACAGTTTCAGTATTACTGGTATCTACAGGCTTAATCCCACGAATGTACAGGATTTTGTAAATAATTTGGATTCGTATTTGAGTACTGCAAACTGTGACATTTCGTTGTTGGTGGGTGATATACATATAAACTTATTGAGAGAACATGAATACAGCAATTTAAGATACGTTAATATGTTACAACAGAACGGATACATATCTCAGATTAATACACCTACTAGGGAAGATTCTAACTCATCTATGATTACCGACCACATATTTTTGAAGACAAACAGATTTAAGGTCTCTGAAACAGCAATTGAGTGTAAACCAATACTTTTGGAAAATTGTATAACCGATCATTATCCTGTTTTGTTCAATTTTGGGTATTTGAAAGGAAGTAATTGTATCATTAATAAAAACAGCTATGAATTTAAGAAAATTGATGAGAAAAAGACTTGGGACAGTGTTTTTTCAGAGAGTGATGTCCAAAAAGCAACTGATAACTTCTATAATGAATTATATAAAGGCAAAGATCATTCAACGTATTATTTAAAAATAAATAGTAAGACTATAAAACGCAAGCCGTGGATGACTGACCGTATTCTTACTTCGATCAAGAAGAGGGATGAGTTGAAACAGAGTTTGACGAGAGATAATGATAACTTGATATTGAGACTCCTATATCTCCTACAGAAACAGAGTAACTAATCTTATTAAGATCTCTAAAAATCAATATTATACAAAAAAACTCATTTTAGCTGGTAATAACTATAGGAAGAGCTGGGATGTTATTAATGAGGTAACTAATGCTGGCAAAATAAAAAAAATGACGTAAAATCAATTAATCACAATAATCAGCAGCTGGACGCTCCCACTGTTATAGCCTGTGTGTTTTTAATAAATATTTTGTTGATATAGGTGAGCAAATAACAAGTCAGATTGATCAATACTCAATTCTTGATACATCAGATCCTCATGTCTTCAACATTGCCCACTCTATGTTTCTAACTCCAGTGGATAACATAGAGTTACAACAAATAGCTTGTAATCTGAAAAACAATAGCGCACCCGGAAAAGATGGCTTACACACTAAAACTATCAAGATGATCATGAAGTATATCAGTCACCCTATAACTCACATTATCAACCTCTGTTTCAAATCCTCAGTAATTCCTCGCCAATTTAAAGAAAGCATAGTGACACCAATATTTAAATCTGGAAGTAAAAACAATATGTTCAATTATAGACCTATTTCAGTTATCAATGTATTTGGGAAGATTTTTGAGAAGTGTTTGAATAACAAACTTTGTTCTTTTCTTGAGAAATATGACATAATATCGAACTGTCAATTTGGGTTCCGCAAAAATTGCAATACAGAGCAATCTCTACTAGAACTTACAGGACAAGTGCTTGAAAATTTTCAAGATGGAAATAAGACTGTTGCACTTTTCCTAGATCTTCAAAAGGCTTTCGATTCAGTATCTCATACAATTTTATTAAAGAAACTAGAAAGTGTTGGAGTGCGTAGCGGAGTTCTGAACTTATTTGAGAACTATTTGGCTGATCGATTACAACAAGTTAAGGTAGAGTCAGATTTAAGCAACATTCAAAAGATCAAAATAGGTGTGCCTCAGGGGACGGTTTTGGGACCAACACTGTTCCTCATATACATAAATGAACCACTTCGATGTAATTTCAACTGTAAAATGATATCATATGCAGACGATACTGTTTTAGTTTGCAAACTTAATATCTCTGAAACTAAGTATGTAACGTTTTCTCCAACCAAAGCAGGCATGCCGTTACACCACCGAATATTAATTATAAATGATAGTGTTGACACTGTCGAAAGAGTTGAAGTTATAAGATACTTAGGAATCACTATTGACAGTAATTTAAAATGGCAGAGTCATGCCGAGCTTTTGGCATCGAAATTAAGGAGAATTATTCATAAGTTTTTCATTCTTAGGAATATTTTAAGCAGAAAGAGTCTTCTTTCAATGTATAACTCGTTTGTGGGGTCTCTACTAACTTACGGGATAAGTATTTGGGGAGCGGCATACACTAGTACTTTAAAAATACTACAAACCACGCAAAATTATATTGTCAGGACTATTTTTCGTATCCGATGTAGGTCAAGTTGCAGATTTGTATACATTGAAAATGATCTTTTGAATGTTAGAGGTTTATATATTTTTGCTGCTCTAAAATTTGTTCACTCCCGAAACAATGTTCCAACCAGCCACGCTTATGAAACAAGAACTAAAATAAATATAAGTTACACCTACACCAGAGTGAATAAATCTGTTTGCCAAAAATGCATAAAGTTTGATGGTATTAGGTTGTATAATAAATTACCCCTAGAATATAAAATCCTCTCGAAGTATAGTTTCAAAAAAAGAATTAAGAAGTTCATCTTAAATAACTTTGACATGCTTGCAGCGACGATAGCTTGACTCAACTCAGTAATTTCGTTTCTATCTAATGTTTTTTTATTTCTTTTTTTTATATACATTTGCTCATAATATGCCTTATGACCATTAGCCATGCATTGAATTTGTGTATTGTATGACACGCACAAGCTTATAGCTTAGGTGTCTATTCTCATGTAGTAAAGTCTTTTGTAGTAAATAATTGTAGTACTCTTGTTTCTCTGCTTAACCTTTACGCAAATTTTTTATTGTTTAAACAACATAGTTTGACCTTACTCGAAATATCCCTATATTATCATATTTCAGATATTCATATTTTATGTACTCTATATTTATACTTCTGAGTGTTTTTAGTATGCTTCTGTACTATTGTTATGAATTTTAGATTTGTTTATGCATACACGTAATTTAGGATTTGTGACGACAAGATTCAGACATTTACCCTTTACGAAAGTATACAGAATTTTCACAATTTATGTACCGTTACTTGCTGGTTCTAGATCTGATGCTAGTATCTTTGCTCAGATTTCTGTTGCAATCTTGGTTATTCAGGGTAGCAAGAGTATACAAGCTCATGTATTTTTGAAGCTTTTTTTATTTAAATTGTACTAAAGGTTGTTTTTAATTTGTAAGTTATATTGGTTTTTGAATTTGAATTTGAATTTGGATTTGAATAAACTTAGTTTGAATAAGAAAAAAATGTCAGGCACACACTGGCAAATATAAACACGCTCATGTATATTTTGTCGCACAGTAAATATGCTTGAACAGACTACAGGAAATGAAACGCAATCTTGTGTTTCTTCGAGCGCATGAAATAGAATATTCCCTCGCTCTGATAAAAAACATACGGGTATATCTGTTCAGCCTTTACTGGTCTGCGGGATATTTATCAAAAAGTTGAGCTATTCTCATCCCATGCTTCAATGGTAAAAGCAATACTGCATTTAACTTTAAGCTAACTGTAAGAAAAGCATTTTTGCCAAAAAAGTAGAGCATTCCACGAGTTTTTTAAAGTAACAGTGGACTAACGCCTCAAAAATTGCTGTCCTCCCTTCCTGAGTAATCTTTTCTTCCTGCACTCAGGAAGTAGGTGCTTCACTTTCAAATTAAGCGACTAAATAAGACAGAAACGGTTCGCAAGGGAGGCAATTTCTCCTTTAATACTCGCATTCTTCCAAGTTACGGAAAGTTTAGTCCTTAATATTATTTAGAGAGACATTCTCTCATAATAAAATAAATTTCCACGAACTGCGTGCCCTCAAGAGAAAACTCCTTCAATTACGACTGAACTTGCCGATTGTTGTAAGTATCTAGACGTGCCTGATTTGTTCATCTTTTTCAGTTGTATACCTTCCACAAATGCCTGTACAGGATGATACAAAGCATCGACAATATAAAGAATAAAGGTATGCACCGAATGGTCCGGACAGCACGCATTGCACTCAGAATTGCCGATATACACTTATGTTAGGTTGTTCGATATGGAGTTAGTTACACACGAATTCATGAAAGACATTTCAATCCATTCCAGCCGTTCAATGTGGAGTATTTGGCGAGAGTGGAGAAAGTGGACAAGTCTAGTACACGGACGGCTGAGTTACTGAAGCGGGCTCTGGCGCCGGGGTCTTTGGGCCTAGAACTATTCTCTCGGTAGATGCACTACTACTTTTCAGGCGGAAATCGATGCGATTCTGGCTTGCGCATCTTATATTCTGGATGGCCCAGGGGAAAATAATAATCTTCTCCCACAGCCAGCCTGCGAAGAAGGCACTGAGTGACTGCAAGATTACTTCGAGCCTTTAGTTACCATGGAAAGAGGGTCTGGATAGCTTAGTAGCAAAGCATCGGGTATCGCTAGTGTGGGTATCGTGGCTTGGTAGGAAAGCTTGATGGACCTGAACCATCTCTAAAGCTGCCCGCGCAAAGAACTAGGAGGATAACAGAGAAGTGGATATCTATACGACACTCGATGAAGTGGAGAAATATCTCTAGACGTCTCCAGGCTTTTTGCTGAGGATGGATGCTTGTGCTTTGCTTTGGATAGAGCTAACCAAAGGTTGTTGGTAGAACTGTTGCCTCACCATAACACAATAAGGCACAACCTGCATGTGATGGAGGTGGTTGAGGATACCCAGTGTGAGCGCTGTGGGGGTAGAGGAGGAGTAATCGGTGCGTGTTCTGTGACTAATATTTGAGGGAGTAATTTTTGAGCCTATTTAAAAAAGAAATCTTCATATTAACGTATATTCTTAACGTATTAGCTTTAGGATACAGGGTGGTAATGTTTTCAAAAATAAAGCACTTTAATATTGAGAATATGAATATAGATGTTAATACAATTTGGCAAACACGAGCTACGTATCAGGAGGCATTTTTTTATGTGCCACATTTTTTTTCTATCAGTGGATTATGAATGGAAATTCACCTGCCTATTTTAGCAGACGTTAATGATACGTCACTGATTTCTCTTAAAAAATTATACTTGAAATCCCTCGTCATTTCTAAGCAAATTTGATCCTTCGATTTTTTCACTCCGATGCACGGTTTCCGCTTAAAATCTCGTTATTATGGCAATATCACCATGCAAAGTAATAGATTTTATTTTTTATTTTAAGTTAGGCCAGTCGTGTGCTAAATTGTTTATTTCTGAAAACCTGACCACTCTGTATCATCAAAAGTTAAAACGTGAAGTTTTCTTTCCAAAATGGAACCTAAAAATCGCTCCCTTAGATATCAGAGTTTATTTAGGATGCACTCTGTATAGAACAAAGTGTTTAGTGTAAAGTCAAACGAAATACGTCTACTAGATTGATTCTAAGATGTCTAGCGTCTAAATACAGGTTTTTGAATGTCTCTTGAGGTGGATTAGATCTAGGACGTGGTGGTATCATCGAGGAGAGCGCGGATATGCAATTATCATAGACGTCAATAGAAACGAGTCAGGTGACTGACCGCTAGTGGATGTGAGGAAGGGTTGAGAGTCTCCGTCAAGTACGGGCTACAAATCAGAACTGCATTAAGTCAGTACAGCAGAAGCATGATATACGGTACATATGATATCTTCATAATATCATCATTTTGTATGAATGTTGTGTAAATGGTTTTTTAATCTTTTTAAAGGTGAGTGCAATGAAAGGGGTGCCCTGATATTCAGGCTTCTTCCTCGGTATAAACAAAAGGAACACATTAATCGTGAAGTTCCAAACAAATAAATAGAAAAACGGTAAATAGAAAATATACACTATTTTATTAGATTTTCCATCGGATTTACATGCTGGCGCTCCAATTTTACACACATACGTTTGGTTTTGCTGATCGATGAAATAAAAGTGTAAATACTGCGCAACAAATATCTGTAATGCGTACCCTTGATCCATATATATATATTTCAATTAAAATGCACAAAGCCGTGATCAAAGCTCTAAATATGATTTGCATCAGCTCATTGCTTTGGATTTAAATTCATGCAGTGATGAAAGGTCTCTGCTCACCGCTTACCAGCCGGCTGTTGTGTATGGACTGCAAATAATATTTTTATTCATATAGAGTGGTTTTCAAAAAAGTCCCCCACTTACTTTTTGAACGGGTCAAGTTATAAAGCTGAAATGGAGCGGAAGATCACATTGACTCTTGAATACTATCTCTTAGCGTAAAAGTGACAGTTTATAGTTTCAAGCTGGCCGTCGGCTAGTAGATGGCGACTCCTCATTATAACACCATTTGGCTTAAAAATACTTTTCATAGTTCTACTTGCATTAGGCAGTTGCCAAATCGATCAACAAGATATCCTTAACGTTTGCATAAAAGTAGCGGTTTCTTCGTATTTAGGCTGCTTCAGTTGAAAAAGCAATGCTGAGCTATCAACTTCAGCCAAATATTGATTTTTTTTTTGGGTTTTTATGGGTTCTTATTAGATAATTTTTTTGTTTCTACACATACGAGGGCTACTGGGAAAGAAATCTACCTAGTCATGAAACATTAGGTCTACGATTTCTTGATGATTTTATTCATCAAAATATTCCCTCTTCCACATTAATTTACTTTGCCATTTTTTCTCCAGTACCTAAACATATGCTTTTTTAAGAATTGTTTCCTCTTGACTCTCAAAAACTTCGTCGACGATAGGTCTTATGCCATCATCTCAGTCAAAACGCTGCCTTCGAAGATTCTTTTTCAGTACTGTAAACATATAAACGTTTTGCGAAGCCAAGTCTGAACTATAGTTGCACAATTGGTCTATTTTTGGCATCCGTATCTACGGTCGCAGTGTCAGGCAGCGGAAACACTTCCCGATTAGTAGGGTCTTTTCTGGTTGATTGCTTTACGTAAATTTTTCAGCGCATTTACGCAAACATACATAATTATTGTTGTCTCTTTTGGTATACCTTCAATAAGAGGGATGCCTCTGACGTCCCAAAAAATTGTTGTCATCAATTTTCCAACAGAGGGTTGCGTCCATGCCTTTTTGGTGGTGGAGACCCACTGCTTGGATTCTGCCTTTGTCTCAGGATCATCGCCTGTCACAATTTGCGCCCAAAATTAATTGGTCAAAGTTTCCAAATGACTTTCTAAAACTTCCAACCTGCGCAATTCTTGTTCATGTGTCGACTCATGCTCAAATTGTGGTGCAAGATAGTTGTTACGATGTTGACAATGCCATACTAATAGTAGAGACCTTCACATGACGATCTCCGAGAACCATGGCTTGAACTTTTTTTAATCCTGTTATCATTTGTCTTTCACATCTTCTATGGATTCACGCCCCATCGAAAATAATTCTAACAAAATTGTATTGTGTAATATGATGAGCAACATCCCCATGAAAGACAACCTTTCTCTCAAGGATTGCTTTGCACCCGAAATTTTATGACACTGCGATACTCTAATCTTAAGTTAGTCTTTTTTTTAACAATTCACTTCATTAATTAGAAACTAATTATCAGAATGAACGCAAATTTTGCAAGTAAGTCTTTTAAGTTTTGCATATGGAAATAAAACAACATTACATGACTTTATTGTTTTTCGAAGTATTCTCCACGAAGATTAATACACATCTGCATGCGCTCGAACCAATTTTCGAAGCACTTATTACACTCGATTGCTGGCAGATCCAAAACGGCATTTTTGAATGCGTCAACTGCTTCTTCTGGTGACTGGAACCTTTGACCACGCAGTCTATTTTTAATTTTCGGGAAAGTAAAGAAATCGTTAGAACTTAGATCGAGACTATATGGAGGATGGTCCAATAATTCCAAGTTTTCTTCCGTTAAATACTGTCTTATTTTTTGGGCTGTGGACGAGCTTGCATTGTCTTGGTGGAGGATGATTCTTCTTTCGAGGTTGATTTTTCGAAGCTCGGTGATGACTTTTGGCAAACAAATGGTGGTATACCAATCCGCAGTAACAGTTCTTTGCTTATTAAGATGAATTATTGCAAAATGACCGCGACCATCTTTTTCGAAACACTTCGAGAACGGATGACTTTTGTTGGCTTTTCTTCACCTTGGAACACGCAAACAGCCGACTGTCGTTTATTTTTTGGTTCATAACAGTAAATCCACGGTTCATCACCACTAACAATGCTGAGGACATTTTTTTGAGTTTCCGGAATTGAAACGGTCAAGCGTTTTCTGACACCAATTAACCCTGGCTGCTTGCTGCTCTTCAGTCAACAGGTGGGGTATCCAACGATAAACTAATTTTCTTACTTCTAATTCTTCAATTTCTTTTGACTTGAGGTCTTTGAGATCTTCAAGGACACCTCAATCTCGCGATATATCTCATGTATATCTTCAATGAGGAGTTTGCACACAGCATCGACGTTTTTCTGGGTGACTGCCATTTTTGGTGCACCCACACTGGAATCGTCGCTAAGACTCACCCGTCCACGTTTGAATTCTCCCTACCAACGGGAAATTGTCGACTGATGTGGCAATTCGTTGCCGAAAACAGACACTAACTCAGCAAGGCATTCTTGTTGCGATAATTGTCTCTGAAAGTTGTAATAAATTATGGCGCGAAAATGCTCTCACTTGAGTTCCATTGTTGTAATGACTTGGTGACACTTAAAAATGCACTGTAGTGAGAACACTGCACGTGTTATTGTGAAACTTTGAATTTAAGTTTACTAAAGAGTGAGGTTAAGAGTCAGTACTGACGTTCGATCCGCGCGGCCTACTATGTTTCTATATGCAAAACTTAAAAGACATCCCTCGTAAATAAGACACATGCCACTATTCGACATATTATGCTTGAGCATTTCAATTGCTTTTCTCATGGCTAGGTAGATGTTTTCTAGTGTCCCTCGTACATATGAGATAACATAAAGTTGCCGTAGAGAGAAACTTGAGCATGGGGGTGAATGAATGACGCAAGTGGGATAAAATTTTGCATAAACTACAAACTTCTAGTTCTACTGGAGGGGAACTGAGATATCAAACTTGAAAAATAAGTATGATTACTCACTACTAAATTCAAAAGTTTTATTACTTAGTACGGTAAGCAAAAATAGAATCCAGTCTCAGAAGGGGGCGAAATGAAGAAGGTTATATCAATTTTTCGTCTGCAAATCGTTTTCTCATCTCACCTTAGTGATGAGAACGATCAACGTCAACTTAAGGCGGAATTTTTGGAAAAATATTGAAAATGGTCCGCTCTCGGGGACCTTGGCAGTTGGAAGGATAGTTAAAACCAGGTTTGATTAAATCAACCTTGAAACTCCAGATCTGCTCGCAAATATCCTAAGCTACTAAGATGATAACCTAACAAACAGCATCGGTTAACCATATGAAGCTGATACCACGGTAAATTGCAAGCCCGCTAACTAGCCCCGTAACAAGGTCAATATTTGCCATGCCGGGTGCCCAGCGAGTATATAATTTGTTTACCTCTCTACTTACGTACGGTAAGGGCTGAACGTAGGGCAGGCCAAGGCGGAGCCGAGAACAATACACAGGGGTGAAAAGAATACCGGGTGGGGGTTATATAACTACCACCCACCTTTGACTTATATCAGTACGGGTGCAGTCATCACGGGGATCGTAGTTCGCCTAAAAGTTCATGTTACGTAGCTGAGTGCTCACCGGGATTAGAGATACGACAAAAAAGGCAGCGGGACTTTCATATAGTGACATTGTGTTGAAAAGAAGTCAAATTAGATGTAAGGCGTTCTCAAATGCTAAGACCTGCAACGCATCCGTTAACTCGTTTGGTAATGGTATCATTCTAAGACTGGATCAAGAAGTTACCTTCGGCACCGCCATCACTAAAGGAATCTGGATCAGAGTTTAGAACTGTCACAAACTGATCCTACTGAAGTGTTAAGATGTCACGATCATTTCTTGTGGACTCATTGATCAGCAACCAACCCAAAGAGTTGCAATCAAGATATTTGCCGCAGAATTTCAGCGACAGACCTTTGATGCCCTATCCACCGAACTATATCAGCAGTTATCTGTTCTCGTTGGCACAGCAACAGCAGTTACTTCAACAGCAGTTTCAGTATAAACCGCCTTTGAGACCTGTGCCCAGGATTGTGCCACCGCTAGCTCCTGTTTTGCCTCAACCGATTACGGTTAGTATTAATTCCCTTCTCTGGTAGACATTATGCATCTTGATTGATATTTTTTGTGGTCTCAACCATTCAAGCTTTGACTGTGATCCATCTCGATGGTTCTTTGAACATTTGTTTGCTTTAAAGGCTATATAACTCTGATTATCTTAGACTGGCTACCCTAGATTAGGTCTCAGGATGGAAGTAAGAAATATGGCAGATGAACATTTATGAGTAGTTCGCTTATACAATTTTGCTGTAAATTTTAACTATCATTATTTGGGGATCAAAACTCTTGGCGTTTGAAGAAATCCTTATAAGGTTACATAATATGTCAAAAACAAAAGCAATGTATGAATTAATATTGATTGAAATACACAATTACTCTAGGGCTGCAGATAAGTTTAAATTAAGGATGCAGTACCAGGATTTCTAATATAGCCACATATAATTCAACTCATCTTGCTCAGAAAGGCCGTGATAGTCGAATATAATCTGACAATAGCAGATTATCTTCTCTTATATGGCTATTTTGAACTTATCGGTGTAGGTAGAGGGTATACCAAACGTAGCGTTTTATTGGCTTCGGTCTGACTTTGGTATAATGTGTACAAATCTCTAATGACAAACAGAAGTTCAACACACATTAATTTCCATTATTCCAACAATCGGCTCCCCATCAGTATATGATCAATCATTGTGTAAGCTATTATTTGAAGTTTCTGCTGTTTTGCCTCTGTTCTTTTGCAAGTTTATTCAGCTGAATCAAATAAATGTCGGAAGCGCGCTGCATATTATTGGTTTTTGCTTTGTTGTATTCATAATAGAGATTGATGAGACTTCTGAAATACGTAGTAATTTCTCCCGTCAAATGCGTCATTGTTTAGGTAGAGTTATATTCATCTTTATAAGCCTTACCTCTTTTATGTGACATCACTTCGGCGTAATAGAATGATTATCTAGTGACTAAAAATGAAGTATTGCCAAATCGATTTTCATTTATTTAAATTCATATACAAATGTAACAGTTTAGCTTTACCTTGGTACAGTGCTCGTAAAATCAGTTTTGGGCACAGGATTCGGGTACGTGTCATTCAGCTCATAACTGGCAATTGAAGTTAAAGGCAAATTTATTTGGTAATACTGCTGTTTCAGGGTATATACTCTTTATAAAATTTTGGAAAGATACATCGTCCTACCTACTTAATTCCAAGCTACAGAGTTGCTGGAAGAATTACGGAAAACAATAATTTTTTCACCCGTCCAAATATTATTTTGGCTGACTGTACTTACCATGCATTGAACTTCTTTAGCCATAAAAACTTTTTTCAAGCCTGCAAGTGAGAATCTTTCATACTTGAACTCAAAACATCGTAAATTCCTTAAGTACTACTCTAAAATTTAAACAAGAACGATTAGTTTTAGAGGTGGTCAATCTGGATCAAGAATTTGTAAATTAGTAATCGATCCTATTTTCACATGTTAAATACATACCTTAACAACAGATTGACTACCAGTATTTTGTCAAATTCCAAGAGAATTGCGCTCGCTCTCGACTCCTAGGACTGTTGCAATTCACCTGAAGTTTTGGTGGTTTTGATTCTTCTGCCTGCGGCTACTTATATAGGGGTGCCTGTTCCAAATTTTTATATGTAACAACATTGTTTCCTTCGTTTTCAGACGTCACCAGTCAAGCGTTCACCCAGCTGTCACTCACCAACGTACCATAGTCCTGTAGTTTCTCCCTCACAAATGAGTAGTAGGGAATCCACACCGACTCCCCCGCTGATTCACAACCCCAAAGAAGATCAAACGGCTTCCAAAGATTCCAGCAAACGTATCCGAACGGCCTTCACCAGCACGCAGCTGTTGGAACTGGAGAGGGAGTTTTCTTCCAACATGTACCTGTCCAGATTGAGGAGGATTGAGATTGCAACTGCTCTCAGGCTATCAGAAAAGCAGGTAAATACATTTTGTGAGCTGAACTCCTAGCACGTATGTCTTCACATCACTCATACTGATGGATTCATGTCAGGAGCTTTCCACAAAGCCTCATACATCAATAAGTACTGACGCCTACGCTTCACGTTCAATATATAAGTATACACCACGTTTCATCCTAAATACCGACGAATCAGTGAATACTGAACGTGCAGCGTTAGCCTTATAATGTTTTCTACCTTCCTCAAAGACATTATTATTCTGTATTTTTACTGCTTGTCTTGCAATATCAATTCTTTATTATTCTTTCTCTACTCCTCCTCTTCTTTCTTTTCTCTCTATTAGGCGCGATAAATTTAAAAGATTAGTTACCCACGGATATTTAGGACTCAGGTCAGCATGGTGGCTCAAGTATAAAAAAATGGCCTCAAGTAGGTTGTCTCTACACTTCCATGTAACGCCGTCATCAGTTCATGATAGATTACGCTCAGCACAAGTTAGACCCTCGGTAGAGAAAAGTTGATATGCTTTCGTTGTTTTCCCAGAGACCAGGTAGCCCATGCTGATGAATTGCCAAAACAGCAAGGCAAGAAAAAATTTGTTACCAACATGTATAAGAGAGAAATTAAACATATCAAATCCGTCTAACTGGTCCATACAATTAGTCCTCGCCCTACCCGTAGTATGGTCTATCTGGCCACGTAGCGTCGTCTCTCCCCAATACCTGAAAGCATTATGCGTCACACTCGGTATAGTGCCCACAGAGGACCAGTCGTGCTAGACAAACATGAACACCGGCACACCGGCCGCTTGTCCAATACATTTTTCTATTGTTCTAAGTTCTAAGGTCGAAGGTACGGGGCAATCTATGATTTGTAAAATGTCTAATAGGTGCGTAGTATTGTCTGGGTTGGAAATATATTAATTTACTAACATCAAAAAATTGCTATACAACCTCCTCCACCCCCCAAGTTTGAGCGAGCCAATAGGTCTGCGAAGTAAAACGGCCAATTTTCAAATTTAGGTATACTTTTCGAAAAACATGTCAATGTTCCTAGGATAGAAAGAAATGAAAAAGTTACACAAAAAATTCATATAAACATGAGTCTTAGGATGTCCTCTTTCAGGGTGTTCAAGTTATAATTCCGAAATTGAAAAAAAAATTACGCAGAACTGACATAGCCTCCCCTACAGCACTAAGAGAGAAATTATTTCCAGCGCTACTGACTCCTTTCAATCAACTGTTGCATTTTTGCGTAGGGTGTAAAATGCTTTAACCCGTTGGACTGGCAATACCCTGAGGTTAGGAATTTTGACATGAAAATTAAAATTATCTGTAGTGACATGTTTTGTCCTTAGTCAGTCTCATCAGTGGCGTAAATAATCACTCTCATAACTCTCTGCATCTTGGTAATGGAGTATTTAGGGACTTATGCTTATAGGGACCTTTTTTGTTATTTATGGGTGTCCTTACTATTTTAGAAATATTGCGAGTTTTTCTGAAACAACCTGCAGAAATAATTGGGAATAAGCAATGGAAAAAGTAGCCACGAAAATAAGTAGCCTAGTCAAAAATGGATGGAGATAATTTGCGATGTTCTTTGCAGGTGAAGATCTGGTTCCAGAATCGGCGAGTGAAGTACAAGAAGGAGGATCTGCCAAACTCTGGAGTTACGGGTTCACAGCAAGGAAAGTGTTGTTGTTTGAGAAGTTGCTCTGGTACCAGAAGGCCAAAGAATGGTACGTCAAGCTGCGAAGATGTGGATATCGATGTGACAAATGTAGATGAACATTAGCTGAGTAATACATTGATTTTGAGAAAATATATCAATTGCAGAGTGTCATGTATTAATAGTATGTCAATCAATGCAACATTAACTTTCTAAAAATATACATTTGTGATTCACATAGAAGATGCCCATTGCATTGCCTTAAATAGCAAACCCTATTTTTGATACTGAACATATTTTGTATAAACATCTTATTTTATGTGTATATATTGTAATTTTATTTTAGTTTTATATATGATGCCAAAGTTTTCCTATACAATAAATAAATTATACTTTTATGAATAATATCTGTGTTGTTATGTAAGTATTTGAGTACATCCTGAAGAGGAGATGAACATTGTCGATAGCTTGAAACGAACAAATAACAATCTTTCTTTATGACCTGACCTCTTGCTGTGTATGCAAGCTTTAGGTCCTTGAAATTTGTTTGTAGTTACGACTACCCTGACCGACTTTTTATTTATATCCACACAAAGTACATCGTATTTTATCGGATATTCTATTGATTTTATTAGAAAACAGTGCCAGCTTGGGATAAATAAAAAGCGATATTTAACTTTCATGATATGTTTCAAAAGATGTGCTGACTGCTTTGAAATAAACATTTTGCTAATGACTTCAACTAAGGTACCATTACCTTAGACGCTGCAGGAGAAACATGAAATAGAAGATGCCACACACCACAGAATTGTTAAAATAGCTGCTGAATGCTATACCACTTTAAATTTACTGCGTTCTTCCGAATGATAGATACATTTGACCAACAAACTGGCGTCGAAGAAAACACATTTTAAAGGTTGACGTTACTTGCTTTAGATGGACCATGCGCAAGGTCCAATTTTGGCACACTCTCTCCAACATATCGGCCGGTATCTCACGAATAAATGCTTCAATATTGGCTTCCAGTGCGTCAATCGTTGGTGGCTTATCCCTGTAGACATTAGCCTTAACATGGCCCCACAAGAAATAGTCCAACGGCGTTAAATCACACGATCTAGACGGCCAATTGACGGGCCCCAAACGTGAGATAAACTGTTCACCGAACTCGCCTCTCAATAGGGCCATTGTCTCGTGTGCGGTGTGGCATGTGGCACCGGCGTGTTGAAACCACATGTCAGCCAAGTCCAGCTCTTCCATTTTGGGCAAAAAAAAGTTTGTTATCATCGCACGGTAGCACTTGCCATTCACAGTTACGTTCCGGCCATTGTCGTCTTTGAAGAAGTACGGCCCGATGATGCCACCGGCCCATAATCCACACCAAACAGTGATTTTTTCAGGATGCATTGATAGCTCTTGCAATGCTTCTGGCTGCTCTTCACTCCAGATGCGGCAATTTTGGTTGTTAACGCACCCATTCAACCAGAAATGAGCTTGGTCGCTGAACACAATTTTTCGATAAAAATGTGGATCTTCCTCCAACTTTGCCAGCGCCCATTCACCAAATGGGAAACGTTGTGGGAGGTCGTGTGGCTTCAATGGTGGTTTAATGTCCCATAATGTAAACTGGGTTCGAAATTTGGTCACAAGCTTCCGAATAGCTCCCTCAGTAGGCCGAACAGATTGCCCATAAATTGGAAGCAGTGCTCGATGCACTCTCTTAACCGAACATGAATTTTAATAGTAAAATTCAATAATTTGCAAGCGTTGTTCGTTCGTAAGTCGATTCATGGTTAAATTATAGACCAAACTGAACAAATTTGACAATGACACAAGACACGATTCATCTGTCAAAAACAGTGTTGCCAAAAAAATCACCCATTACATAAGCTGAAAGAAACTTCAGAAAATTAAAAGTGATAAGAACAATCTTACAAGTGTTGTGGGACAATTATGACAATCAAACTTTGTGCTGCCTTCAGAGGCAGAAAACCTCAGAACACTAAATTAGTCTTGAGCTACAAATAATTTAACAGAAAAATTTTCCGAAAAAAAAAAATAGTACAAGTAGGCCAACTGATCGACTCGGTACTTCCTATGCCTTCAGAATTCACTTTCCTCCCGCTCATGCATGGAGACGTGAAGGCCAATAAAATCGCATATTTTTGTTATTTGCCCATCTTGGAGCGTAAAGTGAAAATATCAATGCTTCCTCAATAGGTAACCATTTAGGTATATTCATATTTTTGGATGCACCTTGCGTGTTTGTTTCTTTTGTCAAGAATCCGTGTCACGAACTTTATCCTTCATTTGGGATTCGCGATAGTTGGGTTGGGTCCCTCTAATAAATTTAGTCCGGGCCCCTCAGCGGCAAGTACGCCACTGTTGATCATTGATTTGTCACGCTGGCCGTTGACCGAAAGCCTCACTAACATTGTTTCCGAAAAAAGCACGTCATCAGTTCAAAATCTAAATCAAATAAATTTTTCTAAATGATTTTTGCTACCCGACGTCGCAGATCTCCGCCAATAATCCAAAGTCCATCGAGCTCTCAAAGTCAACATAGTCACCGACTGAAGTTGGCCTATGCCATATTCTACACATCTTGCTATAAATGGAAATATCAATAAGAAAATAATTTTATTAATATGTTACACACAACTTGTTTTATTCTATTTGAACATTCAGTGGCCATTATTGGAAGCTCTCCACTCGAAAGGTTATATTTTGTTGTTATTTGGCATTTACCACTTCGATATTCATCACACACATACCTGTATATATCATATGCTAAGAGTATGTTTGCATATTTACCTAATAATAAATTTGTATTTATAACTAATTATGACAAATTATGTATTTGTAAATATACACAAATAAACAAATATCAGATACGCTCGACATAAAATTGATAAAATATCATTAAAGGCAATAATAATACAGTACTCAAATGAGTCAATTAATCCGATTGGAAATTTACATCAGCTGAAACGCGTAATAAATAATCTGATATAGAAGCTTCTATACATTTTGCAGCTGCATTTTATCTTCCATGCATAAGCGGGAGAAGTACTGTATCACATCGAAATATCTGAATTTCGAAAGTTTCAGTATCTCTCTCCATCTCTCTCTCTCTCTCGCTCTCTAAGAAACATGTATTATATGTAACACCAGCTGAAGGATACTTTCAGATTGTCAACTTTGTTTACGGTAATTATGATGTTATGGATTCAAACAATGAATCCCACTGTCCACATTTGGGTTGAGTATCTCAAAATATCCCACTTTATACTAATTTATACGTGTTGCGTTAACAAAATCGTTAAATCTTATAATATAGACTAAATGACAGAGAAAATGCAATGCCGACTAGGAGTGCTGTAATTATGAGCATACTTTTAGAAGCTTCAGGTCTACTGATAAATAGAAAGTGATTAAAATTTTAACTCGTAATTTAGCAAAATAGCTGAGATATCCCACCTTAATGTGAATGATCTGTTGAACATCCAAAATAGTGATAAAATATATGAAACTTATATAGAAATTACCAAACATAGTTATTTGGCACCATGAAAAGTAAAAAATACAAATAATGTATTTTTAAAAACAATGCTTTACTAAGGTGCTTAAAAAATGAATTGAAAATTTAAAAATATGTTGTCCGCTTGAGAATATTTAAACGAGAGTGAAGCTCCCTCATCTCCAGTTGTTAAATACAATCTTGTTACTTTTTGGCAGCAGTACGGGAAAAAGGTGTGACGCCCGACAGGTAGCGTTCCAGGCATATTTCTTAACGTTCATGTTCCAAGGGGCCTGAGAAAAGCCGAATTTTGAATGAATGTGTTTTATTTTCATACAAGCCAATAAAGTTAATATGTGCGCAGCATAGCAGCCGTACAGGAGATCACAGCTTACACCCAATTCGGCATGTGCTCCTCAGTGCTAGATCGTCAGCCGATCTAAACTATTTAAAAAGTGGCAGCTGTGCAGTCGCAAAGCATGTGCTCATCTGTCTCATCTTTCTATCCACAATCTCTACATAAAGATGTTTCACTCAGTAAACGGTTTAACTTGAGAATAGTCTGGAAAAATATGGTACTCAAGCTAAAATTGTTTTCAACCATACGTATAGGATATCTCAGGTGAAGCATAACTTAAGAAATTTAATCGGGGAACCTTGTATTGAACTCTACGTGTCATCTAAGGATAAATATGCTAAGTAAATCGACTTTTCAGTGCCAAAACTGTTCCTTGTCACAATTTTTATTATGATACTATAATATAATAATATTATATATACGAAATATGCAAAATATTGACTTACTGTGCCGCGTGCGGAGCATAACTTCCCTAAGTGAAATTAGACACTTCGCAAGTCGATCCTTAAAGCAACTGCTACTCGCTCCTGCATACATATATGGATTGGGTGTGGGTGGAGGACCGTTGCTTTCAGTCGGTTTCCTAAAATACTGCAATGATATTAACCCAGACTGCCGACATGGCAGCTGTATCTTTAGGCTTTGTTTGTTTTTGACAAGAAATTCTTAAAGGTGGTGAGGAAAAAAATAAAATACATATGTCTGTGATCTAATTTAATGTCCATGCATGGATGCAATGATCGCATCCGGTTGCCTTTTTTGTTTTTCGTTCTACAAAATTTATTTGACTCTTCAAAACATATATATTTGGAAACCAGTGCAAAAGTCCATCTTCACAATTGAAATGGTGAAAAACGATGAAAAAGACTACCAAAGGTTTCAGCTGAAGCTTTCCGACTGTGCAACTTTTCCTGATTAACTCTACAAAAAAAGCTTGCTCTACAAAAATCGTTGAGCAACATTTGGGAGATAATGAGCCGTATTCATAAAAGAGATGCATATCCTCAGAAGCATAAGGTAAAAGTATAAGGTCTTGCTTCGGAAAAAAAGGTAGAAGTATAAGCATATCCTTGTTCTCATATTCATAATGATTACCTTATACTCGCGAGGATATCCTCCAAGAAGAAGTAAAAGGTTGACTGGTATTTGTTTCTTGAGCGACATGTCTTGACTTGTTCCAGCTTGCAGTTGACTTGGGAGTTCGTTCACTCTCAGCATCACTGACAGTTGTACTCCAGAGCTTACACAGAGCGTTCCGTATTTTTACAGGATACAGTTTTTTATCAAATTAATAACCATGTCATGCTCAAGTGATGAGGAAACTATAGAAAATAATGGCAACGACCTGCAGTTCATCGCAGAATTGCAAAAGTCACAGTTTCCAAAAATAAAAATGAGAACGGACGATGCCGGTAAACCATTAGATACCAAAGGCTTAGTAAAAAAAATCAACAACATGAAATCAAGATTGAAGAAAAAAGCTGGTAGATAATAAAGCAATTAATTTTTTTGATTGGGGAAGAAAGTTGCTGAAAGCTCTGGAAGGTGACTGTAATCCTACAATTGGGAAAATTAGCGGTGCCATTGAGGTTGGTAGTGTTCAAGAAGAAAAAAGTGGGAGCTATATACCGAGCGCAGTAATCAAACAGTTAGTATTACAGCGCCAGCAATTCAGAAGACATTGCCACCAAAAAGAAAGTTAGCAACCGATAAATACGAAACTGAGGAAACCAAAGCGTTAACTACAAACGGACTGCAACGTCTAGTGTTATTACAGCAGTACCAAACAAGTAGTTTACAACAAGAGTATTATAAAACGAAATTAGAAATGATGCAGCGTCAGAAGTCACCTGTAACTTATGATGTTCACGAAAATAAAACTTATTATAACTTATAAATACACTTTAATCAGTAAAACTATTTATTATAATACTCAAGTTTCTTCTTATTTGTTGACCTAGTTGGCGGAGATGAAGTTCCTCATTCTCATGATTTCCTTCATCTTTATCTGGGTCTTGTTCAACTAACTCAAAGTCAGGATCGCCCAAGCTCTTCGCAACATTATAATAATAATAATAACTATTATTCACGTCAGCCTCGTGGATATGAAACGTCAAAATAAATTGAATACAATGAAACAAAGTTACGACAAAATCGATACAAAGTTATCAACAGAATAATAGCATTTTTCTACCAAAAATGCTCCCACACGTTTTTTAAAAGACATAGTAGAAACTAAGGTTTTGATATCATTAGGTAGATGATTGTATATAACGGCAGACATAGACTCAGGGCTTTTACGATAAGCGGTTAGATTGTAATTAGCATTACATATGTCTTTATTGTTGCGAAGGTTGTATTTTTGCTAGTCCTCAATGCATGTAAACATATTATTATTATTTTCTACGAATACGCAAGTCTCAAGTATAAAAACACTGGGAAATGTCAACAGATGATTTGATTGAAAGGTCGTACTATAAGTCTGAAGAGAGTTTAACGAAAATATTAACCGATTAATCCTCTTTTGAAATATGAATGCGCGCTGACCATTATGGAGTACAATACAAGCAATAATTATTTTCCGCACACTTTCCAACTTTACGCGGCAAACATACTGTAGGATAGGAAACCATCGTTTCAGTTGGTCGAAACAGCATTCAATTATAACTCTTTCTTGTTTTAAAAGCTTATAATTTATTTCTGCACTTTGAGTAGGATTTCTGAAGGGAGTCATAAGGCATGGCTCAATACTATAATCGGCATCGCCAAGTAGTACAACATTTGCTTTATTTATTAGTTGTGATCTAGTCTGTGAATTTCTCCATATTATGCAATCATGCACTGATCCAGGTCAACTGGCATCAACACTTGTGAACATCTCTCTGGCATCACAAGTGGCTTGCACATTTAAAGTAGGTTTCCCTTTTTGGTTGATATACTCATCTCGATGACGATTTGGTTTTAAGATCTCTATATGAAATCTCGATGGCGATTTGGTTTCAGGATTCCTATATGTGTACAATCAGTTACACCAATTTCTGTCGGAAATTTATACATGCTTTGTCATATCCGCTTGGCCTCCATCAGTTCATGGTTGGTAGTTGGAAACTTGATCGATTCATTCGACTGTGCAACTATGCTTGCTGTTCACAACTCTATCCACAGTCCGAGATACTGTAGCTTGACTAACACCAAGTTCCTGACCAATACCTTGTTGATATCCAGGGTCACCGATATAGCGTAGACGTATCTTCATTTTATGAATACATGAAAGTGCTCCTCCTCGAGTTTCCTCATTCTCAACAAAAAATCTGTCCGCAAGCTTCGTCGAACCGATATAATTTTATGAAGTCACGACCAAGTGAAGGTAAACGAGGTTTGTACGTTTTAACATCACTAACATCGACAATTTCCGCAATCATCGTTTGACCACCTTTAGTTACGAAGGTGAGTCTGCTGCTGACCACACTCAGAATTTTTGAAGGATATGCTTTCTATGCCAAGTATAAGGTGAAGATTATGAATATCCTTTTACTTATGTCACTGCTTTGAAGGATATGCTTATACTCAAAAAGCAAAAGCATTTACTTCAAATTATTATAAATACCATCTGGAGGATTTCCTTCAAAATTTTCAAGTACAAGGATATCCTTCGTTTTAAGAATACGGCTCAATGTTCCTCTTGACCTTTAAGTAACCGATGCACAGGAGCGAAGATAATCGGAAAAAACCTGAATCACACATTTGTTTTAAGTAACAGAACCTCAAGAAGCGTGATGTGTGTGGAAAATGGTGTTTTAGGCTTAATCAACACATCAATCACATGAAAACAGAAAGCCAACTACGAAACTCTATTTCATGGATAAATCGGATATTGAAGAAATAAAATCAAAATAAAATATTTTCACAAAAAAGACTCTCTTCACATTCGAAATCGTAAAATACTATAAAAAATTGCGTTTTTTAATCTCCAGTTCTGTAACTTTTTTCTGGTTGGCCGTATTGAAAGAGCCAATTCTACAAAAATGTATGACAAGTCATCTGGTTTTATAACTTTTTAGGATCGGATGCACAGTAATCGAAATAAATGAAAAGTACTGAGACAATGCATTTGTTTTAATGACATAAGCTGAAAAAAGTACTTTGTGTAGGGAATTTGGTTACAAGCTCCGTCTGTAGTCCTCCTTCAGACTAAAATAAAAACTCAACTGCAGTTTATCTTGCAAGGCGAGACTGCCATTTCCCTGAGGTATAAGATATTTGCAAATTTTTTAGTTAAGTACACACAGATGACTTGGACATCTTGGAATAAGAATTAAGCACTTATCAGCATATTTTCCCAACAGAACGTACAAGCCTTCCAAAATGAACAAAAAACATGTAATATATCTTCATTTGTTCCGACGCTATATCCCTTCTCAGACAAATTACAGTTTGTTCTTTATCTTGTTAACATCATATGCCGGTCCCTGAAACCCCATCAGATAGGCCCCACCCCTCGTCAAAGGGTGCACTCGTCAACCAATGACAGGGCAGCGAAGGGGTGCAACCCTTCAATTATTTCAAGACATATCCGTTATTATAACATTTGAAATGTTGCCGGCGCAATTCTTGCGATATTTAATTGTGTTACTATTGTGCTTATGAATATAGTCAGACAGTGAATGAAATGGGGATGACTGGGTTAGCCCTAAGGGTGGAAACCGCACGTCTTTATGATGCAGTTTATAATACAATCAGATATGGGAATTCTTTGAATCCGGGAGGTATATCTGTACATAATGAGATCAGTGGATCGGATTAATGAGAGTGTTTATGTTGTTAAGTTTGGAAAAGATGGATTGAATTGTTTCACGCTGTGATTCACCCTTTGAGATTAGACACAGTCAATAGTGATGGCCGATACCGTTATTTTTGAGAATCTGATACCGTCACTTTTTGGCACACTGTTCGCTGTTTACTAAAAGTCTCATGCGTTCATATTGTATGCAGTGAGGTTCGGAAAAGTATATTTTTGGTGAAACTTGACCAAAAAGCATTATAGGGTATACGGACTTTCTCATATAGTGAGCAAAATATCGCAATGAAATCTCATGACGCGAATTGCCAAAACTACAAGGCATGATACCCGCTTACAAGCCGTTTGGTAGTTCTCAGAGGTATACGATTTTCGATCTTAGCCAAGAAATTCAAAATGAGCAGAAGAATATGTTTGTCTCCTAATTCTCATAGTCTGCAGTGATGATCATAGTACACGAGACATGAGTCAATTTTTCTACAGTTCTCTTTAGTTCGACTTTTTAGTGTTTTTTTACAAAATGCTAGTATTTGTGGACAATTGTGGAGTCGCACGACTTAAGACATGGACGTTCTTACATAAATTTGCAAAGCCTAATGAAGGTAGAAGTTTCTACCTGTAAGTATTGTTATGTTGATACAACGCTGTCACTTTGGTGAGCAGTGGTAGATAAATGAGTCAAAAGTGTGCACTAAGACTACGCAAATTGGTGAAAAAAAATGCAATGTAAACTGATAGGCTTGGCTCCTTTTAACCTGTTCGAATTCCTTGATCTTTGTGTTTTTCACGGATTGTGGTAAAAGTCATGATTCGTGATTTAGAAACGTCAGTATATCAGTTACTACACCACATTCCAAGAAATTATATCTACCAACGCTAACAATTACAACAGCATTTATTTGAATCCAATAAATATTTCAGTAGATAACCGTACCTAACTATATACAGAATACTTTACAGCTGAGTACTTGTTCTCATCACGATTGCGCATTTTGGCCAATACTAGTATGTACTACTCGTATGCGCTGAAATGCCAATACTAATGAAACATTCTACAGATCTTTGTCGATACATAGTGAACTCCCAACTCGTCTGGGTTTCCTATTTAGCTGCATTTTGTGATTAACTCAAATTGCTAAATTTTAACAATTCGCACTCACCGAAGACTGACTCTATTCCTCTTCTACATTGCCTGCAGTTGAGACTGCATGACACAGTCTCATATTGTGCAGCTATTTTTTTTTCATACGATTGGGTTTTGTTAAGAGAGCCTATCGCTATATAGACCGGATTTCTGTTACTGCCATTTTCTGGTATACTCGTAGTTCGTAGTTACACTAAGTGACATAGAAAGAACACCCAGTAATAATCAATTTATTGCAAACAATTTTTTGTATACCTACATCACGGTTAGTAGTTGATCAAAATTTCAGAAAAATCCAGCCACTGAAGAAATGTAAAAAAATGTTGACTCGTTAGGCCTCTATGATGCTATATGCACTCAGAAGTGTCGCTGGAGTGTGTCGAGAGTGGTGTAAATGGAGTAATATTCTGATAGCGGATTTCACAATCTAACAAAACATTATTTTGTACCAATATGGTAGCAGTACCAAACAGACTGTTAAATATGCGGCCTTAAAATCTCTCCGTAAGTTTTTTGGCAGTAAATAGTATCAAAGTGTACAAAACAAATCACTGTAAAAATATGAAGTGATAGTTTGTCATTGAAATGTTATCAGTTTGTTGAATATTATGAAGTTATATAAAATTGAGCCAACATTTTTTAAAAATGTCTTAGTTAAATCCATATCTTTTTAGCTTAGCTGAAGGTTTCTATATGTTTATTTCAATTTTTGTAATCCATATGTGTTTATACTAACTTAACATCACCTACCGCGTGTTTATAGTTTATCCTATAAAACATTTGCAAACTTGCAAACCCAAACCCTTACATAAAAAGGTCTTTTCTGTCCATTTTTTGTTAGGTGTTGCGTTTCAACACATTCATACACTTCTTTCCAGTTCCTCAACGACATTTTGACACCTTGGATTGGTACTGGTCCGAAGCTGTTCATGATTTTAAACATTAATACATGCAATAAATTGCAGTTGCGAACTTGTTTGTTTTCATTTCAGTGTGTAACCAGTCGCACCATCGGTGATGGTACACTTATCATAACCACGTATTTTGGTGATATTGCAACTTTAACATGTAATTCTGCAAAAAAAATTGTATGAAGCACTTTTTATTTTTGTTTTTCCAAAATACCATTTTTCACAAATACCCGGACGTCAAATATCAACACAAAACAAGTGACCACAAAATATATATGGTATACTGCAGTCTCGTTGGAGAATAGACCACATGTGAATCATACAGGTTCGAGCTCAACAGTTTTATGACAGTGAACATTATTAAGACGGTATAAAAATTCTGTTTTATATATATATTTATATTTCAATTATTATGTTGCCTTAGAAAATACTGTTTTAGTTACTGTTTTTGCTCATTTGTTGTTCTTAATTATTTATTGTTTATGTTATTATTTATTCACTTATTTTAAGCAAATATATCTTTTTATTCGTCTTTATATTCATTGTCATAAAACTTTTAAGCTCTAAGGTGTGTATAGTTCATATTTGTTAATATACCTCAAATCACAGTCAACCACGATGTGACTATACACTACTCAGGTGGCGAAATATAGTAACTCAGCCCTGTCAAAATAGGCATCCATTCCATCCTGTGATCGGTAATCAATCTTCTGTGGTCTATTCTCCAGCGTCAGTTGTTCTGTGTTGACATTTGACGTAGAGGTATTGATGGAATATAGTATTTTGGAAAAACAAATTTCCATACAAAAAGTCCTCATCCAAGATTTTTTTACTGCAGAATTACATATTACACTGTCGTGAACACGTTAAACCTGCAATCCATAAATACGGGGTTACGCTAAGTGTACCGTCACCACGTTTTGTTTTAATATCTAGCAATTGACATTTGACATTAGTGTCTCATAATGTTAGCGATCGGAGAAGGCATTTGCGATCAGTGGAATGCATTGGAACGGTTCAAAAATATGAATTGAATCGTTTTTACTCTATCTCGACTGAATAACTGGAATATCCCCTCTGTTTCTGTTTCTATGTTTCTTGTGATATCGTTGCATAAAATAGTTTGTTCGCGAACTAGTTCCGAGAACTACAATCAAAAGCCTGAGATTCGTTTTCCTTTTCGGCTCAGAAATGTAGTGTTTTCTTCTGATAAAACTAGCGCAGTTTTTGTGTTTAAAGTACTCTACCTTAGTTAATCTCGATTGATCCTAAATTTGCTCACAGAAACAACATCAAACAACTCTCGTGTCGTGCCTCGAGCAGTAATCTGTCGATGAAATATGCTTTTCGTTTCTTTTTTCCCCACCAGTCAATAAAATTAGCAAACCCCTAATATTTATAATTTTTCGAATTCTCATTTTCAGACTAATTATTAATAATTTTAGGTCTATGTCTATAGTAATTCCATTATGCAGCACTCAGATCTACAGATTGACACGCTTTACACATACCGGTGCTTTAGGATGGATAGGACATACCGTTTTGAATGTGTTAAAGAAACGAAAGATGAGGTATTGGTTAAAATACAGTTTATACGATGTCTTTTAAGTTTTGCATATAGAAACATAGTAGGCCGCGCGGATCGAACGTCAGTACTGAATCTTAACCTCACTCTTTAGCAAACTTAAATTCAAAGTTTCACAACAATACGTGTAGTGTTCTCACTACAGTGAATTTTTAAGTGTCACCAAGTCATTAGAAAAATGGAACTCAACCGAGAAAATTTTCGCGCCATAATTTATTACAACTTTCAGAGACAATTATGGCAACAGGAATGCCTTGCTGAGTTACTGTCTGTTTTCGGCAACGAAGCGCCACATCAGTCGTCAATTTCCCGTTGGTATGAAAAACTCAAACGTGGACGGGTGAGTCTTAGCCACGATCCCAGGGTGGGTGCACTAAAAACGGCAGTCGCCCAGGAAAACGTCGATGCTGTGCGCAAATAATCAGTGAAGATAGACATGTGATATATCGCAAAATTGAGGCGTCCTTAAAGATCTCAAAGACCTCAATTCAAAAAATTTTACATGAAGAATTACTAGTAAGAAAATAAGTTTCTCGTTGGATACCCCACCTGTTGACTGAAGAGCAGAAAGCAGCCAGGGTTAATTGGTGTCAAAAAACGCTTGACCGTTTCAATTCCGGAAACCCAAAAAATGTGTACAGCATTGCTAGTGGAGATGAATCGTGGGTTTACTGTTACGAACCAGAAAATAAACGACAGTCGGCTGTTTGGATGTTCCAAGTTGAAGAAAAGCCAACAAAAGTCATCCGTTCTCGAAGTGTTTCGAAAAAGATGGTCGCGACATTTGTGTTAAAAGCGGGTCATATTGCAACAATTCCTCTTAATGAGCAAAGAACTGTTACTGCGAATTGGAATACCACCATTTGTTTGCCAATAGTCAACACCGAGCTTCGAAAAATCAACAATCTCGCACACGGCTCAAAAAACAAGGCAGTATTTAACGAAAGAAAACGTGGAATTATTGGACTATAGTCCCGATCTAAGTCCTAGCGATTTCTTTACTTTCCCGAAAAATAAAAACAGACTGCATGGTCAAAGGTTCCAGTCACCAGAAGAAGTAGTTGAGGCATTCAAAAATGCCGTTTTGGATCTGTCAGCAAACGAGTGGACTAAGGTGCTTCGAAAGTTGGTTCGAGCGCATGCAGATGTGTATTAATCTTCGTGGGGAATACTTCGAAAAACAATGAAGTCATATAAAAATACCTACCGTGTTGTTTTATTTCCATATGCAAAACTTACTCTTACTCGTATTCTATTTTCTTGCAGAATTCAGACAAATCCGCACATTTCCGCAGGTAGATATAATGACTACATGTTAGCACTCAGTATGTACTCGTAGATAGAGCTAAACATATTCGAGATTGCCATGCATTAGTAACAAACGTCCAAATATGCTATTCAATTTAATAGCTCAAAAATCGACCTGTCGCATTCCCATTGGCTAAAGATTTATATTCACCTAATATATGTAATGTTTTCTCTGTACAAAAGCAACATGATGGAATAAAAAATTGCTCTTGTTTATAATACAATCGCTTTTTCACAATTTTATACAATATTTCAATAGAAATCACAGATAACAGAGAGCTTTGACAACTTCCGTCAAGTTGCATTTCGATAAGCTCTTTTCCTATTGGTTCAAGTGACTATTAACTATTAGTGTTGGTAAAACTCAACCTTATTTTATTATATACTAAGTGACATATAAATCCGAACACCCAGTTTAAATGATTTTATTTTAATAAAATTTTGTATAAGTACTTAATGAAGCATAATAAGTAAATGATAAAAATTTCAAAATGATTGCACTGCTTTAAAGCCCTTTGACCTTTAATAATGTGTGGATGCACCCTCATGTGCTACGCATTCTCCAACGCGCCTAGGCATGCTTGTGATCAGGTGGTCAATGTCCTCCTGGGGTATCTCATTCCAGGCAACCACCAACTCCTCTCGAAGTGCTTCTAGAGTCTGAGGAGGACGTTGCAAATTGAGCAATCTCCTACCCATCATATCCCACACGTGCTCAATTGGGGATAAGACGGGAGATCTTGGTGGCCATGGTAACAATGTGACATCATTATGTTGAAAGAAGTCTATTGTGACTCTTGCAACATGTGGTCGGGCATTATCTTGTTGGAAAGTTGGATCTGCCAGGGTGTCAAGATAGGGTAAAAGATGGGGTTCTAGAACTTCGTGGATATAACGCTGCGTGTTCATGTTGCCTCTGATGAAGATTAAAGGTGACCTGGAACCATAAGCTATAGCACCCCAAGCCATAACTCCAACAGTGTCATGAACATGTCTTTCAACAAAAAACTGTGGATTCCTACTTTCACCACGTCGCCTTCTAACCCTGGCACGACCATCGTGCATGCCTAAACAAAATCGAGACTCGTCACTAAAGACAATACTGTTCCATTCCTGATCCCAGAGTGACCGTTGTCTGCACCACTCATGGCGATTACGTCGGTGTTCTCGAGTTAAAGGGAGGTGGCCGGTATGGAAACAAGCCAAAACTTCTCATTCGTCGGTAAACACTTCGCATGCCAATAGGTCTTCCGTGTTCAGCAAACCATTCATTTGCAATGGACCTGGTAGTGGAGAAACGGTCCCTTAAGGCCAATAATCTTAGGCGGCGATCTTCACGGTCTGTTGTCCGACGGCGGCGTCCAGTGCCCCTTGCTCTTTGCGTACGGCCTTCTCGAAGCCATGCCTGACAACACCTAACCACAGTGTCTACACTTCTTTGCACTCTAACTGCAATTGCCCGAAAAGAAAGTCCAGCTTCCCGAAGTCCCACTATACGGCCCCTATCAAACTCACTAAGTTGACGAAATCGTACAGGTCTCCGTACTCTAGGCATCGTAACCGATCGTAAAGGATGTCAAGAACCAAAATCCGCCAACGTTGATTCTTTACTGCGGCTGAAATATTCATTTTTAGAGCGTTAGTGAATTAAAAAAAAGCAGTATAAAAACCGGAATGTCCAACTGATAAGGCTGAAAATTTTTTCACTTGTTATTTACAGTAAGATAAATACATTCACCAACTTTTATTAAAATAAAACACCCAGTGTTCGGATTTATATGTCACTTAGTATATGTATTATCTTGTTGGATAAGTTGGTTGGTGGGCGTATCTCTATAAGGCAAACATATGATTTCCTCACTTCCTATATGTAATGCACGACAGTCATGTTGCTTCTGATGGATACCAAGATTGACCTACTTCCATAAGAAACAGCCTCCAATCCCATAATTCTAACAGTATGGTTCTCATGTGCTTTCATAGAAAATTGAGAATTTCGTCTTCCACATGATCACCGTCTCACCTCTGTACGGTCATCATGCATCCCCAAACAATATCTGGATCTATTTTCTAAAGATAAGGGTACTCGAGGTCCCAGTTCAGCCGTTTTATGAATCAAGCTTATGGCGAGAGGCAGGATAAATTGAGGACGGTATGAAGTAAGTCCAAAGTCGTTGATTCAGCGATAAACAACTCGCATTGTAATTTAGTTTCCATGGTCTCCAAACCACAGTTTTGCAATCGGCCTTGTGGACCAGTAGCGGTCCCGTAGATCGAAAAGCCTAAGGTGGCGATCTTGATGTGACACCCCTTGTACCTCTAAACCTTCATGTACGGACTTTCTGATTCCATGCCCAGCAACAAACCATCTCAAAAAGACCAACCAGCCTTACACAAGCCTACCAAACTCGCTAAGCTATTGAAAATGTTCTCGTCTTCTTATTCTAGGCATAATGAACAGATTGTATTGTACGATGATCAAATGCCAATGTTAGTTACAAAACACAACTATCACTTACTTATTTTTTTCATAAGAACAGACGATATTACAAAAACCACTTTATAGATAATGTTGAAAACCTGATATTTTTTGCCTGAACTTAAACAAGCCTACACCTAGTAAACATTTGAAATAAATTTATTATTGCTACGTTTTCTATGTCGTGTCACGTGCCAAAATCACGTAACCTTTTTTTTGCTATGTTGATCACTATCAGTAATGTGAATTTCTCTTTATCAATGGTATAGTGTAGATTCCTGGGCCAAATCATTTTTAATGATTTTCTATTGGCAAATTTTAAAATTTATTGATTGTAACGTATAATTTCACACGTATTACATCTTTCTTTCCCAGCGATTCAGTAATGTTATTCACTATTATTACTATGCTATACTATAACATTATTATTCACTAATATTATAGTATTACTAACGTCATAAATATCTTCATAAAATATCGTTGGTCTCTCGTAGAGTTGGTTTCGCCCATTGACAACCAGCGTCACCTTGTGATTTCTGCACGTACTTGCCGTATTTGCTTACTATCAAGATAGCTTCTTTTAAAAATCTATATGGGGTACCTATTTGATTTCCAATCAAGAAAGCTTGTTTTATCGTTTGCGTGTGCAGACGAGTCAAGGGCCATTCTTCTTCCCTTCCGTTGAGGTTGTGGTTGTGCATGGGTTCCTTCCTTGGTAATAAAATCCAGATTCTGAGATATTAGTGTCCCAAACACCAGATTATGGAGTAGCATCCTTTCATTTTGTACCTTACGTTTAGCTGTTCTGGTTTGGGTGCTACCCCGTTTATTTAATAAGGGGGTTTTAACCTTTAGCGGTAAGTTCTCTTTTGTATACCATCAGACGGTGTCCAATAATGCATGTCATGAAGAAGTTTGTTCTATACCTGCTTCCTTTTAGAGGGAAGGCATTGCGGAGTACCACCATTCACACTCCTCCAGCTTTGTCTTGTAGCTGCCTTGTAGCTATCGTTCCCTTGACAATAAACCCTAATGTGAACAGGTAAATTATTTTAATTGAGTGTTTTATAGATATAGATATTGATATATTGACTGCTGCTGACTGAAATTCTTATAGTGTAGGTACTTGATTTTGTTTGGCATTTGGCATATATACAAATATGGGGCAGTGCCTATATGTCACCTTCTTTTGGCATTACTTCATTCATTGATTATGATTTTGAGTTTTAGCTGCCATAACTGTATTTTAGCACAAAGGATAACATTCTGAGGGTATATCACTTCAGTATATTTTTACTTTTTTTTTGCATTTGCTTTACTTTTCTTGTAAAAAAATGTACGTGGTTTTTCTTGAAGTTTGAGTGTTTTGAATGAGTAGTTTTATCTCATACAGAGAGCAGATTTTTAAGTAGTCTTTCTCTCTAGGGCTTTTTATACCGTAAATTTTGGAAAACGAAACATGCAGCCCCAACCTTGTGACGTTCCTCACGTCACTGTTCATTACTGGCCACTAGTTTCTGACCTGAGCGCTTGTGAGCTGAGAATATATCAGCTGCACCTAGAGCTGTAACGGGAAGAAGACCATTATCCAGATAAAGTTGGGCTTAGGCGTTAAAATATTTGTAAAGCCTATATTTGTAAAGCCTTCATACGTGTACCATGGTAAACGTTTTGCAGGGTTAATTATCACCATCAAACAATTTTATTATCAGGTAGTAAGGTAAGTTGCACTCCAGTGGTGGATCATATGTGCTGCTTGTTTTGATAATATATTATAATTCCTTATTAAACATCTTGTTTTATTTGGCTCTCTGTGAACAATTAATTAGCCTTTGTCATTACTGTGAGATTCTTTTTTTCTTTTTCAGGCAAAACAAGCTCTGATTAACACCTTGGGGATTTGTGGTTTAATCCGTCTTAAGTCACTGGCGCTCTTAGCCTCCCACCGTACTCCCCGCTTTATTGAGCTAGGATCTAAATCTGCAGCCCACTAGACAGCTGTTTTACATTGGCTGACCTTTAGATTTAATTTAGAGTGTTTTATATATTTATTAATTCATTAATTGATTTAAAAAAGGAAAGAGTAACCACACCACCATTTCCTCTTGTTTGTAAAAAAGGCATGGCAGTTGCTATAAATAATTTTTTCCTATTCCTTCATTCAGTGAATGTTACAATATTTCTGGTGCTGTGCTTTTACCCCGTTTTATCTTGGCTCCTAATTGTGCTTTTTGACACCTTCATGAGCCTATATGAATTACCTTGCTTTTAAGCTCTCTGCCCCACTCATTGCATTTAGTTTTGCAGATTCTAGCACTTACTCTAAAGTCATCTGGTTATGCTTCTCCATTAAGACCCGTTGTTGTTGGCATTACCAAATCATTGCAAATGTGCCTCTCGGGCTCTCGGCCACTGACCGCTTACACTATTTCTATATTTTGGAAGTGGACCATAGTTTTGGTTACTTTGGGCCATTGGCATTGTGAAGAGGAAGCTTAACGTGTCCCTGACTCAAAAAGCGGAAGACTATAAGGGCACTAAGGCAGTAGGTTTTATCACACCTTTCAGAAAAAAAGCCATAAATAACTGTACCTCCCGTCTGTCGGACTTAATTTAAAACGTGTAATTTTTATCAACACCGCAGATTTATAGGGCAGTTAAGCCTGCCCTGTGAGCGACCGGGGCGGATATTCCGCGGAAAATATGGGTTACGTGCCAAGATCCGGATACTATCAGCAATCTGTGAGGTTTTCCCACGTGAAAAATAAACTTTTCAGCTGAACGTTTTCGAGTAAGCTACCAGCAATACTAAGGACCCTATAAATGATAGACAAATATATTTTCGATGTTGCAAAAGAGTTTTTAGAGGTTAATATTAGCATGACAGATATAAAATGAGTGCTCGTGTCATCTAGATCGAAGTCAAAAGGATAGGTAGAACAACAGCAGTGTTATCTATACATTCAGAGTAAGGTCCCTAAGAATCCTCAGATCCCTATTTTTTAAAGTTGAAAGGGGCCGCACTAGTCTATTCATTTGTTCTATAGATTAAATCTTACATCAACGGAAACAATTGTAAAAAAACGAAACCCCATTCTGCAATAACATATTTTAAATCATTGTTAATAATCACAAATCATTGATGTCCATTTATAAAATAATCTATAGTTCGATTGTCTGATACTCATACGAAGGTGGAGTAGCCGAGGTGGCACCGGTCAACAATTATAATACATTATGTTGAATGTAGCCTGAACAACATATAACATCATAGACTTATTTTGAGATTGAGAATAATTTGGATTTTCACGTTTCTTTTAAAGCCTAATGAAACTAAAAGAAATTTTGCAAAGCTTCATGAACTTGTAGTGTTATTCTTTGTACCGAAGCATCCATGCAGGCAGAAAACTGAATACCAGTACGCCGCGGCTGGAATGAAGACCTTAAAGAAACTTTGTCCAACTTTTGAGCTACCTGAGGTAAGGACATGTGGAGAAAGGCCCTGAACAAACAGCCTGGCTTTTTCCTAGCAGCTGTCGTCATTGATGAAGTCCTTGGTCATCTCAACTACAACCAGCTGAAATGAACGGCCGTATTCTTATACTTTCCAACTATTGGACTTGTTCTTGGATACTTAACCAAAAGTTAACCCGTTTTTAGACGATTTTAATAAAAGTGAGTGTGCCTATAATTAGGGACACATCCCTAGATCTGTCATCACTGGACAATAGCAAAAGAACAATGAAAGCATTTGGATCCTGGCATGGGAAAAATGTAGCTTCAGTGCCTGTCTAAAAATGGCAGCAGTACTACTCCCAGCAAGTAGAAATCAACTCTGCATAATAGTAAGACCTTAAACAGGACACAACAGATAGAAAGAGGAGCTGCACAAAATCAGGGTATTCGATAGAGATCCCTATCTGCAGACAATTTGGAACAAGTATCGCTGCAGACTCTGACCGCAAAAACTTTAGCATAGAACCGTTACAACAAATATTTTTTTGGCTTGTAAAATGCGACCCTTATTCTCACTTTTTTATAAGACTTTCCCGAAGAAAATATTGTGTATGAAAGGTATGAGGTCTAATACAAAATCTTTCATGTAATAGCTTCTTTGACCGTTCTCAGAAAAGTGCTATTGAAGAAAGCTGTATTTTTGTAAATGGAACACTTAGTATATTTTGATGGAAAATGATAGTCCCTTTCATTCTGATTCAAAATATATGTGGTTTATTATACTTATTTCCATCAGTTTGGCCAAAAAAAGTCATTTGCTCATGTGTATCAACCAGTTTGCATCTAGCAGCCTATGAAATCTGGTATAGGGTCGGAATACATACCTGTATGATTCAATTACATACAAAGCCTTTCACTAAAGTAATAAAAATAAGTTCAATAAATCATAAGGTACATTCGGGTAATATGGCCCACGCATAAATAAGGCCCACTGCTCATATATTTTGGTGTAGTGATGCGTAGATCCTTTATTTTAAAGTTCAGTCATGTCGGTAAATGAGGTTTAATTTATAGGCAGAAATACAGCACAGTCAGTGGGCCAAATTTCTGCATGGCGGTGGGCCATATTTTTGACCATTTCATCCTTCTATCCTAATTCAGTTTTTGTTTTTCAGGTCGAAAATGGGGAAATTATGTATGGGAGTTCAAGGAAATTGGACTCAAGATATGATGTTGAAGGCACTACAACTTCTTAGGAGCGGTAAAATCCAACGATACGTGGAGCATGAATGTTACGGAATCATATAAAATCGGGTCTTAGCGATAGAATATTAGGTCGTAAACCTTTACTTACTTTCGAACAAGAGGGAGAGTTGGAAGCTCGCATTTTAAAGCTCTCTCGTTTAGGACTACCACTCACTCCAAAAAACGGTGGGAAGAAGTGTCTACCAGTTTTGTATAACCAACAATATTTGACATAAATTCAACAGCTCAAAAGAGATGGCTGGGTTCACGTGGTATAAAAGTTTTTTGAGGCGGCAGCAAAAATATCGAATAGGAAAGAAAGCTCAATCCATTAATGCTGCGAGGGCTCAAAAATTAAATCCCGTTATTGTGAGAGACCACTTTGATAAATTGTTGGAAGTCCTTAACGAATTAAGCATTCTAAACTCACCACAACGGATATATAATCTTGATGAAAAATGGTGCCGCCTAACTTTACATCATTCTCAGTTAGTCTTGGCATCCAAAGGAGAACGCAGGGTCCACAATATCTGCAATGAACATTTTTTTTTATACTCCAACTGCCACGAAGGTCCAAGGCCTAAGCACCCATTGGGTACCGTGGGGCTATAGGGGATACATGGGAAAGGGGGGGGACGCCACTCGGACTCTGGCGGGGGAACACGGGTGCATGCAACATGCATACATTCTGGCTCCGCCTACGAGAAGCGCCGGGTGGTACCTCCGCGTTCGACAGTCAGAGACCATCTACCACCTACGGACAATCACAACATCCATAGCCAAGAGAAAAATTTCTCCTGGGACGGGACTCGAACCCGCACAGCGCACGGCGACTGATCAGGACACCGAAGAGTCTACTACTGCGGCCACCGCTGCTGCCTACTTATTGCAGAACATGCAGAGAATGCAACAATTGTTGCTTGTGTTAACGCTCTTGGGCAAGCTGTGCCGCCTGTTAATATTCACAGGCTTGAGGAAAAAGGACTCTTAGGGCCAACTTCGCCAACAATAGTCCGTTATTCTCCACCTATAGGGTAACAGACCGTCAGATACAGCGAATGAGCTTCAAGTTCCAATCAACAAATTTTAGCAACCAATAGCTATGAAATGTTGAAAACAAAATACTGTCAAAGTATGAGATGACAACTTGTCATTGAAACATCACCAGCTCATTGAATATTAAGAAATTACATAAGGATAATTCAGTCAAAATTTTAAGAAATGTTTGATTTTTGAAGTAAATTCATGTTTTAATTACTATTGTTGATCTCTTATTCATGTTTATATTATTTTCTTCAATTGATATGTGATACTGGATGTTTTTTCCTATAAACCTCTTGCAGATAGCCTACTTGATGACAGGCTCTACCAAAAGATATTGCTCGTTTCCAAACATTCATTCATTTACTTGCCGTTCATCAGAACCATTATGGCACCTTAGCTTGATATTCCCACAAAACCATTCAGGTGTTTTGATATCCATACATCCATAAAGTTGAATATTTGTCATTGTTGAGGAACTGAACAAACATCCACACTATATTCACAGCGATTAACAAATTCCCAAATATATGCCTTAAAGCTACCAGCAAACCTAAAACCTGTAAAAAAACTACAAATTTGCCACGTTTTTCTTTTTTCACGAGTACACATTCTAGGTTATATTTATATTAGACATTATTTGAATACAGCTGATTATTGCATTGCAAGGAGTGACATATGTGTGGGATCTGTCAACTCTTGGTACCAGTCACAAAACATATAATCTGAAGGTTCAATTTCATGCTATTCAATGACAACACGGTGACTTGTGTGGTTATCAGCGGCCATTTTGTAATTTTGTGAGGGTGCGACAGGATTGCCAGATTGTGCATTAATATCCCGTTTCACCCTCCTGGCCCGAGTGAAGTAAGCTCCGCCACCTGTTGAAATATACTCTGCTATGCTTTATAAGACTATTCGTGACATTTTTTCCAAAATCATTGCACAGCACTTGAAAAAATGCAAATGAAAATTTAAAATTATTTCCATGACGCCGCAATATAGCTCCGTCGGTACATTGGGTTATACATCTTGACAGTAGGGATGTTCGATACGATCCTATATTTAGAAGTATCAATACATTTCACGAGTATCGTTATCTTTCGATCCGGACTGTGTCAGAAAGAGTGACTGCCATTTGGCTGCGACATTACCCTGCCAAATCAGACATCATCATTTTCAAAGAAATTGTACAAAATCTTCAAATTTGTGAAGTTAGCGAGTTTCACTTCATACGTTGTTATCAGACATGCCCAGATCAGCAGCTGCTGCCGTGATATTCATCCCGACCACTGCATCAGCACGGCTAGGCGACCTGAATGTTAAATTTGTATTGACAGGGAAGCGGGTTATGCTATCAATCATATGTCACAGCAAATGTAAAAGATTCATTTCGCACCCTCCACCACGGGACGTGATCGTCGTTAGACTTGGCAACCCTGCGAGTGTCAGATAGATATGCCCGCCAGTTAAAAAAGAAAAATAGACAAACAATAAACATAACTTGGTTTTTCGATTTTTAGTCTTAAAAGCCATTATCTGTGAAACATTTTTCATAATTTTTGTCTATGTCCATAGTAATTGCATTATGCATCAGGGAGATGTAGGGATTGACACGTCTTACACATATTATCTGTGTTTTAGGATGGAGAGGAAATAATGTTTTTATTGCTTTGAAGAAATTCATTAGCCCATAAATTAATAAATGATTACTCCTATGACGTAAAGGAAGATGAGGAATTGGATGGAATGTATTTTATATTCTATTTTCTTGCAAAATACAGACAAATCCACACTATTCAACAGGTATGTAATGATAACCTTCAGTATATTGAAGTGGGTAAATTCGAGAGTGACATGCATTAACAAACGTCCAAATCTGCTGCCAAATTTAACAGCTAGAAAATCAGCCTATTACTTGCCGCATTCCCATTCGCTGAGGGGGATAATGGATTGTTAAATGTAAACCTATAACATGTATCAAAATACATGAAAGTTGTCCTGTCTTTTCTGTACAAAGGCATCATGTTGGAATCAAGAAGTGGTCTTGTTTATAATACAGTCGAATTTTCACGATTTTATTCAATATTCCAATAGAAATCACTAATATTCAGAGACCTTTGACAGCTTCTGTCAAATTGCATTTCGATAAGGTATTTTCCCATTGGTCCATAATATTAATGTTGGTGAAATTGGGCATTAGAGCGACAATTTGCCTCCTGTGTCGATACTTGGAATGTCTCCTAAAGGCAGCACGCACGAGAAATATTTCTTAAATGGTTGCAGCATTTGTCAAAGAATAAACCTGCTGGTAAGGTTCTTCTGATTTTGGATGGTGCCTCCTGCCATTTCGATCTCTCAATCGAGGAAGCGGCTGAACAACATGACATTTTACTTTTACCGTCACTGTCAAATACGATTCATGAACTACAACCGCTGGATAAGGCGGTTTTTCGTAGTTTCGAGCATTCTTGGGATATTGAGTTGATGAAATACTGGGAGAGTAATCCTGCTGCAATGAGAGTATTAAAGAAGGAGAGATTTGGACTTGTTTTTACCAAAGTTTGGCAACAAGCAATGACAATGCGCAACATTCAAAGTGGTTTCAGGTCAACAGGAATTTTTCCCTTCGACCCAGATGTTATTCCAGAGACTGCTTTTGCTCTGCTCCATCTACCTTGACACATAAAGACATTCCTGAAGTGATGGATACTGAACTGGAAAGTTATAATAGCTCAGATGATGATCTGCCACTTGCATATTTCCTTAAGAATAATAATGCATCAACAAGAATGAAATTAGATGAAAAATCGAGTGCTAGTTGTTCTCACTGGTCTGATCAACAAGCGTCTGCTAATCCATCTGATACAAATAAAAAAGTTAATATTTTAAATGTAACTATTATCAAGACTAACATGCAGGACTCCGTAAATAAAGGAGCAAAATGTTCAGCACCTGAGAAAAATTTGAATTTCTCAGATATCCTGAAAACGTCTGATATGGGGACAGTGAAATCAAGACCAAAAAGGAAGGCATTAAATTATAAAGCGCACCTGTTAAAAAGAAAGATATTTACCGAACACTCATCTCAAGCAAACTCAACGAAGTCGTCAAAAAGCCAATCAAAGCCGAAAGAAAATTGGCTACGTGGCGTGTGCAATGAGGATTCTGTAAGTGATATGCGACAGTGCGCCAGTTGCCTATTGTGGATCCAGGAAATATGCGTTGGATTGATTGCCGAGGACACAAAAGTCTTTTATTGCCGTAATTGTTCGTCTGAATAATTTAGTTAATTGAGGGCCATATTTCTGTCCACGCTTCGGTACTTGGGCCATATTTCACCGAAAGTCAGAAATATGGCCCAAATAACACATTTTTGTTTTTGCTATGTTTTTCCCATGTTTCTGATTTTTTGATGCTTTTGGATAAAATTTTATTTCCTTTATAGTTCTTCTACACGTTGCGAATAAAAATATTTTTTTTAGTTGTTGGCATTTCTTTTTTTATTGCTCTCGGACTGAAACTGGGCCATATTACCCGACTGTACCTTATATGTTTTTAATAAGAAGAAAAAGGCTATCATCTTCACTTAAAATATACAGTGTGTTCTATTCATAAAATACAATTTTATTTGATAGCACATTTCTAAAACACCCGGTATACAAAAAAACATCACTTGAAAAACTTCATATTTTATCCTCTAACTTATACTCGTATATATATATACAACTTTTTCTTCTAGAAGGTCATATTAAAAAGTTAGAGGGGATCAATTTATAGCCAGACAACCCGTACCATTTGCAATATGTGAGGAAAGCCCTGCGGACCCCAGGCGCTTCAAGCCTCATTTTTCATGCATTGTGAATATTCTACGGGATGCCCGAGCTTTCCAGTCATTTAATACCTACACCAAAGATCCCAGAAGGAATACTATGATACAAAATAGTAGATATAAATAGGCTTTCAGTTTGCGACAATATATTTTAGCATCACCGTCGTTAATGGCTTCAAATGCTATCTATCCTGTTAGGCATAAATCTGTCCCAATTCCTATCCATAAACTCCTGCAAAGCCGTAAATAAAACCCGCAACTTTCCAGTATCTCCAGAGAATAAAATTTTTATTCGATATGACGATACAGAGCCACTAAAATCGCTGGCGTGGAAATGAGATGGGGCAAATGGAAAATGCATGTTACTAAAACTGAAATACAGTGGACGCAAAAAGTGCACCACATAGATGTCGTAGATCAATCTTGTAATATTCTATGAAAGATCGACGAAAATGTATGATGATTCTATGGATTATTGCAATAGGTACTTTCTATTGTGTTCTAAAAATCATTTTCAAGCAACGGTGCGTTATCAGATTTTGCTTCAGACTTGGCAAAGTGCAATAGAAACTCTTGCTAAACAGACGTTCGATTGAAGATGAATCAGGATGCGAAAGACCTTAAAGAACAGATGAAAGTATCCACAGAATCCGAGATCTTGTGCGTTTAGGTCGTCGGTTGACAGTCAGGATGATCGGAGAATAGTATTAATTAATTTGACTAACTCTAAAAAGATGCCTGAGGCCCCTCAGCCTCCTTATGAACCTGACTTGTGTCCTTGTAACTTTTTCCTCTTGTCGAAGTTGAAAAATCCCCTCAAGGCAGCTGATTTTGGGACAGTCCAAAACATTTGAATGGCTGTAACCGACCAGCTCGGAGTTCCAGCACTGTTATGAGGAGTTGAAAAAATCGCCTGCAGCGCTGTGTGGCTTCAGAAGGAAGTTATTTCAAGGGTGACAATATAAAATTGTAATTATATTTGAATAAAACAATCAATTTCATTACTTAATTTACAGATCTCGCAAGTATTTCAGTTATATTTATGATGATGGAGCTATCCACCGATTATACACTAAGTAAAACGCGCCCTGTATATCTGATGGTCAGCCAGCTTATAAGCAACATACGTAGAGTTAGTCCAGGCAACAGATTCACGACTGATTCGGATTTTTTACATAATCTTACTCAAAATGGCCCTCTTTTAACAAATCTGCATGTTGCCAGTCCCAAATTTGGGTCAACAATTTTTTATACAATTTTTATAAGCAAATGCTTCAAATTGTTTTAATCACTTCGACCAAAGTGTGTTTAGGTCCATTGGTTCATTGGCACATTCTGGACAAAAAAAGTTGATTCAGAACTTTTGTCTTAGACTGTTTGTTTTGTTATTGTAAGCGTTTGTTTTTTAATTGTTAATCGAGCTCGCGCTCAGTGGTTGCCCGCCGCGACTAGAGGCCAGCACCTGCATGTTGCATCTCAACCAAAACATGCACTGAGCGCGCGCTTGGTTTACAATTGAAAACAAAGGTTTATAGTAACAATATATCCTTAGTTGCTGTAAGGGATATTTATAAACAAATTTTGATTTTCGTTGTCGTACGGGATATTTAGCACTTTTTCAAATATAGTATCGCTTAAATGTCAGAAACTATAAACTTTAGAGAAAGGTTATAAATCACCTTATTATTCAGCATGTACTGAAAATCCTAGAAACGCTTGGACCGGAAAAAAGTTTGCAATTTCATTAAAAAATTCGTCGAACATATTCTGACGCAAATGTGCAGATTTGCTGAAAGATGCCGCTTGTGTATGAGATTATACAGAAAAGTCCAAATCAGAATATTTTTCCCAGTAGATCAGAGGGATTGTCTTCTAATAATACGTTTCCAAAGTCAGCAAAGGTAAAGTCGTATAAATTTCATATGTCTGTTTCCTCGTCTGTTTCGGAATTGAATTCCCAGCACTAAAACCACGAAATGGGGCGTTGAAGGATCTCAAAGGAAATACATCCTAATGTTACATGCCACACAAGGTGTACCGGAGTCGGTTTTTAGAGTCTTTTAGGAGAATCCAATAAACCAATAAGAAACGTTTACGAACGTCATTGCATCAGACGGGCAACACACCTGGCATCAACGAAGTGCTCTCATCCCAAAAACTTCCAGAAAATTGTTGGAATGGACGTCAGGGGGTAAGGAGAGCCTTGGATCTCGGCAATGGTTATTAATATCATTTTTTTTTCTGGGACAGGAGAGTAGAAAATGTGGAAAGCTTGGAAATCTAAGTTCAAAGCGTTGGCCTTGTTGTATAGCGTGACAAGATCCTGTAGCAGGTTGGAATCTTGTTTTTTATTGTGTCGTTCGAAGAAGACATCAACATATGCAATTAACTTGAAAGCAGATAGTAATTTGGCATTTAGGCAGATATATGACTATAGTTATATAAAATGAAAGGAGACATACGCTGGAATGGCATCAAATAGATTGACTGTATTACTTCTCACGCCTTCAAATTGGCCTCTAGTACAATTTTACACATTGTGCGTTTTATTCGACACCCCCAAAGATGAACGTTTTGTCGGAAATATTGATCCACTAACACGAATTTGCATGAATAAAAATTCCTCAGACTAAAGCAATGAGCATGCATGTACATGGCAGCCTCATTCCTTTGGATCTGGGATCTACACATTTTTTATTACTGATAGGTCTTGGTACGTACGAGTACTTTCAATCCTGTAAAAAAGCATTAACCGCTGGTTAAACATTAACCTTTTAAAGGGATCTTCATCTTTTTATTGTTTGTCAGCCGTCCTGGATAACCAATCGTAAATATTAACCCGAAATCAAGTGACCTGATTAAATAACACTACAAGAATAACGCTCATATATGGTTGGCTTATTCATACTTGAGCATCCGCGAAGACAAAATCTAAATACGAGAGGCCGCAATTACAATTAAGGCGTTGAGGAAGATTTTGAATTGGTCGGCATGACGAATCTGTCGAGATATCGGTAATTGCCAGATCACCAACATTTCGCTGATGTGAAAGAGGTTTCGAACTGCCTTCATATGACAAAAAACCTATAAAACGTAAAAAATGTAGCTGTACGTGTTGCCTAAACGTCTTGGCGCTTCAGCTATTCAAGGACTGAGCTGTAGGTGTTATACTATAGCTGGGAGGAAACGGCAGTGCATAGGTGCATAGTGAGGATGTGTAGTCTAATAATCTGTGTTAATGATAATATCGTTGGCTTCTCGTCTCAAATACACTTACTTGAGATGTATACAAAGCTAGAAATTAGTTGTGCGTCCACTTTTTCTTATTCATCCTGGAAATTAGATATGTAAATTTGTTGAATTTCAAAAATGAGATAGATAAGAAAAAGAAAATCCCATACAGAAATATTTATGAAGCGTGAAAAAGTCATTACAGTGTACGTTATTTTTTATTCCCAATCATTTAAATTTTCTAAAGATTTATTTTGTCAAGTAGAAAATACAAATCAGCACCTAGATGTAGGCACTGCGGAAATATTTTGCGCGTGATGCGTTATTCCTAATTTTTCTGTGATGTGGCTTGGTTACGCCCTACACGGGCGTGGAGGTGATTTACCGTAATGTTTCTCAAAGTTTTTGAAAACGGAAAAAGAACCGGGAAAATCGTAATTGAACCTAATCTTTCTTCAGAAATGACAGCACAAATAACTAGTCTGGTGCAGCATATTCATGAGCAGCATATTTACTTCCAATTTTCGCACAATGCAAACATCACTAATTTTATACACAGGCAGACTAATACACACAATCATCAAGATCTTGCTATCCTGCTACTCAAACAATTTTCTATGTCATATCTTCTCATATACATACTACCTTGGCATTCTGCAACCAACAAAGCATGCTGGGGAACTGACTTGTAGCTGGTCATTGTGCGTGTCGTTGAGCCATTCCTCTATAGATGACGCTATTGCTGATGCTCACAGTGCTCATAGCGAACTAACTATTTGCACACTAGAAACTATCTAGCCAGCAAGTTAACATTTTGTTACGGTTTCGTTTTTGACATTATATTATAGGTTTTTTTACGTGATAGCCCTGCCGGTCCAGATTTTCATTTGAACTTTGATCAGAACACATGACTCTAAACAGATGACCCGCATTCTTGGAATATTGCTATTCACTTTCTGATTTGGCGAGTTTTAAAATCATACTGATTGTCGCTATTTTGCTGTTGACCTTGCTGATAACAGATTCCTTGGTAAGGAATGAAGAGACCCCAACCCGAATGGTTAACAAGATATACCTCGGATGCTATGGTTTAAAATAGTCTTCTGACATATGGTATTGACACAAACTTCTTATTACATCCAAGTTGTCCATGAACCGAGAAAGAACACTACGACTATAACTCGAAGACACATATTCAAAATCACACGCAAGGTCAACTAATTTCTAAAATAACTTGTAAGTATTGTCCAAGTATGTAAGTAGAACAACTACCGAAACAGTATCTCAGTAAAGGGATTTGCAACTCCAAATATGACACAAAAACAATAATTTGAATTTTTTATGCAAAAACGCAGTTCAGAAAAATCATGATACCGATGTTGAAAATAAAGAAACTCAGCCAGAGTACCAGATTGAATTAAAAGAAACATTTTAGAAATGGCTCCTATCAAGAGAGAATCTAGAACTATAAATTACAGGACATATACAGATAACCTCTTACCTATACAAGTCTAATAAATGCAACACAGTTACAAGCTCATTCTGCCATTTCACCTAGTTTTTAATTAGTATTAGGATGCAATTTTTTGAAAAAAAAGTATTTCTTCATCCGTACATTTTAATCTTTTGCAAGTATCCACTCAGGTAACGAACTGCTAATACAGTTGCAGTTCGATGAATTTGCGCAAAATTTCGTAAGTCTTCCTGTAATTATTTATAAATTTGATAAGATGTTATTTTAATTGTAACTGTTAATGTGTCAGATAGGTACAAATAACGGATAGTTATTGACCGAATTTCAAGATTGCCTCGTTTTTGGGGTTGACTATATGTGTTGAGTTGAAAGTTTCCTTGTTGAAAGTCACAAAACATCATATTTAATCCATACACATACTTAACTAAAAGCAACTTCCGACTTCCTGTCCAAACAGCTTTTCCCACACGGTGGTTGCACACCGCACACCACCGGAAGACATTTAGATTACCGGATTCGTCGCATCATATTAAACCGTACCTAATGGCGGGACATCGTTGTCAACCTATTGACAAAACATTCGGTTTGCAATTAGGAACTTTTAACGAAAGTTTGAGTTATGGTGTCCAGCCACCGTCACACCACGTCGTCAACAGCGGCGCTTCCCCCAGCTGGCACGTGACTTGTAGAATCGAGAAGCTCTAGGTGGCCGGTGCGAAGTTGTCAAATGTATGATTTGCAGAAACGCGGAGGCAGATACAGTGATACAGACATGATAATGTAATTTCTGATACTTGATCCGTGGTTGCCTGTCTAACCCGACGCTTTCTCCTTATCATGGCTTTAATAGACACAGGGTAACTCAAAATTTACCTTATGGTTTGAATTACTTATAACGCAGTCGTTTTCCAAAATCTACTTTTTGTTGTTTTTAGAATTTTGTAGAGAAGACTTGGGAATTTATTACGAAGAATACCCTATGAGGTAATGAATCAATATGCTAGTATTTTTAAGTACAGGGTCTGTCGTTCTACCTTAGAGCGCATCTTGTCGCTACTTCAATTTAAGACTCGGGAACGCTCAGTATAAAGAATAAGCCATGTCATTCCAATTTTTTGTCAATAAAAGACAGTGCTGAACCTAGTACTGGAAGACGATGCATAGTACTGACAGTAGCAACTACCGAACGTTTATATGAGAGTTTATGAGAAAGTTCAGCTTCCATTACTGGTCTTCCACATCGGATATGGGAGCTATTCAAACCTGAATAATATTAAACTACAGTACACACTTCAAGGGAGCAGTCAAGTGCTCTGATAAGGTTCTTGAGAACCAGAGCCAATTTAACTTAGCCTCCGAATTTACCTGATTTAATCACGCCTTGGTTTTGCCTCAGAGGATATTTTTACGAATATGTGTTTATGAATCAGTCAAGAAAAATTACCTACTTGACAGGTAACATTCGTAACAAAATCGCAATGATAAATCCAGAAATCTGGTGCGAAGTTATGGAAAACGCTAAAGAAGGACACGCGAAGCATGATATGCCCTACATTTGAGATCTATTATCACAGATTATTATTAGGATGTTACCGTACTAACCTTATTTATTAGCATGGCAAATAACCAAAAAAATTCACTTTATCTATCGGTTAAATAAAAATGCCATATCAAATTTGGAAGGCGCCTGGCAAACATCCTTGTTTGGACCACCTTATGTGTAATATTGCCAGAATCAAATTCAGGAGCATATGATAATAGTTTTGTGCATCGGGCTGAGGATCTTCATGAAGTTAAGGAGGGTTCGGAATCCTAAATCCGGCAAAGTTGAACGGATCAGAAAAGGTTTACCTTGTTTCACGCTTTTCATTTTTGACAACCGAGGAACAGAGAAGGTAAACTTGCACCCAGAACTTGGCGTACAGATGACGGCCGAGGTAAAATGAGAATCAGTTGCCGAGTATGTCAATTTACTAAGACGAATACTAGACATCCAGTAGCTACACTGATCCATCAATATTTATCATGTAACGTGATATTTATTGAAGGTATATAACATGTCCGACACACACATCAATAAATACTGATGGTACGGACCATTGACTATCAGTGTATTTTTACGTGAAGTCACAAATACTCGTATTTACGGTAGGTAAATATTGAACGTATACCATTCGCCTGAAAAGTTCAGAAAATATACGAGATAGCTGACGAAGTTCAGTTAGCATTTGCTTTTTGATTGAATATACCATTCACTATCATATATCTGGTAGGGCATTTTAAAAGAAAGGTATTGGTATAAGAAGCTATAAAGTATTGATGACTAGTGGTTGTTCAGTACTAATGTTAAAGAACTGCGAGGGTTGATAGCTCGCATTTTGTATAAGACACAACATAAAATTCTCGATTGCCAATTTTGCGCTAAAGTACTGCATCCATGCATTAATTTTATCAGCCTGAGATTCAAACTTGTTAACTTGACCGCTATATATCATAGTGGGATAATCGTCAACGTTGTGCATTTTTGTACACGGTGGAAAACTAAGAATGCGAGATACTGTACCTGGGAACCTATCCATCATATAGGCTAGCGGCAAAAACAGTTATTACTAAAACTGCAAACACAAAACCCTGGAAGATATATGTATATATTCAAGTTTCTGGAATGGCCGCTAGGGGTGTAACTGCAGGCTAACAAAACAATCTGATTTGATGTGATCTTCAAATTCAAGGATAATCTGAACCTTTGTTTGACAATTTTTGCTGTATATCTAAAAATAAAGTAATGGGGGGCATTCGAAGGTTTCCATAAGAAACACCCTGTATCTTCCAAACGATGATTCATTTATCACAAAGTAGCAAAATTATGTCTAAGCACTAAAACCGCATCACGATATATTGTTCCTTATCTAAAATTTAGGTCAAAGAAAATTTAATACGGAAATCCCTTAAATTATTACTTTTTTAAACTAATTTTTCTGGAATTTCTTTTTATTATCAAGTTTTGGTCCTTAAAAGGACTGATTTAAAAAAGAAAGGTTTCCAGTGCCCCGGTAAATGCTCGAAATGCTGACCATCACGCTCTATACATTCCTGAAGCCTCTCATGGGTAGACACAACTGCAGCTTCAATTTCGGCTCTCGGTATGTTGGGTATTGTATTAAGAATCCGGAGTTTCTTATCTTCTATGTTGAATATGGAACACGATGTCCTTTAACCGTCCCCATGAATAAAAATCAAGACAAGTTAAGTCTGGCGATCACGAAGGCCATGGAAACAGACTTCTTCATCCATTCTAATCTCACAATAATAACAAAATGTTCTAGACAACCATTCAGCTGAAAAAACAAGTTTTGCCGTATTCACAGTGGCACGTCTTCCAATAACAACCGTAATTGATTGTCCAAAGAGTCATAGAAAGTCATTGCCATCTAGGGATTGCTAGAAACCAATATGGCCCAATAATGGTGCCTCCACACATTTAAACTCCAATGCCCTTGGTGCTGAACTTTACGCAACCAATGAGGAGTTTTGCAGGTCGATAATGCATAGTGTGCTACAATCTGGGAGAGTTAATATTCTTCCGTCACTATTAAAGCTGGTTTCATCGATCCAAAGAATCTGAAATAAGAATTCTCTATTTTTGCGTATTATGCCTAACATCCAATGGCAATAGTCCAACCTCCGATCGAAGTCTTCCACTTTGAAGTTCTGATGCAAAACGACATGACATGGGTGCATTCTAAAAGTAATTAAGAAAAGCTAAATCTAAATAAATCCCTATATTTTGATGACAATAAGAACTTACCTATGGTCCTTCAAGATATTTTGAAGCGTTGTTCGTGATATGCACAGCTTAAGGGATAATGCCCTTGTAATAACACGAGGATCTTCTCTTCCTCCTAAGATTCGTTTGAAATGGTATGTATTAAAAACCTTAAATGAGTATGTCCAGTTTGTGCCCTTACTGATTTTTCATCGTTATTATTTTTTTCAAGTTGATAGATCTCGAACCAAACAGAAAACTTCAATAAATGTATGTACTTTGCGGTGTCGTCATTGAAATACAGAGCGTTCAAGTTCTTTTTTGTTGATAGTGGTATTTTGAATCCCTCTTAAATATCTATAAGATGGTATTACTAAAGATTTAGCACCTAAGAAATCTGAGAAATAATGCAACTGCCAGAATAAAGCAAAAATGTAGAATTGTCCTGAATAAATTCATCAAGAGACGAGAAAAACGAAAAAAAAAAACAGACAGGCGGCAGCGGTGGCGTAGTGGTTCGAATCTCGTCTCAATCTCGTCTCAAGACAATTTTTCTCTTGGCTATGGATGTTGTGATTGTCGTAGGTGGTAGACATCTGTGAGTGTTGAACGGGGAGGTACCACCCGGCGGATCTCGTAGGCGGGGCCAGAATGTGTGCATGCTGCATGCACACATGTTTCTTGCTAGAGTCCGTGTAGCATCCCTTTCCCCCGTATCCCTCTAGACCCCCACGGTACACCATGTGTGTTTAACCCTGGGACCTTCGTGGTAGTTGGAGTATAAAAGAATATTTTCTTGTGTTCTTCAAAATAAGCTGCAAGCATATTAACAGCTTCATCGTTCGTAGAACGTACAAATATTGCTCAAAGTAAGAATTCCCGAAAAATTAGTTTAAAAAATACAAATTAAGGGATTTCCGTATAAAATCTTCTTTGGCCTAAATTTTAGGTTAGGAACAAGATATCAAGATGCGGTTTCCAAGAGTTTGTTTAAACATCACTTAACTACTTTTTCATGGAAAAAGCATACCAATGCTTTTGATTTTTTTAGAAAATTGACCATTTCATAATGTCGGCCACATGTGAAACTAACAAATCTTCAAATATTAAAACATTTGTAGCACAAGAATAGCTTTGTCAACTAGCGTAAGTCTGTTAAAATCGGCTCAGCCGCTTCGAATATACAGGGTGTTTCACGGAAACCTTTGAATACCCCCCCCCCTACCTTGTTTTTAGAGATACAGCAAACATTGTCAAACAAAGAAAGTTCACATTATCATCGACTTTAAGGATCAGGTGTTTTTTTTCTAGGTTAATGTAGCGAAATTTACAAATACATCCCTTTTTTTGATTCAACATTGCAGTTACGCCACCTAACAGCCAATTCAAAAACCTGAAAATATTTTCCAGGTTTTTCTCTAGGCCATTTCAGAAAGATATATTTTTACCGCAAGCCTCTACGATGGATAGGTTCTCAGACACAGTACCTCGCATTCTTAGTTGGCCAACATGTACATTCTGTTAAGTGCGTAAAGCACGAAAACGTTCACAGCTGCAGAAAAAAGAATAGGTGAATATTTGATATTTAAGCACTGTTGCGATGTGTTTGGCAACAGTGTTGAGGGTGATAGAGGATTGCAAGGGGTGCAATGAGTTTCACAGGAAGTCGAGTCGTGTGTGACATGTAAACGTACTACGAGATCGAAGATGGCAATTAGTCGATGGCCCACACAGTGGCGGGGTTAATATGAAAGTTTTATAGGATATGTATTGTTTGACATGCTTTATTCGATTCAATAGACAATTTGCAAGAATGAGTACTTCCGACCAGTATGGTATCGTATATCCAGTCAGTATGCAAAATATACAGCTTAACCTAAGTGCATCTACGAGCACTTGTTTTATTTTGGTCTTTGAGACTGGGAACTTGATCTGATTGAGCCAAACAGACAGCGTATTTGTATTTGATGTTTCTCCGCGTGGAACGATGAGCTTGGGATGCTTCGTCCAGCATTATCAGAGACTGTACTTCACGTAAAAGAAATGCTGTGTTTGTGTTCAAATAGATCATCCAGGATCAAGTGATTCATACAGGTTTCAAAATTTTCAGATTAGCAGTTCAAATACCTAGGGTTGCAAGATTTTGGGAAAGCGTGAAAAATTGTTGAACATTTTATCAAATCACCAAGAAGTTAGTGGATTTTTGTAAAGTCGACTAGGCAATGAAGTGATAAGTTTTCGGTGTGTTAGGTCCTATTCTTTCTTTATGAGCTTCTCCATTCTCTAGAGCGGTAGAGTCAGCTTAACATCCACTTTTTATAAGTTGACCGATGCTTGTGAATTCCGTGAACTTTTTTTGATTCTTTACTAACAACATTACTAACAATAGAAAAGTTTTACTTCTTTCCATGCCGACCTATTCGCTGTGTGCGGGATGTGCCGCCTCGTGACCGTAATTATTCGGGACTAGGGATGTGGAAATTCCTGGCATATTTTAATAACAACTCTCTGCTTGTTTTTATTTGGAATGAAATAAAACCAAACGAAAGTGTTCAAAAACGTTGGGATTCATTGCATGCTTAAACAAGAAATAAATGTGACGGTAGAATGCATAAAACGGACAGATGAACGTACAAAACTACTTAATAATAACTCTGATCACAAGAGAAACGTCTGTAACATAATGTAGATTTAAATGTAAGTGCCCAGCTACTTAACGTAACTATATTTTTAGTTAGCCTCCATCAATTACATGTAGCTTTTGCATATAGTATAGCGAAAATAGTATCCACTTGTACCATACCAGGTTATGTTGATTATTTTTTCCTCTTTACAGCGCCTGCTCATTCTTTTTTTTAATCCAATTCCCAATGAGAAACGTTTAAAATTTGCTCCTACTCTTTTTTATTGTTTTTACAATTTACGACACAGTATGTATTGTGACCCACTTCGAGAATTTGAACGTTTTTACATGAAAATATTCAACAAATTTAATGTGAAATTGTATGAAATATCTCAACTTGGTATATGCCATTCTCTAGTTATTTCACATCGCATGATCGAATTGATGGTCATCTCATGCCCACTCACTTCACACATACTGAATAGAGCTCATTTATTTTGCCCATTAAAGCTCGCAGCGCTCCTTACCTTGGGCTATAATTTCGTGCCGCTAGAAATACCAACGCCAACCTAACGATGTAGATACATACAGGGTCTTTGGTATATGAACCAACAAAATGTGATATGATCTATTCTCGTTTTTTGCTGAATTACCTACAATTGTGCGTAGATATCGTTATAACTTTTTTGTTTCTAGAGGTAATGACACAAACTAAACGTGAGTCTGTTCTGTAATATACACTCAATCGGATCGGATGAACAGTTCGTACAAAGCTTCCCAATAAAATGGCTTATGACCTTCCAAAGTTGTGCAATCACGTAGAGTGCATAAATAATTTCCAATTAGAAATTCAATCATAAAGAGAAACTACCTTTTTGGAACCTAGTTTTACTTACAAAAATTCTGTGATTTATTGCCTTTCCAACGATATGCTACACACCATAGAAATAATGTCTTGTGCGGTTAAAAAAAAACGGTTGGTTGGGCTATTGTTCTTTTTGTATGATTTTACCAAGGTGATTCCAATCTTATGATGCCCGATACCTGGATTAACTACATCTCCTGTCTAGCATAATACACATTAAGGATTAATGTCAAAGACAACAATTGTACTATTTTGATGTATAAAGTAAAAAATTTTACTTAGAAGTGATTAAAAACTAATTGTTACAAGTTTTCATAAACCCCTACCATGAATGTCCATTGTCATAAACCTACCTAATCCAGGCACCGCAAGTCATTATCTTCAAATCAACTTTGATGTAGGGCATCCATGACCTTACCTGTTAATTGCTTTCATATTAATATGCTATCATAGATAAAAAGGTGCCTTACCAGATTAGGCTTATCTGTAGCATATTCTTGAAAAGGCAATAAATCACATAAGTTTTTTTAAGTAAAACTAGGTTTCAAAAAAGGTAGGCTCTTTTATAATCAAAATACAAATTTGAAATTATTTATACACTCCACGCGATTGTTCGACACTTAGAGCATTACGGCTTCCATCAAAAATCATCAAATAGCATCCACAATCGCCCAAAAAATGTTGTTGATTCATGTACCAAACACCCTGTATACACATAATCCTGTCCTCTTCTACATCACATAGTTACATGAACGGCAGTATGCATAGCAAACGTTTTTCATTGTCTGCTGCATCAGTGCGGTCTGTTTTCACCCGCAATGCAATTTTCGTACGCCATTGTTGCATACGTGTTTCCCCTCGAATCTCGCAAGTCGTGACTGGCTGGTAGAGAGGAAACTTATTACCAAGAGCGAAGGCAATCAATGAATTAGGTAATGTGACTAATTCACGCATTCAAAACATACATGCATACACCACAAATAGAATAACAGGCCGTCCACCCGCTTGTCTGCATCAGAATGATTCGGCTGTTTGGTTGATTGGATGACTTCCAAATATATTCAGTCACCATCGATTTGACAGCCGGCAACGTTATGAACTGAGTAACAGAGGAAACAGTTGCAGTATAGAGCAACGAAAATAAGCGGTTAAAAAACAAGACACCAAATTTTATTAAAAAATAACAATAACCATATTTTGCTAAAAGATTTAGAGTCAGAAACTTATCTTTTTCAAAAACAACCTTAGAATCCTTATGACAGTAAATTTCTTGCGTATACAGGAAGTGTGTTAAGACTTAAATTTTGAGTAGATAGTTCAGACGTGATTTATCTTATCAAGTCTCTAATGTTTTATGACTTTAGAATTTTTGCAGGGACCTGGAAGCTCACTTATATTTTCTTGTCCAGAGTGGAGACGGAGACTAATAAAAACAGGTGTATGCAAACTTCTGTGCTTCCAAAGATGCTCTGCATATTGACACACCACCTTTCCAATTAAAAGGTATCATCTTTCAACGTCAACGCGGGTGTTACGCAGGGATGGGCTCCTATCCTAGATCAACTGATATCAGTTTTTAGTCAAAAATTATATTTATTACATATTAATAACTGTTAGAATAAATACACAGGTTTGCGCAACTCCTGTCTGACAAGAGACCAGGAAACTAACTGCTTGGGGACGCAACAATTTGGTGCTGATTAATACTCCTAAGACGTACCTCAAGTACCTAGCAAAGCCTAAGCAACCATATTATGCTTTAAGCAGATATCTGAGTTTCACCAAAAAGCTGTTAGTTTAGGTTGGTCAGAGTTCAAGTTACTAAAGGTGTGATATCTATTTGAAGCTAAGATGTACTTTTCGCCACTTAAAATCTTCACTCTATACAGGTTGTTCCTATAATGAACATAGTGAAGTGCTGGGTGTTATGGTTATGGTCCTCGACTTTTCTATATCGGACAACAAAAAAGCTCTAAATTAAGTTTTTACGGATATATATATATATATATATATATATATATATATATATATATATATATACATATATATGTGTGTCTAAGCACGCCAAATCTTCAATATCACATACAGACTATTGAACCGCTTTTGTTGAAATTTCGCAAGATAACAAACTTTCTTAGGAGTGACGCAAAACTAGACGGACGGTTAAAAACTCCAGGGCCAGACTTGATATTTCACTTTCTTATCTATATCAAAATCAACACTCCTTGAGCTGAATATTTGAATACATGACTATGTACAAAAAAAGCCAATAAATGGTGCTAATTTAGCTTTTTAATTATACAGTTTTTTGAACAATCTTATTATTTGCAGTTGGCACAAAACTCAAACTTTCAACAGTTATCAATTTGGTATGTTCAACATTTTACTGTAAGACCGTCTACCATTTACGGACAATCGCAACATCCATAGCTAAGAGAAAAGTTTATCTACGGAAGGCGGGGTCAACGATTAGCGGACAGATTGACAGACCCATCGACGGGAATCAGCGACATGGACAGGTTGTTATCATGCAAAACAAAATCAGATCAATAGTGTCTGAGATATGCGATATTAAATATTTTTCGATTTTAGACTCATGTAAAAAGTGAATTTAGAAATTTTTTATTTTCAGTCTTTCAGTGTAGTCCAAACTCCGTTTCACTATAGTATGTCTAGCTAAGTGTGGAACACGCTGAATAAAACTCCCTGGTCCTGGTATAGTTCACATGACTGAAGTGCAGTGAAAGAGATCTGGACAATTGCCACATGCCGAAAGTCCATAGAGGCACATTACTTGTCGTAGTAAAAAATGACTCTCTTCAGTTTGGGTCACTTCATCGACGGATGCCCAACATTCAATTATGGATTTTTCCTATTCATTTCCGCTGGATAAAATACTGTCATTAGGCACCCTATTTCATGCTTAGCGATTCTGGCAAGGTAACGTCATATCAAATAAAAATTTTCGTCAACCAAATCCAAATCCGTTTTGACGTGTAACACGTGACACCCGAAATCACAATACAAGGACTTCGGCGCCCTGATTGTGCCTATCCGTAATCCGGGATTTTCTAACAATGTGTCCTCTGTAATATATGCACTTTAATGCCAATTTTCTGCACATATTGCCCTTTTCGGATCGGATTATGTGATCCATTGTTTGAACCCAGGTAATGCGGTGTTGTGTAAATCCCTAAATGGATAGATTCATGTTACTTACAACAATCAGGGCACACTGTAACCTAGCACCCTGAACTAATTCGTTTAACTACGACCAAGAGCGTAGTGTAGTCTAGTTTATGTTTATAGTTTTCTGGAAGGTAAGCCTGCTATTTCAGCCCTCTGACTCGTTCACGTCCTAAGGCGATAAAGTAACTTCAGTGTCCGCTATGTATAATTTAACCTGTTTTAAACACAATGTGGACACCACGTGAAGTGTACTTATTAATTCGCTGTTAGGCAACGACGCAGCTATAAGCGACACAATAGCACAGTCAATTCTTTTTGTAGCTATTCCAAACTTTTTAACCGATCATATATAAAATATCGCATAATGTCCAGGGCGTGTTATAGGCCGCGATACCTCTTATTTCAAGCTGCGGTTCAACACTGCTCTCCTCACGCTCTGGATAAACACACGACTACTTACACACAATTACTAAATACTCTAACTATTCGCCCTGCTCTATAGCAGGAAATTTTTTTTAACTCTAGCATTTCATACTACAGGTCATAAATATTCTCATAATAATTTCACCAGTTTACCACTTCCGAATCAATCTGTTTGAACCAATGAATGCGATTGAATTAGGAGTCTTATGTCTTGGTGCATACTTTTGACTCATTCGTCTATCAATGCCTACCAAGTGACAGGCACTGTATCAACATAATAATAATTCTTGCAGGTGGACACATACCCCTTCATTATGCTTAAGCCACTCTTTGCAAAATATGTATGTAAGAAGTACCATGTTCTGACATCGTTGAACATCGCAATTATCTGCAAACAATCGCACTTTTGAAATATAACATTAACTATACTAATGACAGAACTGTCAACAACTTGACATATGTCAAGTGCATTTTGATCCTCACTACAGACTATGTGAAATTGGAGACAAAAAATCCTTCGGTTTAGTGTGAATTCGTTTGTTGGAACAGAAAGTTACGTGTTATCGTAAACATAACCCTAATTGAAGTAATCTTTCAAATTATCGATTTCTATGTGCCAGGCGCAAAATTTGAGAGAAGTTTTTGTTTTTTGGCATACTGTACATCCTATTAAAGAAATTGGGAACCACAGATGGTAGATATAATAAGAGAGCTTGGTGAAATATTATAAATAAATAGTATGAACCTGTGCGTTTTTTAGAGCTGGAGAATTAGAAGGAGCATACTCTGCTACAGTAGCATAGGAGAAAGTTAAGTGGAATGTTATCAACACTAAGCTATTGATAAACTTGAACTCAAAGAAGTATACTAGAAGTGACATATAAATCCGAACACCCAGTTTAAATGGTTTTATTTTAATAAAATTTTGTATAAGTACTTAATGAAGCATAATAAGTAAATGATAAAAATTTCAAAATGATTGCCCTTTGACCTTTAATAATGTGTGGATGCACCCTGATGTGCTACGCATTCTCCAATGCGCCTAGGCATGCTTCTGATCAGGTGGTCAATGTCCTCCTGTGGTATCTCATTCCAGGCAACCACCAACTCCTCTCGAAGTGCTTCTAGAGTCTGAGGAGGACGTTGCAAATTGAGCAATCTCCTACCCATCATATCCCACACGTGCTCAATTGGGGATAATTCAGGAGATCTTGGTGGCCATGGTAACAATGTGACATCATTATGTTGAAAGAAGTCTATTGTGACTCTTGCAACATGTGGTCGGGCATTATCTTGTTGGAAAGTTGGATATGCCAGGGTGTCAAGATAGGGTAAAAGATGGGGTTCTAGAACGTCGTGGATATAACGCTGCGCGTTCATGTTACCTCTGATGAAGATTAAAGGTGACCTGGAACCATAAGCTATAGCACGCCAAACCATAACTCCAACAGTGTGATGAACATGTCTTTCAACAAAAAACTGTGGATTCCTCCTTTCACCACGTCACCTTCTAACCCTGGCACGACCATCGTGCATGCCTAAACAAAATCGAGACTCGTCACTAAAGACAATAGTGTTCCATTCCTGATCCCAGAGTGACCGTTGTCTGCACCACTCAAGGCGATTACGTCGGTCTTCTCGAGTTAAAGGGAGGACCCAGTGTGGCCGGTATGAAAACAAGCCAAAACTTCTCATTCGTCGGTAAACACTTCGCATGCCAATAGGTCTTCCGTGTTCTGCAAACCATTCATTTGCAATGGACCTGGTAGTGGAGAAACAGTCCCTTAAGACCAATAATCTTAGGCGGCGATCTTCACGGTCTGTTGTGCTACGGCGGCGTCCAGTGCCCCTTGCTCTTTGCGTACGGCCTTCTCGAAGCCATGCCTGACAACACCTAACCACAGTGTCTACACTTCTTTGCACTCTAACTGCAATTGCCCGAAAAGAAAGTCCAGCTTCCCGAAGACCCACTATACGGCCCCTATCCAACTCACTAAGTTGACGAAATCGTAAAGGTCTCCGTACTCTAGGCATCGTAACCGATCGTAAAGGATGTCAAGAACCAAAATCCGCCAACGTTGATTCTTTACTGCGGCTGAAATATTCATTTTTAGAGCGTTAGTGAATTAAAAAAAAGCAGTATAAAAACTGGAATGTCCAACTGATCAGGCTGAAAATTTTTTCACTTGTTATTTACAGTAAGATAAATACATTCTCCAACTTTTATTAAAATAAAACCATTTAAACTGGGTGTTCGGATTTCGATGTCACTTAGTATATATAAGATACATATTAGTAATAACATGACTAGAGTAAATTCATTAGCATTATCAACACTTGCTAGGATCGGCTCTACCATACCATTTTCATTTTTAATCTTTTTGTCCTTGGAACTCCTCTACTCAGCTAAGACTTTTATCTTTACTCAACTATGTTCTAAAGCAATTATCGTCGCCACTCATTTTTTGAACATGTGTATTAAAAACGGCACAAAGAAACGATTAGGATTTAGCTTCGATAGATGGAAAGCCTGAAAAGTTGGAAAAGGCACAAAACTCCAATTATGCTGTAAACGCTCAGGCGCAAAAAAAATCGAACAAACGGTTAGAACAAGGTCGGAACAGTAATTTTGATCTGGACTTACTCTGTTCAGTTCAGGACTAGTTCGATAGTTTTTGGAACAAAGCTCGTATCTACCATCGCAGCGCAAGCTGATTCAAGTCTTATGAAGAGAAAGTTACTTCCTTGTAACTTGACACCTGCGAGAGCTAGGCCACCAAAAATGGATTTCGTCTTAGTCTGTTCGTTCTAAGGTGCTGCTGATATGGTTGTTTTGCGTCTCTGAAGAGACCCCGCTATGTCTAAATTGATCATGTGGCATAATCTGCAATGAACCATGTATATACAATCCAATTAGAACTTTGATGTTTCATTAAATTCTTCTCTAGTACTGCGTCTGCTCTTTTATTAGACTGTGTAAGAATACCTAAATTTAGATCAAATGCTAATAACTTTCAGTAATGGTGGACTTTCAATCATTACCTAAAGTTCGACAGGCCAACTGTATAAATGTGATTTTATTTATTGAGCAGATAATCCCCAATGAATAAAAAAGGCGCACATTTCATAAATAATATATTTCGTTTTGCGGTTGAAATAACCCAAAAGTACATAACTAATTTGTCAATAAAACTCAAACAGCGCTCATAAATCGTCCTGAGGGGTATTGTCAGCCTGAAGTGGTGAACACGCATTCAGTATTTGTCCTCAGCCCAATATTATTTCCATGACAAAGGGAAGATACTCGTTCTGCCAGAGAGTGTCATCTGCCCTTTCGGGTATTCGTTCGGCATTTATTCATTATATTAAATCTAACCTTTATCTCTCATTTCTCTGTGGTGAATGCAGCTTCTCGAGTGCAGTAACGCAGATGCGGGGCCTTTGAGAGGGAGAAGCAATAAAAAATAATCTCAGTAATATGATAGATAGCTGCTGAGGTCAAAAAATGTGTGTCAGTCCTCCAAACATTCTGGAAGAAGTTCGATTGATGCCGATGCCTAATCGGTAGCAGGTACATTGGAAGATAGTGATATAAATGGAATGATAAAACCCAAATAAACATACATATATTTGTACATATTAGACTAAGTCCGCGGCTCCGTCTGCCTTGAAGTAGTGTAAAGTATAGATAGATCGTTTTGCATTAATGTGAAGGAGATAAATGTAGTTACTTTGCAGATATTTTTAATTGTCTCAATGCAATTAGCTTGATGCAACAATAAACTAATATCAAACCTGTAATCGGAATCACAATAAATAACACGTGAAGTATCTTACAGCCTGTGTGGCGTATCTTAACGTAACCCAAAAATTATTTATTCGCAGTATCAAACTTGAAATGAAACAAAACACTAAGCAAATCTGAATCAAAACGACCACGGATGTGTCGAGATGCAATAAATATACGATGCAAGTGACCAAATGCCCTATTGATGTACTATGTCATTTCGGTCAAACCAGCGACTGAACGCTTCCGCGCCGGGCACCCTTGAAACAGATATTTTAAATCTCTTTCCCCGGATAAAAGGTAGCCTGAGTGCTATTACAGACTCTAGTCTATCTCTGGGTGTGATTGCAGCAAACATCTACACTTTCTCATTTATAATACAAGTACTAGTAGAGATAGGGATGTAGGTTATAGATATTTCGGAGAAGTAAACTACTCGGAGTGATAATGTCGGTTGAAATAGGATTGAAATCAAGCACTTTTAACTCAGAAAGAAGACTAAGAGACTACTAATGCTTCTATATTTCAAAGTCACATTCTAGTTTTGAGAGATATCAACCAAAAAAAAAACAAAGAAAATTCGTTTTCATGAGAACGCAGACCTAATGTATCATAGTATTCATGGGTTGCGTCTTTTCCCTTTTTGTCCGAAGTAACACTAAAACTTTTTATCTAGCAACTCAATTTGTTGTACCCGTTGTGCTAACATTTGTCAGGATGGATCTGCTCAAAGGTTGCTTAATTTCATTAAGAGAAGCACTGAAAAAACGCAAACATAATTTGGAGTAACGAAAAGTAGTTAATGAGTCCGCTGGCGTATTCTCAGGGGGTATGCCAGCGACGTTCCCATAACATGTAAAATCTACCTTTGAACAGATACATACATACATTGTTTATTTAGTATGTCTTCTGCGATCTAGTCCTTCTCGGGCACTAAGTATTTATGGTAATGTAGCTTTGCATGAACTTCTTTTTTGGCGGGGGAAAGTTTTCCTGCCTGAAGTGCGAGATTCTCCAGAAATGCGGCATACTCATTGAGGCCTCTTACTTATTTGCTACTCCTGCCATCAAGGTAAGTCTTGTAGAACTTCTTCATGATGGGCAGCGTTACACCAAGTTTTTATACCAAAATTATTTAGTCATCTTATTTTTCTTTACTTATGTAAATACCCAGCCTGGCAAGTAAAAACCTCTAGTTACTTTATTGGTCTATGTTTGGCTTCCTGCACCTTTCAGCATCATTCGTCTCACAAGTGCTTGAATCTCAACCCACTTGCTCTCGCTTACATGAACTAGTGTTTGTATACGTACACGTACCTACAAATTAGTACACGTACAGTATACAAAACCAAGAAAATTATTTTTGAGGAGATCCAATAGTGTTTCAGGGATATGTTCCGCCTATGGTGGAAAATCGTCGAATTGCATTTGAGTGACGTCGCGTATTTCATTAAAATTTTCGAGAGACGTAGTCGGTCGAAGCCTGAGGACCCTCACGAACAATTCGGCAACACGTATTATCACATAAATGTTAGAAACTTAGATTTTGGAGATACAATCATGTGTTATTGCAAAATTGTCCATTTCTGCTAGGCGGGCTTTGTCTTTGTTCTTACACCATTCTAAGATCCGCTATTTACAACGAACTTTGCTCCTGTGATGTTGATGCAATTTAGGATCCACCAAGCGTCTGCTTCTCATTCTGTTGCAGTCAAGCCTTGCATATCGAGAACTGAACGGGTATAAGGTATTAGAATAATCTATCAGAAAAGAACCTTTCCAGGTCTGCAAACCCTAGTCCGTACCAGAGTCATTTCAACGGGACTTCAACAGCATGCGCGGTAATTCCGTGTTTATACCTACCTTCACGATTTCAGTAGACAAGATCGGCAGAGAACCATTGTGGTTTTGTATGCCATGTATACAGAGAGAGAAAAACGTACGTTAAAGCCAGATTACAAATTAAGCCCCAGAAACTTATTCACCGTTGTCGGTGGCGACACTTTCCACTGCCAGAAATTAGCCTCGCGCCTATCAAGGCTGTCGTTGGTAAGATATTGCCTTGAGTTGCATATTTTTGGGGATTTTGTCCTAAAAATAAGATAATATGACGACCTGCTCCTCTGCATTTATGTGATTATGCTCATACTAGTGTTGCTTAAATGCAATTCTGAGTTTGTTCTGCCATGTTTTATGAAATTGCTGCCAAAAAACTACGTGTTGAGTTTATTTATTCTCTGGACGGTATAGCACAAGTTTATCGGACTGCATTATTTGAAACTTGCATACATGTTGCCGCATCCTGGATTTTGTATTGTAAAGGAATCAAACTTGGCATGAGAAACTGAGCTCTGGAATTTACTCCAATATATTGTGATGGCGATTTTGAAATAATTGCCAATACAATACGATATACACTCTGTTACCTGTTAATTTGAACCCTTTCCTTTTTCTGATCCATCATACACGTCATATGCAAATCAGTGCCACATAAGCACATAAGCTTTCCCAATTGAAATTAGCTAAAATATGGATATTTACAGTTGTCTCATATACAGTTTTTAACTGAACATATAAACGCGGTTAATATCTTACTCAGAATTGTTAATAAATTAATTTTTGAATTTTTGACCACAGTGACCATGCTAGCCGCTGATGCATGACAAAAAGATAAGCCCTCGTCATAGACTTGTGAGTCGGGTTCTCCCTGCAACATACTTGGTTCTCTCTGCATATATTATCTCTTATACACATCAAACTACTCCATGATTCTCTGCCGATACTGTATAAAGTACATTTTGTCTGCTTCACAAATAATGCAACACATTCTATTAACTCCAAGGTATCGTCCTATTGGTATTTATTTTATTTTTAAGAATGCCATTGTTCATGTGCCATCAAACATCCTTCCCAAAACGTAACTTCTCCTTAATACCCTGCGCGATAGGTAACGCGTTGCTCTTTTGTGATTTGTTTCCCTTTTTAGTGCGTGTTTCACCCCAAATCGACGTAGGCTGAAAAGGTTAGGGCTAATCCCATAAGATGCCTTTTCTATCGCCGTCAAATGGCGCGAAAATTCATGCCTGAAAGGCATTATGAAATATGTAGAAAAAACGGCGATTCGGCAGATGTTTGCTGGTTCGTTGTTGCGCATACCCAAACGCAACGAAAGAAATTTGCGTTTTATGAACTCATTCGACTGGAATATTGGACATTATATGGTCGTTTTTCTCGTATGCGGCTTTTGTGCGCACTCCGCAAATTATGACTGCGACGAGATTTATATGGGGTGTTAAAAGTTAGCCTTCATAACGTATACCTGATTTACGAGTATGTATCACAGGAAACGATAACGATTGCTCATTCCACATCATGAGCTGTAAGTATATTTGCATACCACTTTACTGCAACCCTTGCTGTCCTATTCAAAAAAATGAACCTCAGGCTGTGTTTTGACAATATGTCTATATAGTGAAATTCCAGTTCTAGCCTTCCGCTAAATGAGGCCACATACGCCTGAAATGCTGGTTACTGATAACGTTTCGGCCACCACGGGACGATGGACGAGGGTGACGTGTCTGATACGTTAAAAATAACCTCATACTTATTGTTGATTTTTTTTGTCGGAGCTAAAAATGTGGGGTTAGGGTCTGTAGGGGGTGGGGTATACGCACCTATTCGACATATTTTAGTCACAGATATGCTTGTACATTTACCCTTAAAACTTAGAAACAAATATGTCCAATAGTCGCGTGTCGTTAAATCAGAAGTACAGTCAACTTAGCTAGCGGTATTTTATGGTTCTTCGATGTCGATGTGCTGTATAATACCCCTGCATTTGATATAACGTTATTGTTTCTAACCATCGTGTTACCTTCTGCTGCTATAGCTATTACCTAAGAACTGCTTTTATCCCTCGATGATAATTACTGTGCGATCTATGGAGAAAGTTTCAAACACATAACTAATTGAGAAAATACTTGGGCGGTGGCAAAACATCACAAGAAAGTCAGGATAGTTAAGGAATCTTGTGGTACATTCCAGACGTTCTAAAACTATGTTTAACATTGAGGACTATCTAACCCTACTGGCTCTGGACCCACTGCATAGTATACTTTTTTATTGAAATGCATTGCCTCCGCATATCGTAACAATACGTTGAACTTTGTTGTTGACGTTTGAAGATAATTAATATCAATACTTTTAAGTAGAAAGCACATACAAGAATGAATATATTGAATTACCGTTTAGAAATATAGATAATCTACAGAAAGACGCTAATCTTCTTCCGCTATGACTGAATCCTAAGCAGCTTAAGTGACTTTTGACTCTCAATTGGCATATTCCCCTTAAAAGCTTTTCGTCCTGGTGCCTAGTGATTGAAGTTGGGCAATTCAAAGAGTGCTATACACAAAAATTCATTGTATGTGACTAGTTTATTTAAATGTTATTCCTTTCAAGTCATCTTTCACTTTAATGGAAAATGGAAAATATTCAGAAGAGGGCTACACGCATCCCGCACGGTATCCAGCGACCTTGCTATGACGAGAGGCTGAACCTATTCAGCTTAACTCACTTCTCCGATAGACGCTTACGAAGGGACTTGGTAGTCACAGGCAGAGCTTTGCATGGTTTCTTCAGCACTGACATGTCCTCACTTTTCCGTTGCAACGCCAATCACCTGCAAGGTCGCAACTGCAAACTAATGAAAGTGAAGTTTTGAACTACACTTCGCCAATTTTTACTGTCTAACCGAGTGTTTGACACCTGCGACAGGCTGCCCTACGGCGACGATATTAATGCATTCACGCGTTCAAGAATCGTTTCGACAGATGGATGCAAGACGAACTCTAGTTTGCTTTTGAAATGATCTTTATTCTTTCTATGTTTAATTTCTTATATCTGTTTAGAGTTTATAGCTTTTTCTCTACTCTTCTTTTATGTATAATAATATAAATAGTTTTTACGTTACTCACAACTCTAATGATTTACTTCCGAAAAGTTTGAGGACCTCAGGCTATAGTATAGAACAAGTTGTTTCCTAGAAGACACTCTGCAATTTATCAAATTGAATTTAAACTATGCGTCAGGCAGTAACTTGTGGTTACAAAGGAAGCTTTTGGGTGGGGGTGAATAATTAATTGAAGCTTGGTAGAGGGTAGGTATATGCGAGATTGTTGGATATAGATTAGATGAGTCTATGGTTTCCTGATGTTCTAGTCTATGTTATTAATTCATCTCTTTGTAGTTGCCGTAGTGACTCGTGCTTATTATTAAGGAGACAAGTAGCTACAAGCGATCTTCAGTCATAACTAGTTTCAATACCGAAATATTAGATTTATGATTTAAGGTGCTGCTCATGTTTCATATAGCCGGTTTTTTTAATCGCTACTAATATTATAAAGGTGAAAGTATGGATGTTTGTTACTCGACCACGCCAAAATGGCTGAACGGAACTTGATGAAAGTTGATACAAATATAGATTATGGTCTGACATAGCACATAAGCCACCCTTTATCTCGGGAAATAATTTTGAAGTATCTATTTGACGGGCTTCTGCCCAAACGGCTTAATGGAATTTGACATGAGGTATTTGGTGCGGAAGCGCTCAGTCGCTGGTCCGACCAAAATGAGTAAGGGTTTCAGGGCTTTTGTATCGTTTATTTACTGCATTTGATATTCGTTTTCTCAGCGTGATCGTTTTGACTTAGATTTGTGTTTGGGTATTCCACAGACACCTTGTAAATATAGGCAAATCCGGCGATCTGTTTGCGGATAAAGTTATGCCTATAACCTTCCTCGGGTACAAATTAGTGAGTGTACAAATGTCTACGTCTCTTCGTATTGTGGTTCAGATGCGATGCTGATAGACTGTGGAGACATACACATTCAAATATCGTGCATTAAAATGTTGAATCTATTACCGAAGTAACTATTGAATTAATTTGAATTTTGCATTTCTTGCTCTGAATTTCTATAGTTTTTTCATATGCCGATGCAGCCATACAGGCAGAAACCTAAATACCGAGGCATCACTATTGCTATAAGCAGCTTGAAAAGCCCTTGTTAATCCGAAGTTTGAACTGTCGGAGGTTAGAAAAACTCGGGGAAACCTCCGCAGGCCGATTGCTCCACAATCTCGATACCCTGGAAATCAGTTCTGTATTTACGTATTTCGGCAGAGCTGGGATGGGAGGCAGAGTCCTGAGGGTCCGTTTGATAGACTCAAAGCTCGGTGGCGTCATAGAAGAGTGGTTGATGCAAAACCCGTTGGTATAGTACTAGAAGAGAGCGGGATTGCAGAACGTCCGTCAGCGTGAAAGGGTCTCGAGATCGTATGTTAGACAAGTATCATCAATCGGACAGCCCTGCACTGAACAGCATCGAGTATGGATACTGTAGTCATGGCGGTAGCACCCCAAGCATGTGAGTAATACTCGGATGGGTCTTATTAGAAATTTTTACAGAGTGAGGATATTATGTGAGGTGAAATACTACTATATATACTATATACTCTTGGTTCAAGAGTAATTATGTTGAATTGAGAGTTCTGACTTTGATAACATATTTTTCTTAATTGTAAGAGCTATTTCTTCGAAACAATGAAATTACCTTACTTCGAGTGTCTGTGATCTCGAATCAATGTCATAGTACCATAGAAACTCTTTAATCAAGGCTCTTTTAGTGTGTGTTTATTTGTGACAGATTAAGCCAATAGTGATTATGACTCCGACAGCAGAAGCAAATAGCTCACTGGCAGAATTCGACCATCCATCGAAACAGCGTGTACGCTAAGAGCGCATCTTGTTAGTGTTTTCAAAGAATCAAATTGTAGGAGACTGTTGCATCTCCAAGAAGAGATAGCTTTCAGATCATTCGCCACACAGGAGGTCGCTACTAATCTACTTCTCGCCAGCTCATCGGCAGCGGTCGGCTTGGCACTCTGAATGCCTGCGGGTATCGATTGAATTGATCGCTAATAATTTAAGAAATGATATAATCTGGGAAAACGTCAAAATCAATCATAAACCACGGATTTATAACTTTCGAGCTAATCAAATTTTGAAGTAACCAATTTCATACGATCGGTTTTTTAAACATTGCTATAAGTTCGTTTCTGACGAAAATTGAAATAATACGGGATCGTTTTTCTTAGGAGCCCATATGAATGTTATATGGATTACCTCGGGAAGTAAACGGCAGGTTTCGTCCAAACAAAATAAAAAATGTAATACAACACCCAGAAAGCATGTGTAAAATATTCAGTCATTTATATAGGGTGGAAACGTTATGGTAGTCATTATTGAAATGGGTAATAGGGGGGTCAAAACAAGTCAAAAAGTTCATATGACCCAGGGTCCAAAAGTCAATAGATTTCTGTCTAAATGGCTTCATAGTTTTCGACTTTAAGTGCTTTATATGGACCACAATACCACAATCTTACTAATTTTTATAATCTAGTCTAAAACATTTTTGACTTGGGTAATTAGCAAATAAATGACATTAATTTTTTCTAAGTTAAGACAAAATTTGTAGTCAGTAAGTAAGCAAGTTTCATTAAATTGAATATTTAAAACACACTTGACAACAGCGCGTCGGCCATCATCACTCATATTGAACCAGCAATCGTTTGCAAACGGTAACAGTGGTTAGTATGTATTGTTTTTGTTCGGGCACGTCGTGGTCTTGATTTACAGAATTCAAATCTTGCAGCTCAAATTTATCGCGACAGATTTCGCCAACGGGTACACCCAGACACATTTGTGCAAGTGTACCAAAGACTTCGAGATACAGGAAGTGTTCAGCTCACAATATTCGCACTCGTGAAAAACAGGTTACTGTAGAGCAGGAGGAACAAATTTTAAATATCATGGAAATCAATATGCAGATATCAGCTCTCGGGAATTAGGCCTCCGCGTAGGACTATCGCATACCATAGTCTATAAAACCCTACGGGATAATTTTCTTTATCCCTACCATGTACAACGAGTGCAGGCCTTGTTACCAGAAGACTATCCTCGCAGACTAACATTCTGTCAGTGGTTTTTGCACAGAAACATCCGGATTTTTTTAAAAACATTCTAGCTACGGACGAATGTACTTTTACGCGAGACGGGATATTAAACTTCCATAATACTCACACGTGGGCCCAAGAAAATCCTCATACCATTCGGGAAGGTCGTAATGAAGCTTGTGTGGAAAGTGGAGGACGACATTTTGAACACCTTCTTTAAATACAAAAAAGTGCAGTGTGGGTTTTAAAAAGAAAGGCAATATATGTATCAAAATTGTGTTCCCTATTTACAAGTGGATTTTTTTATACGTTCAATAAGATAATAATAGATAAATAGTTGAGGTCGTGGTCGAGAGTGAACGTGTATATTTCGTCTCTGTTCGCTTCATGTTCCTGTAGAAAAATTAGCGGAATATTTTAGGTAATGATTATACCAGCCCTTTCTACAGTGCTGCCGGTAAAATCTGTGTTTGTTTAAGTAATTTCGTAATACGTAGCCTCAATAATGCTGCACGTTTGAGATGCATTTATTGTAACACAACTATGTGTCGTATAAAACCTGCTGTTTTTTGCGAGGCATGTAAAAAAAATGCTCATGCCAGCTGTATTACCAATTCCATTGATATACTGAGTGTCTTAAAAAATGTCCCTGTTTATTAACGAAAAGAGCGTCAATACAGTGCTGCAGAAAAAAATTTATGCTTCACTTGTTGATGAAGGGCAGGTCCACAGTTACTAATTTGCTTCATCTTACTCAATATGTTTGTGAATCAATCGATAGACAACTTCAAACGGATGTAATATATACTGATTTCTCTAAAGCGTTTGATAGTTTAGATCATAAGATCCTACTCAATAAGTTATCTAGATTTGGTCTTTCAGATGCATTGATGCTATTTTTCGGATCTTATTTGTTTCATAGGAAACAGTATGTTACGTGCAATGGACATAAGTCAAGCGAATACCCTGTAATGTCCGGTGTTCCTCAAGGATCTAATTTAGGACCTCTGTTATTTATTATGTTCTTAAATGATATTTCTGAAGTGATCGATGTCGATTTTCTTATATATGCTGACGATATGAAACTTTTCTGTAGAGTCTCTAACATTGACGACTGTCAACTGGTGTCGTGAAAATAGACTGGTTTTGAATGCTGCTAAGTGTCACGTTTTGTCGTTTACTTTAAAAACAGAGGTAATGATGTATGAATATAGTATTGGTGACAGAAAACTTGACAGACCTAATACAATTAATGACTTGGGAGTCACATTTGACAGAAAACTTTCCTTTTCCTATCACATCGAAAATGCTGTTGTGGCTGCATCAAAGGCGTATGGTTTTATTGTAAGAAATACTGGTGATTTCCACAACTCCTTTACACTGAAAATAGTGCACTATGCTTATGTAAGATCTAAGCTTGAGTATGCGTCCCTGGTATGGTATCCTCATCATCAAATATATATTGACCGCTTAGAGTCCGTTCAAAGCAAGTTTTTAAAATACCGCTCATACGAAGCTGACGGGATACATCCTGCTATTGGCTTTCCTCATAGTGAGTTGATAATGAGACACAAAATCTATAATTTAGAGAGCAGACGCAAAAAGAATTCACTTATGTTCACTCGCAAGCTCATCCATGGCATTATTGACTTCAGTGTCATCTTAGAACAACTTAACTTCTTAGTTCCTAGATTAGCGTCTCGAACTGGTTTAACTTTTTACTTAGCCAGGCCTACGTCTGACATACTTAAGTTTTCCGCTATCTATGTAATGTGCCGTAATTATAATTCAGTTAATAGCGTTTTAGATATATTTTTGTTTTGTGCAACTTTGGGAGACATTAATGCTTATTTTCGTTAATGCTTCCCGGTGTGATTGTTGAGTGCTGGGTAGGTAAAGCTACAACGCTTTTTTTTCCTCGCATTTCTGTTTTGAGGTTTTTTGCAGCGTTTTAGCTTTCTCTACATGCATGCACTACATGCATTTGTTTATATTTTCATGTTTATCCATCCTGTAATTGGCTATGGCTGTTGAATGTTGCTAAATAAATAAAAATAAATACACAAATAAATAAACTTTCACACACCAGGTGAAGCGCTGAGACAGTCCGTTTTTTAATTGTTTGCATTTTACGAGTACATTATCAAATAATGAAGTACTACCTAAGAGCCAAAAATAACAAACTCAATCTTTATTCACACTGCGTTCCGTCGTACTTTGCGTCTGGCTTTGCGACGTTGTCAGATTTTATTTTACTTTAAAGTCGCTGTTCTCTAAAAAAATGCCGTTTTGACCCCCATGTTATATGAAACTTCTTGCTTCTTTCAACCCCCCCTACAACCTATTTAAATAATGACTATCATATTTACACCCTTTATAAATTGTAACTAGACTTATTACAACTATATGTATACGTATCACCTACCGCTTTTAGGTTCCAGTATTGCCATCCGGGTAATATGAAATCCTAGAAATAATTAAGAGGGCAGTTGACACCCCTTAAGCTTGGGGTATTTAAGTCATGTTTAAGAATTAACAATTTACTTTAACTGGAGTCTGTTTTGAACACTCATAAGCGAATTACTACAAAGCCACTTAGCAACAAAGCTGTAATGATGCAAATTGTATGTCAACATCCTAATACAACATAGGGATGTGCATCTTCTTGGAGAATTCGTTAATTACACTTTTACTTGTATAAGAGCAGCACATCGCCAATCAGTCCTTTGTAACGTTTTTTATAAATACTATTACTTTCGCAACGATTATTTGAATCTTAATACGTTAGCGGTAGCACACCTATTAGTGTGACAGTTGCGCCGCTCTTATGTGACGGAAAAAGGATCAAATAACATTGGTGACGTGTCCCCTGTCGTCTCATTTTAACATTTAACTGGCCTGTAATAATTTTAATATAAGAGTTAGGGACGAGCACCGGAAAAGATCTGCCGATAAGATTATGAAGTTGAGCGATTATACCAGGGGATTATGAGGCGTAGCCGAGATTCGTATAAGTGGAGTTCGCAACTTGCAACGATGCAGAACGATACGGTAGGGAGTCTGTGGGAGTCAGAACAGCAGATGGACCATCTCTGCCTTACGCTGAATAATACTACTGCATTTTACACGAAGCCGTAAGCGAGGATTAATTTAGATCAGTTGTTTCCGCGAGAAGGTCCATTTCCTTGACAGCATTTATTTTTCATAACGTGCTTTGGGAAAAATTAGACAAAAGAGAATATCTTGTCTTACAAACGGATGGTAGAGACGTCCAATTTTGGTCCCACCGAGTAATGCTAGTTTAACTGGTGGTCAACCTATCACAAGGTGGAAAAAAACTTTTTACAGATTAAGGCTTTGTTCGTATGGTATCTGGTGCTAGGAAAAACGTGAATTTCAAACTGACAGTTCTCTTTTAGTCGTCTCAAATGCACTGTGGACCTCGTCATAAGCTATTTGTAACCTTGCATAAGACTGCCACCTTAACCAGCGCCATTTACAAATACTTATAGCAGTGATTAACGTATTCTCCCTAAATATGCCTACCTATAAATGCAGCATATAGGTGGCTACAGCGCCATCAATGAGATACCAACCTTTTCAAAGTATATATAGTAAGTAAAGAAACAACTGCGACAATTTCTAGATGCAGAAATATAGCTTCAAGTTGGCTATCTTCTGGTAGAATTTGTTAATGTCTGATTTTTAAATTATCCCCATTATTTACAGATATACGTATCAATTTATGTACAGAAGTACAAAGCGTTATAAAATGTTGGCAGGAAAGTTGGAAAGCAGATTCAGCACGTTCAAATATAAAAAAAAAACATGTAAATATAGGTCTGGAAATGCCTCCAAAATAATTCCAACTTGCTCGTCTTTGATAGTGCACGTTACATTTCTCGGAAACAGATTGAAATACTTGGATGGGTTTTGGTAAAAGCGCACGTATCAAAGGCCAAATTACTATATGCAAGACTGTTTACTAAACGCCTATATCGGTGGCTTTTGAACCGGGAAGTCCCTATCGTCAGAGCTAAAAGCAGAATCTCCCCTTTGTGAAAAAATAGTATCAGTGTGTCGAGACCAGAAAACTATTTTTCGAAAAACCAATTGCGATAAGCTTTTTTCCATTTTCCAAAATTAAGCAAAATACGAAAAAAAATCAATTAACAAACAATTTGTATTTCTATTTGCGTAATCTAAAGAATATGATAAAAGTTCCACAAAAACGAGTGGCGTATATTTTTTGTTACAAATACTTGTTCAGATCCCGCTCAGGACGCCACTGGACTTAATAAATTTAATCAAGCTAGGGGCTAAATTAACTCCTCAATATTACAAACACCACCGCCAAATTACAACAAAATTAGAAAAAGGTTACTTAAGGAATTTAAGAAAAAACATTCTTTTCTTAAATTTTAACACCCTGCCCCTTGACACCCATGTTTATATGTCTTAAAATTACTCAAAGCATCGTCAATTGAATTTATGGTAGATGGCAGATTAACACAGAATAGAACTTTTCTAAAATATCCGCTTTTATGAAAAAAGCACAGCCCTATATCCAACTTTTTTAATTCTTTTGAATTTTAGCAGCATCACATGCATCGTCATTTATATTAGATAAAAAAGACATGTCAGTGAGTCAGAAATGCTCAAAGACACAAATTAAATGGACTTAAATCCGGCGTTCAAATTGGTCATGGTGATTTGTGGCTTTAATAAGGTGTTTTCCTTCAATGATTTCTACACCCATAAAGGAGTTGGTTCAAGAATAACTACCTTCAATTGAGGAACCGTGAGTTCGATATGTTTCTAAGCCATATATCTTTGAATTAAGGCCAATATCTTAATTGTAAGTGGTATATTTCTTTAAAACAACGAAATTACATCAATTGAAGTATCTGTGACCTCGAATCAATATCATAATTTCATAGAAACTCATGCTGTTGAATCAATAGCACTCTTTTTTGTGTGTAAACAGTTTGTAACACGCCACTGGCCCCTATTATTATTTGACGATTATAGTTGTTGAGCAGCAACATTTTAAAGCGATTTATTATTTACTCAAAGGGGTGATTAGTGTCTAAAGATAGCGATCACATTACATCGTGTCGTGTGCCCTACTGTATGTTCTGTACGGCAAAATTAATGGATTTTTAGTTCAAACGAGGCAAGGCGTTACTGCGTTACCTGATATTACGCCGTATAATCACGGGGTATGCTTGCATTTATTTTTGTGATAGTAAAGCGCTATGTAAGGGTAGATTTTCAAATCCAGCATCTCTGCTCTTGTTGATTTGGAGTTTTATCAAATTTGCTTCTATCCAGGCTCTTAGAAAGTCCTGTATTATATGTGGTTCCGACAAAACTGGAGATACTACAGCCCAAACCGTGTAAATTGACCTGAACAGACCTTAGTCCAAAAGTTGATAGTTTGCGAGATAAAGTTACAATTTTATTTTCTATTTTTCTTTATTGTTTGAGATGTACTCCAGATTTTGGCATACAGCTCGGTATAGGGTGTTTTTCCAGTACGAGAAACAAGAATCCGTTATTTTTTATGGTCAAACTTCTAGAGGGCGTCCCTTACAGCACTATTTCGTTAAATAACTTATCGTAACTTTTTTGTGCTACCCTGTATACAACAACTGACTAAAGAATCTCATTTTTTAGTATTCCCACAACAAAATAGGATCACTTGTTAGAAGAGTCTAAAGCTAATAGTTTTCGAGATATTTGCCTTTAAAGGTTCCATGCATTATTTGTACCTTGATGATAAATCACTTTTATAACATCTTTGGAAAATATCTGAGTAGCGTTGCTATGGTTTTTAACAATAAGAAATGAGGATGACAATAAAACTAATAAACGGAAATAATCACTACAAAAATTGTTCAAAAGAGCACCACTTTGCCTAACACACTCTCAAGTTCGACGAACTAATCCTTGCTGCACTCTCCAAAGCATTTAGATGTTATTTTTCATTTCCTGGCTATGTTGGAAAATTCTTTGTCGAATGTCATCTACGGTTTCCACTGGCGTATTGTAAACGCGTCGTTTTAAATCACTCCAGAAGAAGAAGTCCATAGGATCTAAATGTGGTTATCTAGCCGGGCACGATGCAGGTCCAGATCGGCCTATCCACTGACCTAGATAAACTCTATTTAAGTGCTATCTAAGTAATATACTAAAATGAGGTGTGTTTGTCATGGAACATCTTCCAGCAGAGTGGGTGATTGTTCTTCAAGAAATTGTAAATACCTTTGGTCATTTAGTCTAGGTGGTAACTCAACGGGTCCTATTAAATATTGTCCAATCATTCCTGCCCATAAATTAATTTGAAGTTTTACTTAATGGCGGGTTGGTATTATTGCATGAGGTTTTATGTCTGCATAAATGTGAATTATGCGAGATAATGGGTCCATCCCTTCCAAATCTTGCTTCGTCCGAAAATAATATTAACGAAGTAAAACCATGGTCGTGGTTAAACTTCTTTAAGAGCCATGCACAAAATTCGACCCTTGCGGGGTAATTATCCGCGCTTAAACCATATACTTTTTGCAGGTGGTATGGATGGAGCAGTTGCTCTTGAAAAATGGTATTTACTGTACATTTGGAAACTTGAAAGTCTCGAGCTACATTCCTAACCCCAACTGTAGGATTCTCAAAGACATCATCTAAAACATTTTCTTCAACTCCAGCTGTACGTACAATTCTGGGAGCTCCACTATGTCGGCCCATATTTTGAGCAAAGCTACCTAAATGATTTTTACTACTCAAAATAAGGCTATAATCATTTCCTACCAGTTTCTCGTGACGGCTGGTCGATTCGTTGGAATGTCTCTGAGCTTATTGTCAACTTAAAATTACTCACAAAATTTAAAGCAATATAATGACAAACATTAGAAAACATTGTAAGGCTACTCAGATATTATCCAAAGCAACTTGATTATTATGTTATAAAAATGTTTTATCGTCATGGTACAAATAATGTGTTGGAACTCTTGAAAACAAATATCTTAGCTTTGGACATTTCTAACAAGTAAACCTTTTTCGTTGTGGAAATACGAGAAAATAAGATTTTCCGGTCAGTTGTTGTATACAGGGCAGCACAAAAAGTTATGATAAGTTATTTACCGAAATAGTGCTGTAAGTAGCGCCCTGTAGAAGTTTGGCCATAAAAAATAACGGAATCTTGTTTCTCATACTAGAAAGCCAACCTATACCGAGTTTTATGCCAAAATCTGAGATACTTCTCGAGCAATAAGGAAAAATATAAAATAGAATTGTAACTTTGACATCCTGTATCTCGCAAACTATCAACTTTTGGACAAAGGTATGTTTAGGTCAATTCTCATAGATTTTGGTATGTACGTAGTATCTCCAGTTTCGAGATTTCCCAACCTTTTGCAAAACCCTGTATATATTTGCAATGACTTACCTTGATTTCCTACTTCGGTAGACGTTGGTAGGTTTTTACTTTCCACGTCAATTGGCAAAAAAGTATTGTAATCGGGAAAGGTTTCGATATTCCGATATTGCTGTTTAATTGATACATGTTTGCCTTATGAGTCAACGATCTTTGCAGTCCAATATCATGCAGCAAACCTATGTGTGCTTTACACATCTAAACCTAGCTGGCAAGATTGTGAAAACATTCAAAAACAAATAATCTCTATACAATAATAACCTGTTAATAACAATTTATATTTTAAAATCTCTGAATGCTATATTTTAACCTTTAGCTGAAACATCAATTTTCCAACTTATATTAATCTCACTTATTCTTCCTCTTCTCTTTTGTTATAATGCTTTTCTCATTTTTTCACTTTATGTCATACAGTTTGTGTAAATTGAATTAATATACTAGGCAATTGCTCTATAAATGGTATACGTACGAGCCCCTTTCCACTTCAGTTGGCCCACTTCAAGATTTGTACCAAAATATGCCTTTATAAACTAAACCTGACGAAACTATTTACTTCTAAAACAATTTACTTTCTCAAACAGGTTTTAGATACACTCTAGTCGTAAAAAATACATATTTGAAATCACTTAGACCTATAACTAAGACAACATCTGAACAAATAAACAATGTGCGAATAAATGCGCGAAGTTAACAAAGCAACAATTGAAAGATTACCATTGGGTAACATCACCTTTATTTCTTATTACGACTGAAATTCTTTGGGGCATAGTGTTAACCAAGTTTTGGCAAACATTTGGTGTAAAACAATCACATATTTCTTAAAGCTTTTGTCTCAGTTCGGTGATTGTACGAGCAGGATGTTGTCGTACAACCTTTTTCATCTCGTGCCACAAAGTTTTGATAGGTGATAGATCTGGACTGCAAGAAACCCATTTCAAAAGTGGTACATTATTTTCTCCCATCCATTTAATAGCCTTTTTTGAGGTATGGCACCCTGCACCGTCGTGCTGAAACACAAAATCTTGGCCGGATGTCAAAAACCGTTCCAACACTGGTAAAAGCGATTCTTCTAAAATTGCCAAATATTTGTTTGTATCTACATTTCCATCAATAAAATGAAGTTTTCCTACTCCTTTTGATGACATACTGCCCCAGACCATAATGGATGCTAGAAATTCCACTTTTCTCTTCAGACAGTCAACAAGGAATGCTTGACTTTTTTGCGAATAACTCTACTGCGACTGTCACCAACACAAACTTCGAATCGGGCCTCATCACTCCATTGTATTGCACACCATTGTTGAGGTGTCCATTGTCTATGTTCTCTAGCCCATCTAAGCCAATTTTTCTTTTGCAGTGGAGTTAGTAGTGGTTTTACTTTGGCCTATAAACAAGTTGTGCAACTTTAGGGTTTTTACTTCAATTTTTTTTTATAAGAAAACTTACCTTGCAAGTGCTAAATTCCAATTTGTGGGCCTCTCTATGAGTTGTGACTTCGAAATTCTCCTTCCAACAGCGTCACTCCACAGAGCACTTAATTGTAAATAATTGGCACGTCTGTTTTTCACGATTATTCTTCTTAATGCTCTTCTGTCGGTATTTGTGATATTACTTTTGTTTCACATATAGTGGCTCTTAACTGAACCAGTTACGTTATATCTTCTAACAATATTTCTCACACTGTATTTATATAATAAATATAATTTCTGAGTTTGATTTCCCAGAATAAAAAAATTTAATCATCAGTAACCGAATTTTCTCACTAATAACCTTTCATCTACCCATTTTGAAAACCTGAACTACCCAAAACTATTTTAAACGTATTCCGACAGCTGTGATTAATAAAAACAATTGTCATGGCTTTGCACCTATGCGTTATGGACTTATTTTGCATTGAAATGAAAATAGGTTGATATGCTGTAATTGCAACATGTGTTATTTTTATGCTGCAAATTTGATTAGGGAGTGATAAAGTTGGTGTTTTCTACTATATATTATCAAAATATTTATTGTTAATATTTTAAACCTTTAACACCCTGCTATATTTTTATTATTTGTGTTTGATAAGAAAAAACTAAGATTTCAATAGTTGGGCCAACTGAAGTGGGAAGGGGCTCGTAATGTTGGGCTTTATTATTACGGTCACATGTTTTAGAATCAGGCAATTCTTGTATGAATTATTAACGGGCTTATTACCGACGACGCTATTAATGTTCTTTTAAAGTGTATTTATATTAATACATTAAGGGCCAATTTCACCAACATTAATATTTGACGGTCAGTTGTATCAATAGGAAAAGACCTTATCGAAATGTAATTTGACCGAAGCTGTCAAAGCTCTCTGAATATCAGTGATTTCTATTGAAATGTTGAATGAAGTCGTGATAAAACGGTCGGTGTGCTTTAGAATTAGGATAACTTCCATAGAATTTCAAATTTTTATCATTTCAGAAAAGACGGTCAGTTATTTAAATGGACCAATGAAAATGGGAGAAATAATAGGTCGATTTGCTAACTATTATATTTGGTAGGATGTTCTCACTATTTTTGACGACTGTTCATGCATGATAATCTAGTTTTGCCTGTATATCACGTACATGGTGTTGTACATAATACGTACCTGTAGAAATGTACCGATTTTTGATATTTTGCAAAAAAAGGATATAAAATGTATTCCAACTGGTTCATCATCTTTTGTTACATCAAAAACAATTTTCGCCAGCTTATTATTCAGAAATCCACACCAAATGTAAACAAACAGCACATTCTGCATTTCTGGGTCCTAAAACATCGACATTTGCAATAGTATCCGCATCCACCATTCATCCTCTAGATATTATCAGTCAGAATCAAAAATACCTGTTTATGAAAATATACCTCCAACAATGTTATATTTTCTTATTATTTCTATTATTATAACACGTAGGTAAATCCGTCCCAAGATTAGTGGTAGATCCGGGACCTTTGAGTCATGAAAATCACACACACACATGTTTTTTGAGGGCGTAGCTCTATATTACAACTTCTACAATGTGCATGATGGTCGCTCTTTCAAAGAACTTTGCAACCATTCTGGAAACTCCTTTTTGCGATTCTTGCTTATAGGATTGTAAATTTTTTTCTGTTTTATCCCTGAACTCATGAACTCACCTCTCATTTTAATCAAATATTTATTTTGAAAACAGACAGGTTTCGGTTTCTTTATTGCTTGTCCGGTGATGCGGTAATGACGGTAATCTACCAGTCTGTACCTTTTGTATGCACAAAAATCAATTCAGGGCAAGCGGAGTTCGTAATCATAGGCAACCCAAACCTACGCCTCTAATGTGCCCGGCCGGAGTGTTTATGCATATGTATGGTTGATATGGGACATAAAACTATGAAGACTACATTAAACTAACTTTTAGCTTTATTTGTGGTTTCAGCTCTATTTCGGCAAGTATATAAATATTTAAATTATTTTTAGAAATCGTGGAGAATGATGTTATCGGTAAATATTCTCTTTTCGGTAGAAATACTGAAAAATTGGGTTCAAGTGCATACATAGGCAAACTGAAATTTCCAATATAAATTTATATTCTAAATTCTATGCGTATCTGTTCATATTTGTCAATATTTCATTTGAAGCTTTTATTTGTCATAAGGTTTTAACAAAATGTAAGATAGTAAAGGCAGCACCGCACCCTGCAGCCCAGTTGACAAGAACGACAAGCTGTCAAGATTACGGATGCTTAGATCCACGAAAAGTATCGTTATCTATTGATTATGACCGTTTTAGGAGGTATCGATACTCTAAAATATTGGAATAAAATTATCGATATCCAGCGAAAGGAAACAAAGAAGACGCGTAATTTGAAGTTAGTCACTCTTTCTGATACAGTCCGGAACGAAAGATGATGATACTCGTGAAATGTATCGATACTTTGAAATATAGGATCGTATCGAACATCCCTACTGTCAAGATATATAACCCGAGGTACCGACGGAGCTATTTTGCGGCGTCATGGAAATAATTTTAAATTTTCGTTTGCCTTTTTTCAACTGTTGTGCAACGATTTTGGGAAAAATTCCGCGTATAGTCTTACAAAGCATGTAACGTATATTTCCACAGTCTGCAGAGCTCATTCCACTGGGACCAAGGGATGACGGATCCCACACATGTGTCACTCGTTGGCGAGCTTTGAAATGTAATAATCAGCTGTTATTCAAATAATGTCTAATATAAATATAACCTAGAATGTGTACTCAGTGAAACAAGAAAGTTATTGCAAATTCTATTTTTTGCAGGTTTTATGTTTGCCGGTAGCTTTACGACATATATTTAAGCATTTCTTCATCGCTGTAAATATAGTGTAGATGTTTGTTCAGTTCCTGAACAACCAAAAATTTTTGACTATGGATGTGTGGATATCAAAAATCCTTAATGGTTTTGAGGGAATATCAATCGACGGTGCTGTAATGGTACTGATAAACGGCAAGTAACATAAATGAATGTTTGTAAACGCGCAATATCTATGAAATCTTTGGTAGAGCCTGTCATCAAGTAGGTGATTAATGGCTATCTGCAAGAGGTTTATAAGAAAAGAACACAGGTAGGTGTCAGGAATCAGTAAAATCGCATATGAATTGATGAAAATAATATAAATATGAATAAACTATGGATAATATAAAATAAAAACATGATTTTATTTTATTAAAAAATCGAACACTTTAAATTTTGACAAAGATTTATGTAATTTCTTAATATCCAACACGCTGGTGATGTTTCAATGACAAGCTGTCATCTCATTCTTTGACAGTATTTTGTTTTAAACATTTCATAGCTATTGGTTGCTAAAATTTGTTGACTGGAACTTGCAGCTCATTCGCTGTATTTGACGGACTGTTACCCTATAGGTGGAGAATAACGGACTGTTGATTTGACAATCCTGGTGAAATCCACCCTAAATGTATTGTGTCGATTTACCTGACACCAATCTTTTTGTTGAAAATATGGACATATTGCGTTTCTAACCACCCCATACTGATTAATCAGAAAATTAAAAGAATGTGTACCTACACTAAGGTAAATTGGGAGCAATAGATTTTTACAAAAAATGTCTAATAGTCCAAAAAGTAACGGCAAAAAGCTTACACCAACCACATTTAAAAAAGTTGATATGTACCTATTGATAGTGGCAAAAATTATTGCTAATAATTACTATAAATATTTTTTTTTTAAATGCCTCGTCTTTATGCGTTCGTTAACATATGAAGGTAGTAAACGAAAACATGAGAAGGATATAAATATAGCAGTTTATTGATTCACAAGGCATTTTCCTAATTCAACTCTTCTAGAAGCTGAAAAACCATGAATGCCAAGCGCGAATAGAATTTTCTTAGTATACTTTGTGCAAGCAGCTGGTTGCAGCTTTTATTGTACTGTATTGGATCCTTATTATTTAATATTTGATCAGTCGAAAGATGTTATACTTTATTTCTTATTCCATAATATGTAATAAGGATTATGTATCTACAGTAGCCATAATTTCTAGAATATGTTGTTTTACCTTTTACTGGGTAGGCTCTCAGACTATCTTGTTTGACCTGGTATACGTTTTTCCTTGCATTTAACGTTCCATTTTTGTTCTCCAGGATGAAAGACGTTTAACTATGACGTGTTTTGTTTGTTAGTATAATGAAGGATAGTTTATTGTAAAATAGAAGCCTTAAGGTAACGCAATCGAAAAGCTTGTGCTATTTTCATATCAAGACTTCTAAAAAACCTAGTTTCTTCTACAGAAATACTGAATGAACTACAAAATTCATTACAGTATTAATAATAAACGCTTTAAATGCTGAAATCCTATTTCAGGACAAGCAATCGTAAAAAACGGAGAAATGCATCATTGTTAAAATTCATTAATGAGGCTATGTTAGTAAAATATGAAGGTATTATTAAAACCAAACATGACGATTGTCTTAGTTGGTAGGAACCTGGTACAATTTGCTATAAATTCACTTTTGGGATAATTTATTCGCACAATACATTATAATATAATATATTAACAAAAGGAAGAAATAAATAAACGAATAAATGAGAGTCCCATAGAAAGGAATACTTTTTGAACATGAGTGAATAGTATAAAATATTAAAAGAAGGCTCAATAGTGTAACGTTGCAGTAAGACTTCGAGCGTAGACTAACTGCATACAGTTTTCTAGTTATAACTTGGTTATATCCCTGAGACATAATAATCACTCAAGACGTCTTCCTAATATATAAAGTGCAGCATCACTACGACGAAACTGTGGATTAATCGAACTCGTGGATAACACGTTAACTATGCACAAAGTCGGTGTGTCATGTTTGGTTGGTTTGCTAGCGGTTGGATAGCGCGGTGTTGGTAACTTCTCCGCGGAAGTTTGTACGTGACTTGGATTGTCTGCGATGGAAAGCATATGGGACTCAGATAGGAAAAACATGTAGATACGTGGTAACATCAGAAAGTGGAATTAACATTCTAAGCAAGCTTGAATATACTTTGCGTATCTGGTGTTTGCGTCACCTTCCTATATTAGATTCTTTATTCTTGTCACTAAAAAAAAGAAGAGAGGGCTACGTGGCAACAGCGCAGAAGGGGAAGAACACTTAAATATCCGCGTGTGCATATTTTGTTAATTACCAGTCGCAAGTTGCATTATTTCTTGGGTTTCTTCACCGCAGCAGACCAGCTTCAAGGTCACCCAACTTAGTTATTGTCTTTTCCACATTTCGCATCCCGCAGGTCCTACGAATTTACCATTTATATTTCGCGTCCATATTGTATCGTCCCCATCAATCGTTGGTCTCTTGCTCTTACAGACTAGGTGCCAGCATCTGGGCTCCAATTTATCAAAGCTCTATTAGCAGAGGGGAACCTATCCAATGCAGAGCTGTAAAATGTATACTTTTCAAATGCAATGGTTTATATCAACAATGAGGTTTCGAGCCTAATGTATTGCTCAAATTTTTTGATTTTAAATTACTTGAAGTACACGGAAATATTTCTTTTGTGTTCAGGTTGCTTGACAATGAAATGTATTGGTCATATTATATTTGTTTTAATGCTGCTCGCCTGCGTAACCGTTATTGTGCTACTGTGCCACACCGATGTTTTGTCCAAGTCTCTCTTTCATAGGATGTGTACACTATTTCAACAGTATTAACAAATGCAACTTATTCAATGACCCTAAATCTTGCGTCACCGCACAATACCCTGTTGAAGTGGTAAGCTAAGATATTATTGTCGATTATTTACTTATATTATTGTTATTTTTATTTATGTATATTTTTAGTGTTCTTTATTGATGTTTCCTGCAGTTAGTTCAAAGTTTTTTTGAGCTTTGGATTGTCTGTGAACACTGCAACATTTTACACAGTGTTTTTAGTGGTTATGATTACGAAAACAGCCCTCTTCTTTTCAAGCAGCTCTAGTTTTAGGTGGTCCCACAAAACCATGGCTATCAATATGATGTAGATCTCAACACGTTGAACAATAAGGTATATGGCCCCAAATCCGTTCCGCAAACAAATTCCGAGATGCAGTTTTTTGATACTTATTCACATTCGTATCCTGTCTTATGACCAGCACAAGTATTACATATCTTGATAAGTGTCGTCATATCGAATTTATTTAACATTATGCTTTTTTTTGACATTATGTAGGTTTTCGGAAAGATGTTAACTTAGCACTTACTAGCTGATGGACACGTTGTGAACTCGTTTTGTAGTTGTACGTGTTGCTTAAACGTCATGAGGCTTCAGTCATCAATGTTTGGCTATAATGAGATGTAAAATCTGCTTCAGAGATGGCATTATTGGAGATAACGGCAATGCATAGGTCCATAGTGAGGATTGGTGTGCTAATAATGTGTGTTGATGATAATTCCATTGGATTCTTGTTTGAAATACACTTACTTAAGATTCAAAACTAGAAATTAGTTGCGCGTCCACTTTTCCAGCAAATATCACTGATTTTATACACATGCCGACCAATATACACAATCATCCAGATGCGATCTATATATTCAACCAAATAACCAACTTTGTTCTCAGAGTCTCAGAGATGAAAACTGTACAAAACATATGCATCCAACAATGCGTGTATATGTGTAGTTGAGCCATAGATGGACTCTCACAACGATCCTAGTGAGCAATCGTGGAATGAGTAGAAGAAATACCTAGTCTGCAAGATGACATAGTTTTTTTTGGGTGCAAACAGTCATTAGACGTTTGCTCACTAGTATCGTTGTCAGCGTTGGTTGGATAGCAAGATCGCATTTGGATGAGTATGTGTGTTGGTCGGCATGTGTATAAATTCAGTGATATTTGCTGTGCAAGAAAATCATTACTGAATATGCTGCCAGTGAAATATATCTATTAGCTGTGCCCGACGGGTTATTTGTGTTGTGCTTTCTGAATGGAGGGTATGTTCAAAGTTATAAAACTTTGAGAATTACGGGAACTCACCACCGTGCCCGCGTTGTGTGTAATTACTGTTAGCATGTATATGACTTGTAATTCGACAGGGTACAGTGAATATAATTATTTCTTATCTTTTCAGCAAACTTGCATATGTAATTTCCAGAATGGGTAAGAAAAAGTGGATCCGCAACTAATTTCTAGTTTTGAATCTCAAGTAAGTGTATTTGAAACAAGAACCCAATGGAATTATCATCAACACGTACAACTTACCGCTTATACATCCAATAATGCCATCTCTGAAGCAGATTTCACATCACATCAGACCCAAGCATTGATAACTGAAGCTTTGTGACGTTTAGGCAACATATAATAATAATAATATTTATTCACTCAATGTACAAAGATAACAAACAATATGAGTAAATAAATATAAAATCAAAACAGGTCCAATAGAAGGCATCGCCTGTACATGGACCAATAATTTTAAGTTGCAACTGTAGAATGCAAATGACAAAAAAGGACAAAATGAGCTACAGTAGATTATGTATTTACTTGATGTTCGTATTTATGAGTTTATGAATTTCAGTCCTAGATATAGAATGTAACCACTTTTTTAAATTTCTTTTGAAACAATATCCGAAACGTAAATCTTTTAAGTCTTTAGGTATAATTTCATAAAATTTTGGCGCTAAATAGAGATATGACCGCTGCATTATAGATTTATGCGGCTGAGGAACTACTACTATGCCACGAATTTTGTACCTTTGTATAATGATTATGTTTAATTTTTTCGTCGGTGTTTACAAATTTATGGTAGTGAGTGATACTGTGTAGGAAATAAAGCTGTCTTATATCATACATCCGAACATCTGCGTATAATTTGTCAGTGGGATAAAGTTTCGGTTTTTTAAATATCATTTTTAGGATACTTTTTTGAAAAACATCTAAATTATAGATATGTGAGGAACATGCTAATATACCTTATGTGAGATGAGGCTCAATCAGTGCACGGTATAATGTTCGAAGATATTTTTCTGTCAGTATATTCACAAGGTATTGAATTTTGTAGGATACAAATCTAACTTTCTTTAAAGTATAATTGACATGGATGTCCCATCCTAAGTGGGGATCCAAGACCACTCTAAGGTATTTTATGTTGGGCACTCTATTAATTTGCATTTTTTGATCATTAATGTTGAAGGAAAAATTTTTGTAATTTGGCAGATGTCTAGCATAAGATCCAAATGGTAAAAAATGTGTTTTAGAATAGTTAATGCTTAATTTTCTACTGTTAAACCACCAAATAATTTTGATAAAATCATTTTCAATTACATGTTTCAGATCAGACCAGTCAGTGCCTTCATACAATAGTGCAGTATGATCTGCAAAACTGGTTATTTTGCCAACACAATTAATTTGGTAAATTTCATTTAAATATATATTGAATAATAGCGGACCTAAGACAGTTCCTTGTGGGACACCACACTTAATATACATTTCTTTACTAAACGATCCTGATATCTGCACAGATTGTGGGCGATTTGACAAATAATTTTCGATCAGTGAGTACGCGTTTCCTATGAAACCAATTCTCTCCAATGCTTGTAATAATAATTTGTGATTAACTGTGTCGAAAGCTTTCTTTAAATCAACAAAAATGCAGATTGAAGGGATTCTGTTATCAATATTTTGATGTATTTGATTTACAATTTTAGTTATTGCGTCCGATGCAGCCTTCCCTTCTGTAAATCCATATCGATTTTCACTTAAAATTTTGAATTTTGTGAGGTATCGAATCATTCTAGTAGACAAAACTTTTTCAAAAACCTTTGCTACACTGGATATTATTGATATTGGTCTATAGTTGTTAACATCTGTTTTTGTTCCTGATTTACGTATCGGTATTATATTGCCTTTTTTTAAAATTGAGGGATATATGCCAGATTAAAAGCATTTGTTGATTAGGTAAGTGAGTGGTTCTGTTATGTCTTCAGCTATAATTTTCAAATGCTCGCTTTTAATACCATCGAACCCAGGACCTTTTCGATTGTTTAAGGACATAACAGTGGTGTATACTTCACATTGCTCGACTTTATCCATAATAAATGAGTTCAAAGATCTTTTTGGAGGCTGAGTATTGGGTACATCTGCTTGTATATTACTTGCTAAATTTTCGCCTGTCAGTAAAAAATTGTACAAATTCATCGCATATTTGTTGAGTATTTTTTAATACTGTTCCCGATGTTGTATTTAACTCAGTGACACACTCTTTAAATTTTGTTTTCCCAGTAATCTCATCAATAGTTGTCCAAAGCCGCTTAGGATCATTTAAGTTATTATTCAATTTATTTAGGTAATGTTTTCGTTTGGTTTGCCTTGCAAGCTCTATAAATTTATTTTTATATTGGTTGTAGCAGTCGATATTCTCTGTAGTTGGCGTTACTTTCATTACATTATACAGTCTTTCTTTTTCTATTGCCGATGTTATTAATCCTTTGGTAATCCAGGCATTTCTGCTGTTCGCTTTGTGACTAATTATTACTTTATTGGTACTAATATCTATTAGTTTTTTTATTTTCTCTATGAACAGTCCCGTTGCTTTGTCTATATTATTTATAGAGTATAATTGTTCCCAGGATTCTTGTTTGACATTTAATATTAGTTTTGAATTGTCGACAAAAAATTTGTAATTTTCCTGGTTGTTATTAACGGTAGGGATGTTAGAATGTTTTTCATCCGAAGATATCAGTAAAATAGTGGAGAAGTGGTCAGTAATATCGCTTTCTAGGATTATTGGTATACAAGTAATTTTGTTGGATAGGTCTTTCACAAAGCAGTGATCTATACATGTGCCACTGATGGACCTTGTAGGTAGGTTCATATAGAACAGAAATCCGATACTCAAGTATTCATTTGTGATGGGATCATCGTCCAAAATATTTATATTGACACCTCCCAAGAAAATATGTTGCTTTAAATGAACGTTATTTTGATTTTGAAAAAAAAAATCGATATTCTTCAAAAACTCGTGGGGTTCTGAACATGGCGGACGATAAATTGCAGAAACCTCAATTTTTTTATGGTTAATTTGGATCATTATGTTTAAAATTTTGATTCCATCGGTAAAAGTGAATGTATCATGATTATATTGAAGTTTATTTCTTACAAAAACTATCACCCCACCGTTTTGGTTATAAGTGCCAAAGTTATACAGCGTGGTCATATCCCTGCAGATTGAAGCAAGAAATATCAACCACTTGCCACGTTTCAGTTAAAACTATTAGATCAAAATTGTACCACATTTGGTCGAGTAGTATTTTTAAGTAATCAATGTTGTGTTTTATACTCCTTATGTTCATACTAAAAATTCGAAATTTTGCATCAGAATTTTGTGTACATAAATTAAGTTCATCGACGTTTTGTGCTATATTTGTTGCAATACTTGGAATTTGGAAATCATTAATGTATTTATTTACTGACATTTTTAGGTTCTCTTTAGAGATAAGAGTATCAAAAGATGAACTTGAATTTTAAAAAAGTATCCTTAGGTTTTGTTGTTCCTGATAATATTTCAACGATGGACAGTTTTTGTCGGTAGGTGAGTGGTTGATATTATAATTTGTTTTATATCTTTCATTTCCATATCTACAGTTGCAGCATTCTATTGATACATGCTTACAATTTTCTCCTTCGTGACCGTTGCCACAGTCGGCATATATTTTCTCATTCCGGCAATTCTTTTCTGTATGATTAAAACGGTAGCATTTTCTACACTGAGAAATGTCGTTATTTTGATGTACTGTCAAACATTGCCACCCCAGAAGTATTCTTCTATTATTGTCTTCAAAGATTTCTTTGAATAGCTTTCCAGAAGTTTCCGCGTAGATAGTGTAATTCTTTCTTGATGGAAAATATTTTATAAATTTTACTTGTATGTCTCCACTCTGAATCATATAATTCTGATGTATAAGATCTTCTTCAATTTGCTTTTCATTTGGTTTCTCACTACTTCTATAATTTATTATTTTAATTTTTGGATTTAACATTGTCGGCTCAGTAACATGGTATTTTTCATTCAATTTATTTTGAAGTTCATCTTTCAGTTTATTATGATTTGATTCATCAATTTTTATATCAATTCCGCCATTTTTGAGTTTCTCACACTTTCTATTTGAATGTTCAGAGATGAAAGATTCATTCTCGTACTCAATTCTCTTCTCGTATTATCGCAAGATTGTTTTTCTTTTGGAATAACTGTGATGCATTTCAGCGATTGCCTTTTAGTAATAGGTATCGTTTGTTTTAAGATTTGTGCGTATGATTTTTCTTTTACTAACTGGTTTTTCTCAACTTCGTCGAGTCTCATGTTAATTCTATTTAATGCTGATGCTATGGCATCCTTCTCAGTAATACTTGCGGTTACTGACAGCTGCTGATCTTTTAGTTTTAAGTTTTCGTTATTGAGCTGACGAATTATTTCCTCCTTTTCTGCTAGTGTTTTCTTCAGGGATCGATTCCCTTCTTATATCTTTTTACATTACTCGAATCAGGTCGATTTTCTTCATCTGTGATGCAGTTTCTTTCATTCTCGGGCTTTTCTTGTTGTTCTTCCTCTTTCTTCTTCTTTTTGCGGGTCATGACACTCTGTATAGTTATATCTTATGTAGTATGAATCAGGAAGAACAAACTGTCAACCTGTCAATTTTACGTCACTCCTAGGTTATATAGATATGGCCAAAAACGACTGAAAATTGTAAAATCCGCTGCACCAACGTATCCAGACCCGTATTTTATCCTTATAAATGGAAACTCTTCGCCAAAAGGTTATTTCATGGACTGTGTACTAATCAAATTCTTGGCAAGCTAGGAAGATATCGTTTGCTTGTTTACTACTACTTAATATATACAACTACAAAACGAGTTCACAATGTGTCCATCAGCTAGTGCTAAGTTAACATCTTGTGAAAAAACATACAAATTATCACAAAAAAAAACACTACAATGTCAAAAAAACGGCACAAGGTCACTTTTCAGAATACGTAATACCCGAACGGCTCACAAATACGAGTATTGTAACTCTGTCTCATGTACAATGCGATGGCCCAAACTTGCATGGTTGCAATATTGCTCCAACATAAGCTTTTTCAAAAATTGTTCGGGATTATCCTGCACAATCACTTATGAATATTCAGGATTATACACGATGTCCGACTGGGCGTTCCGCAGGGATCTGTGTTGAAGCCATTGCTGGTTAACATATATTATATAACCTTCGAGTGTCGCCAGTGACACTACTATAACTATCTGCTGAGAGTATTAGTTATCTCTATACCAAAATTCATAGTGTATTGGCGGATTTTTCTCATCGAACCAACGAAATCGACTTATTCTATATTGTAGTAAGAACGTTATCATAGGTGTATAATTATTTTGATATTCAATGACTATAATAGTCATTGGATATATACAATAAAATTGATATTCAACTAGATATGTATGACCTTTCTTTAACTGATTTCTAGCTTCTTGTTTCGTATTTTGACAGTAGACTAAAATCTTGTGAACTGTTTGATCATTCTTGCAAAAATTTGAGTAAAGCGTAGGTATTATGCTGTTCTACAAATGAAATATTTTTTGGTCAAAAAAGAGCTTAGTGGAAGTATATTACGACAGTCTCTCGTTTCCTGTAGATAGGTTTTGAATCTAAGGAATTTCTCAATGTGCATTGCATATACATTTTAAAATGTATCAGGTACGTTGAACGATGTTAGAACTTTTTTTCGAACACTAATATTTACCATGACTATAATACTAGAAAGAAAATTTGAAAGTAATCCATAAGCCAGCTTTTTAAAAAGTCGCCCTACAATTGTATCTTACCCTAGAACAATTATTCAAGAAAAATGTGAAGAATATTTTGATACAGCATGGTTTTTACCATCTAAATTATACGTAGTATATGAAATAAATATATATATATATGATCAAGTAATTTAAAGTATATTTGTTGTTAAATAATTATTATTAATATTATATTAAATAAAAATTTTATTGTTGATGTATTCATATTATATCATTGTCTATATACGAGTACGTTTTTATCTAATATTGTATACTAATAAGATTTTTATGTTTTACATTCATATTTACCCCATATTTTTGCCAAATGTACGTACACCATTATATCTAAATGGCCAACAAAGTGACAAAGTGAATAAAAAAGTATTTCTTCTGTTCTGAATATACAGTGTGATTACATTTTTTGATAGACTTAGCTGCTTTTTTCCAAGAAGTTGTTCAGATAGTAATATTGTGTTTTGTCTAAAAAATGAAAGCATGGCAACTGATCTTAATCAATATTATTTGTCCTAAAAAATAGCTAACCAATATCGCTTTCTCCGTACACACAGCCATTTCATATGTCTATTCTTTGTTTACTAGCTCATCTGTTCATTTTTATAGCAAAATACAGATTTTAGTGTTTTTTTTTAAATGACCCTGATATTGAACCTTTTGGAGAAAGTTGTCTACGCAGCGTACTCGAAGCAATTGGTGATTCTCTGAGCTAAAAGTTGAGTTGTTGAATCTGAGATCTGATTTTTAAGAAATTAAAATTTAGTACAAGGACTAGATCAGGCCCCGATAAGTGTCTAGGAAATTATTAAGCTGTTCGGCCGCGAATTCCGTTTATTGCTTTCTTCACTAAAAGTTGCAGCTTTAATGAAAAGCGTTATCTTTTATGGAGTTTGGCCATCGTCACGAACAATTATCTGTCTGCATCCTAAACGCCTACAAAACTTCTCTCACCCACACCCGTAATTGTGAAGTTTACATAACCACCTAATTATTCTGTGTACACTTTAAACATTAAGTTCTTCTCTTTGTTTTCGTTCAGTCAACTCGAAGTTAAATTGGGCCTAAAATTATGCGACTTTACACCATCATAGGATATAGCGAAATGCGCAAAAATTTTGAGGAATACATCTGGGGTACATTTCGCTTCAATGGAAGACACGATTATCCAATTACATAACTTTTCCATTATCAGACAACATTATGTTTTCTAATATTGAATTCCGTAGGAGCGGGAGATAATCTAGTATTGAGTTCATTTGAAAAACTGACGATCCTTAAATATGACAGAGAAATAAGAATGTTTATCATTAATACTTCATACCAGTTTTGCATGTATATTGGTCGCTGTTACAACAAATGCTTTACATTTCATGACCTGGATTCATTGATGATATCAATTGCAACGCAAGTTTTCCTGATATTGGTTCATATTCTTTTGTCCAGCTTCTTCAAGGATAAAGTCCATTCAAACAGTGCATAATCAATCACTAGGGGCCCGATTTTAACCTAATTTCGACCTTTGAAATTAATTTCAGTGCCATCTTTCCGTCATACATGTATGGTGATCCAAATGTCCTGGAATGTTAAGATATTTGGAAGTAGCATGGTAAAAGCAAAACAGTAGTGGTTTAGAATTTCTTCATTGCTTGAGTTTGACTCCAAAAGACAATTTTTAAGCTGGGGCCCATATTTTTGATCCTCAACATTATTTAGATATAGAACGCCCTGGTCAACGTCATCCACAAAAACCCTCGTATGAAAAAAAAAACCTGAAAAGCAAAATAATAAGAACCTTAAAGCAACTGCAGCTTCAACTTTTCTCTGGCTGTTCACAGATAGTCGTGAGACTGACCTTGAGAGACAATTTTTTCTCTTATACACCGTATTTTAGACCTCAGAAATATAGCGAACAATTTTACGTTCCTTTTGTGAAATTTGTTTCACAAGGTCTCGGTCAAAGGCATTTCCAAGGCCATCATTGAAAATCTAGGTAAAAGTTGAAGACCCTTCTGACCCTAGAGATCGTATTCCTTTATCTTTAGAGCCATCCCTGAAATCTTCTCGAACGAGAGTTCCTTTACGATGACTTTAACCAGGACGTTCAAGGGTCAGATAACGTGCACCCAAGACTATAACTGAACAAGATTTGGTTCCATTCATTTCCGGTGTCAAAAATATAGTGTCTCATATAAAAATTGTTCTTATGCTTGGTTTGACCTTAAAGGTCATAATCAAGGTCAAATTCAAGGTCACAATGGTATAGCAATGGGAAATGCTAAGCCATTGCTGTTTTTAGCATATCCTTCGCGTATTATTATCATAGTATGATCCGCTGTGATAGTTTCGATTCTGCCTGATAATTTTGATATAGAAATGAGAAGCACATGACAAAATTATCGTATCGGATGGCATGGCGACATCAAAGGTAATTGCAAGGGCAGAAAATTAGTTAAAATCAGAGTTGCCGAAAGTTTCCGCTGGGGAATATCCATCTGTAAAAACAGATGAGGGGGATATTTGGAAGACATCAAGTGTAAAACATGACTCGTATTTATGCTGTATTAACATGATCAAGCATGGTATGAAGATACGTATTTTACCAAAATTGTTGGTTTATTTCAAACTCATAATTAGTAAAATTCGTAAGTACACCCAAACCCTTAGATAAATAGGGGAAACAAATCTCTTTGTTCAGTAATTCTAACCACAATGTTTTGATACATAGTCAGGTAGTTTGCTTTGTGAAAAAATTGAAGAAATGTATAAGCTTGGAATATACCGATAGACAATTGAACAAGAATCGAAATCGAAATTTTCTAAAAATAATAAATTGTTATTCAAGTTTATGTCAGAGTCCGTGATCTTTCTTTTTTAGTTCTCATCCTGTTGGCCTAGTATGGAGACTTGCGCGCATTCTATTTCATTACAAGTAATTTTACCTCACCTACGTTATAACATAATCATATTAATATGAGCGTCCACATCCCAGCTCCAACGGTATTAAGCACAATGACAACTAAATGAAATGCCGACATTTTGATAACATGACACTGCAAATTCAGTTAAAAGTATCAAATATCTCCAGCAGTTCCTTGTTCACCCTTGCACATTTCCAACCCCATATCAAATCGAGCCTGGCATTTCCCGCAACCACCTGACGTTTAACGCACCCATCAGGATCGCGTAGTCTGTAATGGAATCAGTCCGAATGCGAAATTGTCCTTTAATAGACATCCACTTAGTAGCACAATAGGTTTGAGTGACGTTATCGTTCATATTTTATCAAGCCATTTCATTACCTGCATCGGATGGCACAAAGGATGTCTTTCAGATATGAATTCCAACGCTAAAAGCTGCTTACGAGTGTTAGCTGTACTGGTCAAAGCACTCTTTGCAAATCTTTTAAATATACTAAGTGACGCTCAGAACGAATGTATACAAAGAATTCATAGGTATCTGTTTGTTTAGTTTAGGACTAAAAACGATCAGCTTTTCAATCATATCGATGAAGTGGCTTTTGTGATATAATCTGTTCCTACAAATAAAAATATGTGGCAATAGTTGTGTTTTGTAGCTACAATTGGATCATTGTAAGTTTGATAGGGGGCGAACCGTGGAGTTGTGAGGGGTTGGTTGATCCCATTTTTCTAAAAAATTATTAGTTTTTTAAATTTTTTTCATGATTGGATTATTCTTCTAAATTGTTGAATTACCTAACCCTAAGAGACATACATAAAAGATTGTTGTAATAAATTCATTACTGGGTGCCCTTTTTTGTATATGTATATACGTGGCTGATGCTTTACTTGTTAGAACGCTTTTACTAGTAAATTAGGCTTTTGTAGCATTGCAACAAGTTGTAAGGAATAGATGCAATTGGTGCTATTGCTAATAAAGATTAATACGATGGAAGTGGAGTTAAGTGGTCCCCCTTGCTGTGTTAATCTTTGGGGCAACGGTTTTTAAGCTTGTTCAATATTGTTGGAGATTAAACGAAAGTTAGTTCTTATCCCAGTTTGTACCATGGTCCATTTTTTATACATATTTATTATGTTTTCAACCAGGTTTCACTTGGTCCCATGTTTTTCGTCAACTTTTAATTACTAGCTTCAATAAATTAGTGATAATTCGTTTATGGAAATTTTTATATTGTTACATGCTTACATGGTCGTATAGTTTTTGTTTGTTTGGGTATGGTTTTATTTTCGACATCTTTGACTACTTTCTAGTCATATAACTTTATTTGATATTCTCTATTTTGCTGAAATTTATGTTCGCATTTTGTAGCCCTCATCAAGTACATCATTCAAGACATTGAGCCCAAAATCCGAAGATTAAGACAATTATGGTGTTGTAGGCCCACTTACGTGAAGAAAATTTTCCATTGCTCTTTTTTCACAACAAAATACCGAGGAAATCGTAAAGCGCTTCACTTTTAATAAACCATACTTTTCGGATGAAAGTGACTTGTGTTACAGTTTCTTCAGTTTTTTATTGTGAAACTTGTACAACGAATTGTACAATTTAACGTCGCACGTCGATTTCTTTTCACTTTTTTCAACTACCTATTTGCAGCAGTATTCTAAATCCTTTTCATCTGATTACTTCCTGGTGTATCAAGAGATGACTAAAAAACGTCATTTTTAATTTTGTTTTGTCATAAAATGCATTTTTTGTGCATTCTATTGTGGATTTTTTCTTCGATCGTAACTTGTTAACAAATATTAGTACAGCTCTGAAATTGTATGTGAATGTTCCACTTTTATGGATAAATAAAATAGGTGATAACTTTTATTCTTATCATTTTTTGTCTTCGAAGAATCTTTGCTTTTCTTGAAAACTGAACTTGGTGCGAAACGAGGCTTCAAGAAAATTACAGATTTTACGAAAAGGAAACGTGATAAGAATAAAAATTATCATGTGTTTCATGCTTCCATAAAAGAGAAATATTCACACACAATTTCAGAGCTGCGCTTATATTTGCTAACAAGTTCAGATTGAAGAAAAAATGTACGATAAAATGCACAAAAAATGTATTTTTTGACATAAAGATCAAAACATTGTTTTTCAGTAATCTCTATACAGACCATGAAATTTTCAGATGAAAAGGATTTTGAATACTGCTGCAAACAGATGAAAAAAGAATCTAAGAAAGAGGCGTGCCACCTTAAGCGCGTTTTTGACGTTTTTTATTTCAAACAACAATCATAAGTCAGTCTATCCCTGCGAACTTGTATCACGATGGCTAATATGTGTCTAACGGGTCTGTTCGTGCCGTAAGAATATCTTACCGTTTATAAAAGGTTTTTTAAATTGAGAGAGTGCCTGATAGGAAAAAAATCAATGCTCCTCCTAAAACTTAATCTCTGGTTACTCTCTTCCATTTTCTCTTCCATTCCATGGGAAAATATTGCAAGATGCAGTATGGGATAAGCAAAATATCATAAAAAAAACCCTGACGTATGAGTCACTGATTTGAAAAATGTTGATTAGAGCAAATTTGATTACCATACACATATCGGACAGACATGATGTTAGTTCACCTTTTTCCATTACATCCTTTCTGCATAGTATCGGCCTTCCTCTATGCTTTGTTCCTTTAAATTCTGACTTCTCTCTCAATTACTGTAGAAAGTGTTTGAACAGTAATCTATTTAAGTGGATGATTTTTCGGACTACCTTAAGTAAAAATTCATTAAAACTTGCATTCCCAAATTTGTATATGCATGGGGGCAACGTCTCGAAAAATATGTTTCATATATTACAATGAAATTTGCATTTGCATTAAGAGACAATATCTAAATTAAGGTTCAAAAGATCCTCTACAAGACCCTAAAGATTATTTTTGGCTTAGTAGCTATAAGGTTCTTTTTTTCATTAAAATAGACATCAGAATCAGATTCGACCCCTTAAATATGTAACCATACCTTCGACACTCTGTATAACCTACATCTTCTTTAAGTCCACACTTGAATCTTCTGGAACTCTAGGTGGCCCACTAATAGGAAATCTGTTACAAAAACAATGCAGTCTCTAAATCTTATTTAACCTACATTGGGTGCATTCAAGGAACGACAGCGCTGAAGTGGGTACTTAGTAAATTGATTGTTTTAGGAGTGTCACTAATGTTGAACTAGCGATTCAGCGGCTTAACATGGTTGGAACAGACAGTTCTATTCCCGCTGAAAAAGATAGGATGAAAGGTGAAAGCTCCTATAGTAGTAACAATCCCATTATTAGGCATAAACCTCTCACAAATTATCCACGCGCACTTTAGAGTCCTTCAAAAAACAGTGTTCTGGTTCCCATGCCCACATATCACCATTTTTGAACTAATTAAGGACGTTAGGTACACTGTACCTATACATGTACGTCAGACCTCTCTTCGCGCAGTTGCATTGTCAACCAAGTACCTGTCACTCACCGATTCTTCCGAGCGAGTTGTCGCAAAGGGCCCGAAAGGGCTCCGTTACATCCGCCTATCGGTGCAGTAGTACCTTCAAACTCGACCGTTTGTAAAATTACTTGTTTAATTACATGATCAATCATAAGACCGGTGTCAACAAGGCATTGTGTCTGGAGCAGGTATAGGTTACATGCCAACGTGAAAAGTGCGCTTCAGGTCTATGAATACTAATATCGGCGTTGACATTTGACTTTATGTCGTAGCTTGCTGTTCGGTGTAATTGAGTGTGTAAGAGCTTGTATTATGTTTGTACAATGAATTTAATTCCTGTATTGTGCGTCATTGTTGTTATTTTTTGTTTTGTAATTGATAGCATATTGAAGGAAAGAAATATTATTCCTTTTATTTCCACCTAAGCGGCCGCGAAGGAAAACTGAATAACGGAAGATTGTAGAATTTGAAATTTGCTTATACATAACTTGAGCTGCTTTCGTACGTTCAACAAACCGTGCATAGAGCTGTTTCAACCCCCATTAGGAGTCATCATCACAGTATGGATTGAACAATGAAGGAAGGTAAGTAGTCTATATTTCTATACGGTGATCACAGAAGTCGATGACAAATTAGTGACAAAAGGTTCTCTTGGTAGCATGCCCAAGTAATCGATACCTTAGGAACAAAACAGGTTTCCTCTGCCAAGCCTTCGGAAAAAATGTATTTAGCAGGTTCAGAATTTAGAGATATATTAGAAAGACTAATTTCTTTCCAGTATCGTAGAGAAGTGCAAGTTACTGAAATATGCCAAGAGAAAAACTCCAGATTTAAAAAAATAAGGTGCCAAACAAAAAAATTATGAGAAGAGGATGCCAATTAATCATCTAAATATGTTGTACCTGGTAGAGGCAATGGTTTTTTTCCAAGATTGAATAAGATGAAGCTCTCCAGGTTTGTAACAATATAAATATATAGTTCAATTTTTAAACAATCTGTATAAACATAAACAGTTTAAAATGCTTTCACAGCGTATGTGGAAACTAACAAACACAAGACAGCTATTACAAGCATGTACCATATATCTGCATTATACTAAAATTAGCCATGGACGGCCCAACTGAGACTACCTGCATTATGAAAACTACACGTGCAAGGATTTTGAGCTCATGACATTTTCGTCTACGTGTTATGACCCGCCTCATATACTAAGTGACATATAAATCCGAACACCCAGTTTAAATGGTTTTATTTTAATAAAACTTTGTATAAGTACTTAATGAAGCATAATAAGTAAATGATAAAAATTTCAAAATGATTGCACTGCTTTAAAGCCCTTTGACCGTTAATAATGTGTGGATGCACCCTGATGTGCTACCCATGCGCCTAGGCATGCTTCTGATCAGGTGGTCAATGTCCTTCTGTGGTATCTCATTGCAGACAACCACCAACTCCTCTCGAAGTGCTTCTAGAGTCTGAGGAGAACGTTGCAAATTGAGCAATATCCTACCCATCATATCCCACACGTGCTCAATTGGGGATAAGTCGGGAGATCTTGGTGGCCACGGTAACAATGTGACATCATTATGTTGAAAGAAGTCTATTGTGACTCTTGCAACATGTGGTCGGGCATTATCTTGTTGGAAAGTTGGATCTGCCAGGGTGTCAAGATAGGGTAAAAGATGCGGTTCTAGAACTTCGTGGATATAACGCTGCGCGTTCATGTTACCTCTGATGAAGATTAAAGGTGACCTGGAACCATAAGCTATAGCACCCCAAACCATAACTCCAACAGTGTGATGAATATGTCTTTCAACAAAAAACTGTGGATTCCTCCTTTCACCACGTCGCCTTCTAACCCTGGCACGACCATCGTGCATGCCTAAACAAAATCGAGATTCGTCACTAAAGACAATACTGTTCCTGATCCCAGAGTGACCGTTGTCTGCACCACTCAAGGCGATTACGTCGGTGTTCTCGAGTTAAAGGGAGGACTCAGTGTGGCCGGTATGAAAACAAGCCAAAACTTCTCATTCGTCGGTAAACACTTCGCATGTCAATAGGTCTTCCGTGTTCTGCAAACCATTCATTTGTAATGGACCTGGTAGTGGAGAAACGGTCCCTTAGGGCCAATAATCTTAGGCGGCGATCTTCACGGTCTGTTGTTCTACGGCGGCGTCCAGAACCCCTTGCTCTTTGCGTACGGCCTTCTCGAAGCCATGCCTGACAACGCCTAACCACAGTGTCTACACTTCTTTGCACTCTAACTGCAATTGCCCGAAAAGAAAGTCCAGCTACCCGAAGTCCCACTATACGGCCCCTATCAATCTCACTAAGTTGACGAAATCGTACAGGTCTCCGTACTCTAGGCATCGTAACCGATCGTAAAGGATGTCAAGAACCAAAATCCGCCAACGTTGATTCTTTACTGCGGCTGAAATATTCATTTTTAGAGCGTTAGTGAATCAAAAAAAGCAGTATAAAAACCGGAATGTCCAACTGATAAGGCTGTAAATTGTTTCACTTGTTATTTACAGTAAGATAAATACATTCACAAACTTTTATTAAAATAAAAGCATTTAAACTGGGTGTTCGGATTTATATGTCACTTAGTATACCACATCAGATGAAAGTAATTTTCCATAAAGGTTCTTTTTCATTCCTACAGCTTTTTGTATATATTTATTTTTTATTGTACATCAAAGATATATTTTAACTTCACTGTTTACAAACACTGCTTGCAGTGAACTTATCAAAACTAATCTCAAATTGACCAAAACTTTGAACTTCAGACCTATTTGACTAGTAGTTCCTACTCTATCGATTCCCGATTCAGTACCTCCGCATAACAAACACTCTGCGCCATCAAATGCACTTAAACTCGCCTTGCTACGCAATGCCAGAGTACATCCGCTCATCTCTTGCCAGCCGCGATACAACTGCTCAGGCACATGTAGTCTGAAGGCGATGCTCGGCTGCGCACTCCTTGTTATGAAAGTTTAGCTCTGCAAGACAACTCGATGCTACCTTGCAATCAAGTGATATAGGTACAATTGTGTTGGGTGAAGTTTTGTACTTCAGATTTTATTCAATTTCAATACAACTATTCAACAATGAATCGGAAATTGAAGAGTCTTCCTGAAAACGTCGCGACAGTCCAGCTCATGGTCTGTGCTATTTTCTAGGAGGTATTGGTATAGATTGTTGTATTTCCCTTTCACAACCAATCGAAAATGACATTCCTATTCCAAATTTCATTTTGAAAATTTTCGGCCACAGTCTACTTTTGAAAAGATCACTACAAAAATACTAAAAACCGACTATTTTCAAGATTGCACCATTTTCACTCTAATTCAAGGGAATCAGCGAAGCCTGGATACAGTTGTTGGATATAGCAACTCTAGTACAGTTGGTCATTACAAAGCTCAACACGCAGCTTCGAAAATATCCAGTCCATAGCTGCGACAACGAAATTTGCCGATATTACATTCCAATGGATAACTAAGTCCCTTACGGCAGGGTTGCGTACCTGGGTCATTGAGGATGCGGTTTAAAATTGGATTGCTCCAAAGTTTCTGTTTCATGTTAATTAAAGGGGTGGGCAGCGGAGCTCAGCAGACCGCTGGAAAGGGTTATTCAGATTAGATTTATTGGATCAGAATTACCTCCTACAAATAAGTAAAACAGGTTAAAGTTGCTTGCAATAATATGGCCAATATGATCTGTAGAAAGTCAAATGATAAGGTCTTCGGTCCTGGAATGACTCAATTTTCAAGTTGATCGCATCTGAGAAATTTTTTTTGTTTTAAACTATTACAAACATTCTTTTTTATTTAGCTACTTGATTGCGCCGATTTTCGAAATTTTGGCGGACTACGCGAGGAAGTATTGTAATCGCAAAGGGTTTCGAAAAAGAGATAACATGTTTTGTCTGCCTGTCTATCTGTCAGTCTATCTACGAGTATATATCGGTCTGTCTATCAGTTTGTCTGCCAGTCCTTCAATAACTTGAATACGGATGAAATTCTTACATATAGTCACTACTGTATGAAGTACAAAAAAGCGTTGTAGTTTTTTAAAATCAGTCCAATGGCGGCATAGAAAACGCCAAAAACGGGAAATTGACAATCGATCAAACTTCGTTTTTGACGTTTTAGAGGAACCTAAAATAAATTACGGTAGTGTGGATGGTATATCTCAATTTTATGGTAATAGTTTTTTCACATGCTCAGAACCCTGATAATTCTATGCACGTCTTACCCATATTTCACACATCATGTAGTTTTCTCCGCACATTTGTCTTGTCGGCTTTTTTTAATATGAACACATGGTGACAATACTCCAAATATATAACAAAACTCAGAACATATATGTATATAAAAATAAAGGTGCTACTCTAGCATTATCAACAAGAGCTGGAAGCCTCATTATAATTGTGTATTGATTTGTTAACCTTTGCTCTTATAGTCAGCACCTTTATTTTGTGTATGCGCTCTGTGTCTTAGGCCCGTATCGTCAGTCGACCCTACAATTGCAGGGCGCGTCTATGGCCTCCTTGATTGTCATACTTCTTTCTCTCCTTCAAAAATTTCTAGATTACACTTGTCCCATGTCAGCGTCAGCGCTCTCCTATTGCGAAGATTTGTTTACCTTTTAAATTGTAGGAAATTTCAGGCTGATAAAACATGATATAACTCAAAACCAAGCACAATTTGATGCAAATTGATGTTTGTGACATAACCTCAAAATAGAGCGCTGACACGGAGAAGTAGAAAACTATGACAATCAAGGAGGCCATAAAGGCGCCCTACAATTGTAGGGACGACTGACGATACGGGCCTTAGTACTTTGATCTTTTAAGAAACAAACATGTATGAAACAGAAAGCACAATTGGTATCAAGTACATGGACTCTGTACTTCCCACGCGGCGCTATTATCAAATCGTAAAAAATCATGTTCAGTATAAGTTAGCTCCTTTCAGAAAAAAAGCAAACTAGATCAACCTAGTCAAACGGGTCTATACAAATTCATCCCCAGTTCCCAGCCGTTTGACAAGTAATGGCAACATTGCTAGAAAACGGGTATGAGTAAGCGCAATAAAATTACGACCAAAACACATCGTCCAAGCAATGTTAGGCTCAGAGTCAGGGGATATCCCAATTTCTCGGTGTGGCTGTTCTAAGTCTCAAGGGTAAATATGCAGGAAAATCCATGTCTGTCTAATAGGTGCGTAGATTTAATTACCTGGGTTGAAAGCGTATAAATATACTCACATGAAAAAAATTAGATATACCCTTCCCTACTATACACAATATCCAATTTTTAACGCCTATGGATATTTGAAATCAGGAAACATCAAAGAAGACAGTTTGAGCGATATCTATTTATTTTTCTTTTTTGCAGTTAGCTTCCCCACCACTGGGCGGATTTTCAAGAACTACAAAGTTTTTCTCCTTGGCATAGTATTCATCACAATCCGAGGGGTTCTTAGACGTTAAGTTATAGACGTGTGCCAAGCATTCGCCGACCGAGTGACAGACAAACCAATGGAAATGTAGATGTTAAATAACTTACACAAAACATAACATCACATTTTTTATTAACATAAATATATATATATATATATATATATGTGTGTGTGTGTGTGTGATATGTTAGACTACTAAATTAGTATTCACTATAAATACCTCACAGTATTACAGAAAAATATTTAAAACCAGAGGTGTCCAGGCTGAGAACGGGAAGAAGTGCGTCCGTAGGCCTGTTGTAGTTTCCGGAGCCGTGTCAATAATCCTTAGCCATTTTGTAGTATCAAATCAGTTAGGAAACTAGCCCTCAGAGTCTGTAGGACATAACCCGAAAATAGCCGCTGGAATAAGTGACCAGACTGTACGAAAGAAGAATAAAGACATCATAGACCCTGAAGATGGGATAATCTGGAAAAAATACAATAGTAGCAATGAAGACCTGAACTGGCCAGTAGGAGAGACGAATCCAGTATCTGTTAAAAACGCAGAAGATATGAAGCGGCAGTACAGCTCAATAGTAAAGAAAACAAGTTGAGGTAGTGTTCTGATAAAACCTAGGAGCTCAACAACCTTTGCAAACAAAAAGGGACGTTGTGAAGATTCTGATACCTGCCGAACTGAGTGTTGAAGTAACAAGAGTTAAGGAATCTGAAAGTGGGAGTTTAAAGATCTCGTGTGAAAATAGATGCAAAATACAGAAGATATACGATGTAGTGACCAAAGAATTAAACAGCTCTTACAACGTAAACATAGTAAATAATTACCAGAAACCTAGATTCAAAGTTGTTTGAATAGAACCAGCAATGGACAGTGAAGAGTTAATTAATATAATAAGACAAGAGAATATTTTTATTCAGACAAACGCATTTCTAAAGGTACTTAGAATAAAACAGATGAAAACAATATTTTATGCGATAATTGAGTGCGATCCAAGAACATTTCATAGCATCTTGAAAAATGGTATGCTTTGTGTTAATTTGACGATATGCCTAGTATACGAACATATTAAATTACTAAGGTGTTACAACTGTGGTGCCTACGGCCACACTGCAAGTCAATGTAACAAATGACTCGTTCTATTTAAAATGTGGAGATATAGGACATGGAGCTGATGCATGTGACATATAGGCAGAGAAGCATGTGACTAATGTCTCTTGCCCTAATTGTCTCGAAATTAACCAGAAGTTTGAACTAAAATCAGACGTAAACCGTTATGCTTTTGATAAGGTTAATAGCTCAGTTATGAGAAAGAAACTTGAGGCTACTAGAAATAACATAGAGTATGCTATATATCAATACAGAATCAACTCAGAAGCTACAACCCAGGAAACCAATATGCCAGACTGCAGAGACATAACAAACAGTTGCAGCACCCTAAATGTATAACACGTTAACATCAGGTCACTAGATCCAAGTTTTGATATATTTTCAGATAGTGTCCTTGCGCAGGATTTTCATATTATAGCCGTAACCGAGACTTGGCTTATGCTCAGCTTTCCATCTAACTTGGTTTCTCTGCCTATATGTCAGTTAATCAGAAAGGATAGAGAGGGAAGGTGGGGTGGAGTCTGCTTTTATGTTCAATGTGACCTAAGGTATACAATTTTAGATCTTAGGAGTATTCCACCAAATAGTATTGAGTATGTGTGCCTGTTATTGAAAATTTAACACAAAAATGTTTGCAGTAGGTGTTATTTATAGACCCCAATCTCCCCTATCTTGTGCTATAGGTATACTCTCTGACTTGGAAGAAACCCTTAGTTCTGTGTAAAGTGCCCTTGATGAACTCATACTGCTAGGATACATAAGCATCAATCTCACAGATAAATCAATGGGACCATGCAAACAGTTTTCGCATATCATGGCGTTATTTGATTTAATCCAGGTCATAAAAGAGCCAAGAAGACTTACCGCAAAGACAGCCGCAATGATGGACATCATTTTTACAACAAGAACGTCGAATATATGTAAATGTGGTACTTTAGGTTTGCCAATAGATTTAACTGACCACAGATTGTGCTCTTGTAAGCTGAACCTTAACACTCTAAGGTATACTCCTGCTGTATTTTACTGTCGAGACTTTTCTTATTTCAACTATGACGAATTTGCTATAGATGCTGCAACCATCAACTGGAGCTATATGAGTAAACTTCAAAATCTTAATGACAAAGTTTATTATATTTGCTCTATGACATACACGCACCAGTAAAAAGAGTCGCAGTACGTAATAACTGTAGGCATTATGTAATCTATACAATTAAATGTATCAGGCATACAATGAGTTTAAAAGAACAAGATGCGAAGAACATTGTTTATTTTACAACGACCTTAGAAATTATTTTAGCATGGCTATACGAAATGAGAGGACCGCTTATATAAAGTCTCGGCTTAATAAAAACAGAGAAAACCCAAACAGCTTTGAAATGATTTTTCCAGATGGAACATACATCGAAAATCCAACAAACACATATCGTCTGGAATCGAGGACCGACTATCCAGACCAACGTTTGTTTCTCAATAGATTTAACAACGGACAAAATTGCAGAAGCGGTATACCCAGACAAGAGCACATTACTAGATATTATATCAGAAAATGTTTTAAAATTCCCATATCCATCATTGCTACTTTATCCTATCTTGATTTATAAAATTCTAATAAACAAATCCCCTAAGTATTTGTTTAATTAATTACAGAAACAGCCACCACTTCGACAAGTATTACTACGCAATGATAATTCTTACAACATACCGGCCCATACAGCATCTAAATCTTAAAAATGTTCCCTTTACACGGCACCATCTATTCATAATGATTATTCCAAATTTTTCAAGGGATTTTCTATCTATAATTTTGAAAACGAATTTAAAAAAAATATTCTACTACAATTGCAGTTCATTGAAGTCACAACCACTTAACTGCAGGCTCTTCAAAATAATTGTTCACTCTGTGACTTTTATATAGTATAACGTTATGTATACTCAACATTGTTACCCATAATATGTTATATAAGTATCATATCTGTAGTTTAGTAGGCTGCGGTAAAAAATGGTATTCCCAACCCCCAGCCTTTTGGGGTATTATATGTTTTGTATATATGTTATGCATATACTCCAATACACATTATCATGATAATTATTTTCTAAATTTCACGATGACAATACTTCCTCACCAATGGCGTAGGAAGAAACCTTAGAACGTATATCATTTAAAATACTTAATTGAAAATTTTCGTACACTTAAATTATTTCCATAGCAGAAATCCCCGCTAGTATAGAACCTGATCCTTTGTTCCAATTTTTTGCTCACTTGGAATAACTATAAGTTCTTTTGTCTTACTAGTCCGTGCGTCAAAAAGTATACATGATGATGAAATATCAAAAGCAAGTAGTATAGTTGTAAAGTTTTTCAATATATAGAATTTCAAGAATAAAGATAATTGCTTATGACTCCACCGCTAGATGAAGTCTGGGGAGCTCTTGCTAATAAACTCAGTACCAAGCCAGAGGCTAGAGATTGCTTGTTACAACATTCCAACTACCAAGTTATGCATAATACCACCAATAGAGCTTTATTAGGGTACAATTGCGAGGCAAGTGCAGACCATTCTGATGAATGCCTTCATTGGTACAACTTAAAAAACATAGCAAAAAAAGTGACAATAAAAAACGTTGTTCTCACTTCTGATTTATAACAGCAATTGAGGCTGGAACAATCACGTCTGATTGTAGACTTACGGGGAAGGGTCACCAGGAGCGGATCATGGATTTCATCTCAAATATCGCTTGTACTTTGTCAAGCTTTTATACAGTATTTTAATAGAAAAGCATGTCTCTACTGGCTCATGTTAGGAAGCTTAGACATACAGTGATTGAATTTTTGAATGAGTAATAGTTGTACTAGTGGGGGGGGGGAGAAGTCTGGCAAGAAGGCCAAATTGTCATTTTGACCTAAACATAACGATGAAACAATTTTTACATGAAGTAGACGGTCATGTGAAGTCTGACTTGAAGCTCCTTACGAGTACCTCGTAATGATAGAATATAAATTTGCTATGAAAGGATCTATCTGATGTTAAATAAAACATGTGGAATTTGTTTGAACAAAGCTTTAGACATTTTTAATGGAATATTCCATATTTCATTACATATTCGCATATATTCTTCCACGAGAAGAACAATGATATAACAAGCTCAAAAAATTGCTGATAATAGCATCCATATAGTTGATAACAGCTTCATTACCGATGATGAAATAGCTTATGAATTGTTATACGGGGAACACGTTTCAAATCCCTTTGTTTATCTGAAAATTCATTTTTCAATCTGAAAATTTTGCTTCTAGTGTTCCTTCTTAAGATCATGTGGGGCATGCAAAAGTATAGGAGAAGGACATACTGTAGGTCTTAATAGGTAATAACGAGTGTAACTCAGCATTGAGCAACGATCGTGCATAAGCCAACATAAAGTAGCAAATTCCTTACAACTGCTGAACTCTTGAGGTAATCGTCCAAGCTGTGAGAATAAAAGCTAAAAGTAAACTAGTTTGATAAAGCTTGATCCATGCAAAGTGTACTACTTTTTTCATTCGTCACTAAAAAATTTGTGCCAAACTGATACTGGTGCGCACTATGCATAACATATACAGGGTGTCCCAAAAAGTGTGCAATACTCTAGCAGCGGTTTCTAGAGCTTAAAATAGGAAGAAAAGTTTATATAAACATATGTCGAAAAACGTTCCCTAAGGGCGCTACGGTCTTTTAAATCGGCTCCCCTGAAGATGGTTTTTCCTTAATATTTCCGAAACGTGTTGAGATAAAGACATAAAATTTGGTATTCTAGCCTAGTTCTTTATGCTGGATTTAAAAATATTAACAATTTTAGACAGTTTTGTTTGGAAGCGTATATAACAGGGACGGAGTCAGGTTATTTTAGCCCCAAAAATTTTTGTGTGATTCTATTTTTGAAATTCAATTTTTGAATTCGAAAATCTAGGGTTTTCTACAAAATAAGGTACTCTTAATGAATATCGATAAATTGTTCCAATTTTGAATAAAATCAAACTAAAGAATTTGTCACATGATAGGAAATGTACTGCGAATTTAAATGAATTGTTGAATAATTATTAGCCATGGCAACGGAAAAACTAATTTAATAATTGGTAAGTATTACATAAATACATATTTCTATTGCAACATAGCCAACATTTAGGCAAAAACAAAAGAAATAAATTTTTTCTACGAACGAAATTGAAATTTGTTTAAAAAAGAAGACATACAGTTGGATATACTTAGGACTAGCTTTACAATAAGTGTTCAAATAAATTCCCATTTTGTTGGATACAGAGTCTCGCTCGACGAACTAATGATTGCGTAGCCCGAAAAGTGGAAAACCTTTTTCCTCTTATTTCATTTGCAGCCTGATGGATTCTTTGAAGTAAATCTTCTTGAGCATTTACTCCAGTCGTGTAAACTATAGGTCTTTTAATGACCCCCAAAAATAGAAATCCAATGGATTTAGGTCAGGTGAAAGTGGCGGCCATGCTATAGGACCTCCTCGGCGTAACCACCTGTCTGGAAAATTGACATTCAACCAATTTCGAACATTGCGTCCAAAATGTGCAGGGGCGCCATCATGTTGAAAAAACATATTTTCTTGAAACTGCTGGCGCACATGCAATGGAATTATTTCCATGAGCTCATTATGTCGAAAGTTCAGATACGCCTCTGAATTAAGACGATTGGGAAGTACAATAGGCCCAATTACTTGATCCCCAATTACTCCCGCCCATAAGTTCAATGAAAATCTATGTTAGAAATTTGTACGGCGAACAACTTTTGGATTTTCATCTGACCAGTGATGCATGTTATGGAAATTAAAAGCACCATTCCTAGTAAATATTGACTCATCCGACTATAATATTCTAGGAATAGTGTTTTCATTTGCTAATATCCACCGGCAAAACTCGATTCGTGGTAAAAAATCTGCCTCCGTTTAAAATGATAAGGATGTAATCCTTGCATTCTTGTCATTCTTCCTATCTAAAATTATTATGTTTAGGATAACTATCAAATAGGTATTCATAAATTTTCCTTCTTCCTGAGCCCTTCATGCGCTGAAAACTTTCATGGTTTGACAAATTCCGGTGAATATCAGTAAACATTCGACGTCCAGGTACTATGCGATTGGAAAATCTTTGATATTCTCTTACGGCTGCCAATGAACTGCCATTGCAAAACCCGTACACAAAATGCATGTCAGTCAGTTCTCTGTCTGTAAATCTTGGCATTTTAAATCGATTTAATAAAAATTTGGTTTTCAATCTAGTAATTTTACACTGCTAACAATATCAGCTTAACGTCAAAATAAGTCATAACAAATCAAAACAACTTTTATTTGCAGTCATGGCTAACTGTGTATAATCAACAATTCATTTAAATTCGCAGTACATTTCCCATCATGTGACACATTATTTAGTTTGATTTTATTCAAAAATGGTACAATTTATCGATATTCAACAAGAGTACCTTTTTTATGTAGAAAACCCTAGATCGAATTCAAAAATTGAATTTCAAAAATTTTGGGGCTAAAATAACCTGACTCCGTCCCTGTTACATACGCTTCCAAACAAAGCTGTCTAAAATTGTTAATATTTTTGCATCTAGCATAAAAAACTAGGCTAGAATACTAAATTTTATGTCTTTATCTCAACACGTTTCGGAAATATTAAGGAAAAAAGCCATTTTCAGGGGAGCCCCTTTAAAAGACCGTAGCGCCCGTAGGCGACGTTTGTCGACCTATGTTTATATAAACTTTTCTTCCTATTTTAAGCTCTAGAAACCGGTGGTGGAATATTGCACACTTTTTTCGGGACACCCTGTATAGGAAATTATATGGTTTAACAAAACACGAATTACATAAAGATATATATATATATATATATATATATATAAAATTAAGTGCGGCCTTCGTCTAACCTAGAATTGTCATGTAGCAGACACCCTACGTCATGGATTCGGAAAAGCAGTATGACACAACTATGGCGCTCTTCACAGGTCGATTTCCCTCGAATTGAAGCCTGTTGGACGAAAAGCATGAGCTAGGACGTCGAGACCTACCCAACATTATTTTTTTAACGGGATTCGAGTTCCGCTCCTGGATACCCCTCCTTCTTAGTGAATAAATATCTCTATTTTCTCGTGCTAAATAATAAATTAACAGACGAATTGAACTTTGAAGGTTTGTCCAGACAGATTTTATTCTGGTAGTAAGACAGCGGCGTTTGTCTGTATTTGAGAACATTTAAAAAAGTGAGTAATTGTCTTTTATAATCTTTCAGTGCTCCTATTCTTGACTTTAATAGAAAATCACACTCAATCCCTTTTTCTACTCCCCCAGTTCTCTATCGATTCAAAAAAACTGTAGTCTTGAAAGGACTTGATAGAAAGGAGAAAGGAAATCAAGACCCAGGGTTGCCAGGTTTGAGTAAACGTTTTAAACCAATCAAAATGGAGATTATTTTGACAGTCAAAAACTAACCAAAGATTTTCGTCAAGATTTCCTCCTTATAATTTTATCTGTGAAGCCAAAAACTTAAAAAACAACACATTACAAATGAACAAAAGGGCAAAGCGATTGAATTTCTCCGAGAGCACCCCCCAAATGCACCAGAGAAAATTCAATCATTGATTAAAAGATACTGTTTTAGAATGACTAAAGCTTAATATCTACTCTTGCCTCAGTTGTGATCGAAAGTGCAGAAGCTCGTGGGGCGGTTGTATGAATGGAGTCAATGTCTTCAGCAATTCATACGCCAAATCTTTGGTCAACCTAAACATCTATACAAATTTTCGATCCGAAATTATGAAAGGAACTCTGTGCTTAAGAATATCTCTTCCAATCTCCCATTCCTCAACTGCCTCCTCTACATCCGCGTTAATAATATCGTCCCAATACATCAATTCACTGAAATAATCCATCTTTTGGTCGGTACCAAGAGAAATCGCGACTACTTAAAGTGAATTCATTTGTATCACTTTTCGGTAAAATTAATTTCAAGAATACTGCATTTCTTGGTTACACCCACTTTCTCTCACAATTTCTACTCCCTCAAACTCAAGAATAAAGGTCCTGGGCTCTGACCAAGTAGATTGAAGGAATTTTCGCGAAGACTCGCTTTCCACCCCTGACATGCCGGAACTGAACCATTGTATCAAATTACAAGCTCCAGGTAAATGTTCATCCAAATACCTAAGTGTCATCGGTAACGTGGGCTCTTAGCACTATGAGAGAAAGGACTCTAAGACATAAACCATCAAGCGCGTTGTGGAGTAACTCAACATAATCAAATTCGGACTAGCTAGGAGAAACCAGCATGCGATTTGCTTTGGTTCAACCTTAAGTAGTCACTAGATAGTATGCAAGTGCAAGAGCTGTTGACCATTTCACATTCAAGTTGTAATTTTTGGCGAAAACAAATGCGCGTGGGTTTACATAGAGTCCTGCTGTTCCAGATACCTGTCGAAGATGGTGAATACTTTTGTAGCTTAAGGCTGTATTAAAGCAGAAAGCACCTACACCTTTTGTTCGACACGATAAATCATGATTCTGATATGGATCCCTGCCATCAGTCTGAAGAATTGAACAGCCAAACTTGCTTCAGTCGTTTTACATCTTTTTCGGATATCTCACATGTCCCCTATTTTCTCAGGAGAGTCGAAGTTTGCTCATATTCGCCGATCCCTGAAATGATAGAAGACTCCAACAACTACTACAGCTTGTTTCCTGTGACTATCAAGATGATAGAGAAGAGCTTCAATAGGAAAGTACTTCGAACACCACCACTTCACATGTTTTTAAGGTTATGAGCCTCTGGGGGCGACCTACAGTTCATCGTCGATTACATCTGAAGCAATGCATAAACCAAATATCCTATTCTCACATTAGGTACACGGTATAATATTCCCAAAATTGAAAATATGACTATATTCTACTGTTAACTTTAGGTTCTGTGATCATAGGACAACTTGTACAATCGTAAAGGGTGCCCTCGGGATTCGTTAGAGTGCTGTACAAATCCCTTAATTCTGATTTGCATATCATGGGTAATCACGCGATATCCAGGAGACACAGTCTACCTGGATCGAATCGCGCCTCCCATAAATAAAAACGAACTTCAAGTGGTGGCATTGTTGCCAACTAACTGACAATTATATCCGATTGTTTCCAAGATTTAATTATAAACATAAATCAGAGGCACAAAAAACTGAAGAATTATTGCCACGGGACATGTAGAGTTCATTAAAATGGTAGGCGCATATATTTAGTGCACATAAAAAATAATGTGGTGACAATGTAGACAGAATTACGGTTAATGAATATTTTAACATAACAATGAGAAGAGAGTCGGCTTGCTTTATCCTGTGCAGATATGTAGGGAAAAATTCTGGCTTCCTACAAACCTGATAATGATTGTAAAGAACAGAGTTACATAAACTAAGTTTTAAGAGTAATAGATTTTTATACTTACTGTGTCATAACCAACGTATTTGTATATATTAAAAGCAGCCAAGCCATAATGTTTACATTGCAGTGTCGGATGCCAAAATTATGTAGTTTTAGTGCATACTTTTGACTTTTTTGAATACCAATGCGTACCAAAGTGACAGCGTAGGCTTGTGCTGGTTTTTGCAAATTATCTAAAAAGTACCATACCTTCAAATTGCCTATCCCCACATTGATCTCCAAACACTAACACTTTTAAAAAATATGACTATAAATATAAGTTTAATGACAGAATTGTCAAACAATTAACTTATGTCAAGTACACTTGTGGTAAGCACTTCGATCCTCACTACAGACTATTAAGAATTAGGAGAGAAATAAGTTCTTGATTAGATCCTTCTACCTAATCTGTTAGTTATAACTAGTACCTTGGGCTTGAACAAAGGTAAACATCAAGAAAAAATGATGCCAAGAACGTTTGAATCAACACTCCAATGGATATATAGGGTGCTTCAGAAAAAAATATCAATATTTTTAGGATAGAAAGTACTTCCAAAAAGAGCATAGGAAGATCTTATAAACATAAGTCGTAAAATCCCCCGTTACCAAGATACAAGGTGTAGTACTCATACATTTATATGCTCGTACTGCTTTCATAAAATTATAAATTCGCAAAGTTTTAAGAAAGAAACGCTATATTCAAAGTAAATAGTTAATTTGGAACTGAGCACTTTCCGTCCACTTCATTGGAATAATAAATTAATTTCAATGTTTCGCTTTTTTATATCCTCGACAAGAAGTAAGGAGTTTACGCAAAACTTTGTCTGATCTTAAGATGGCCTTGAAGGTCATGGTCATTTTCTTTGGCAAGGATACCCTTGAACTCAAAATAATCCGCAATTCATTTGATCCTCAAATGATCTTGACGGTCATAGTCAAGATCATGGACATGGACATACGTGTACAATTAATTTTCTTGCTTTTTATTTCCGGTGTCAAAAGTAAAGGTTTCCATTTTAGAAAACTGTGTTGACCTTCAAATAAGCTTGAATGTCATAGCTAAGGTCACGTTCAAGGTCCCCATAGTATGAACATTTTCCAGCATTACAACTTTATTACACGACATTTTTCTTTACGAAACGTGTTTTCGCCTTTCCTACTTTCTGGACACTCTTAAAAAGATATACTTTATTGTAAAATTTCTCTGGCTTTATATTTTCGGTTTCAAAAATAGGGGCCCCATCTAAAAAATATGTCTTGACATTCAAATGCCCTTGAAGGTCATAGTCTATGTCACGTTCTAGGTAACCAATGGATGACTCTTTTCAATTCTTAGGGCTCTGTACTACATCACTTTTCTCGGGGAAAGGTATTTTTAGTGACATTTTGATATGTCCATACTTTCTGAATACTGTGTATATTTTCGCTGATAAAACCTTGCCTATGCCCTTCCTAGGGCTCCATTTAGTGAGTATACGTCTCTCCGTATTATGGTTCAGATGTGCTGCTAACATACTGGGCGAACAGTCACATGTATGTAATATACTCGTATAGAATATAGATGAAAACAGATTATTCGTAAAACCTATAAGTTATACCCTAGCTAATTAGCTTTTAGGTTCCTACGCGTGACCAATTAGTATAGCATGAAAAGAGAATTGTCATCGTGAAGCCTTCCAACCTCAGTACCCTGAAACCCCGCCACAACATCTCTCTCGCTGTTATCGTACTTTGATGTAAACTGCATCTGAACTGTGACTTTAACGAAGCAAATAAAATATAACGGTATCTGATTATAATTTGTTACCTCTAACAGCTCTCGAACGTCCTGGCAACTGTCGCTGAACTAAAACGTACCTCCACGTATATGTCTTTCACTAGCGAGTCGATAATTCGATGAATATTTCATGAGAGCTGGCGTGAAAGAAGATTGCCGGGGTAGGCGCTGGAGGTCGAAAGAGGTAGGAGATGGCCTCAATGGCATCCTGACAAAATGCTAATGAAATTATCGAGTGCCGCTGACTGATACCAGTGTGTCTCATCAAATATCGGCAAACATTGCAGGCTTTCCACTGGCGGATGCGACGCGATACTGTCGACCTACGCAACCTAAATCCATGAGAACCATTGAAGAAGGTTGTCACTGAATCAAAGCTTTCAAACACGTATAACGGTAACAGACACGAAGACGCTTATATGGGGGAAAAATAGGGTATAGGTAATTAACTCAATGCCGTTCATAAAGTTAGAAAATTCTGAAGAGGGACAGAAAGAAGTGCGAATTGTCCAAAAATGTTTATAATCTTTATCCGGGTTTCATTAGTAGTGGGATTTTTAAATAAATTGCACATTTAAACAGCTACTTATTTTTCCTCTACAAGATGGCATACTTTCAATAAGACGGCGACGTTTCGTCTCTTGTCTTCCAGCGTCAACTTTATCTTTTCTTATAGACGCCATATTGGATTTTTGCGCAGATGAACAGAGTTTAAAATAATGATTACAAGAATGTATAATATACATTGAGACTACGAAAGCTTGGTTATTCCAGAAAAACAGAAGTTCCAAGGCAGGCCTTTAAATTATCAGATCTGTTTCCTATTCTCCTACATGACTAGACCTGAATTTGAACATAGCAATAGAGTCTCGAAGAGAAATAAATTGAGCAGTGAACAACGTATAGAGAAAAGTCAGGTTTTGCCTACAAAATAGCGAACAGGAAGAAGAAGTCTGGGACACTTAATGCAGACTCGATTAGTGATCACCGACTTGTTTTCTGCGAGATCTCCATTAGTAGTAATAAAATAGAGCCCAAATTTGTAGCATATCGGGATCTCAAAAGCATTGATATCCCTAGTTTTAAGACGCAGATCGCTTCATTGCAGCTTGACGATATATATTACGTAGATGATGTTGATACTAAAGTCTCTATTTTTACTAACCGTCTTATGCATCTTTTTGATATTTACGCACCACTACGTACAGTGCGAGTCACAAAGCTTGCTGCACCCTGGCTAACTCCTAATTTAAAAATAATATTTCAACTAAGAGATGATGCATTAGCAGTATTTCAGAATAACAGATCTGCACAAAACTGGGAATACTACAAGGATTTGAGAAACTTTGCTCTAGCATCTCTGAGAAGAGAAAAAAAAGCATATATGTCTCCTTTCATTAACTTAAACTCTAGTCAAGCGTGGAAAGAGCTAAGGAGGATGGATGTGGTTGCACAAAAGCGTGTTGCGATACCGCCAAGTTTACTTGATCCTAACGATTTAAATAACTACTTTCTTTCAATTTTCCAGGCAGCTGTAACTGATTCTAACTTGATTGATCGTGTTTCTAACAGCTACAGCAATAGGCGTTATATACCAAGGGCACCTCTATTCGTATTTAAACTGCTCACTCAGCAAGACATTCTTAACATAATTAGTAATATTAAGTCTACGGCCTGTGGTTCAGATGGTTTAAGTTTAAATATGGTTTGCTTATGTCTGCCCGAGATTATCGATTACATAACGCATGTTATTAATATCTGCCTTGAAAGTGGTTATTATCCAGCCAGCTGGAAAAATGCTATAATTATTCCACTAGCCAAACACAATTGTCCAGAGCAACATTCTGATCTTAGACCAATCAGCCTGTTATGCTTTCTATCAAAAATACTAGAGAAAGCTGTCTACTCTCAACTGGTGGAGTTTTTTGAACAGAATAACTTATTTCCTCAATGTCAGTCGGGTTTCAGGTCTGGTCACAGCACGACCTCGTCGTTATTAAATCTCACTGACTCTATCATCTATAATTTGGATAATCACATCAACACCGTATTGATACTTCTAGATTTCTCGAAAGCCTTTGACATGGTCAATCACCAGATACTATTGAGTAAATTGTCTTACTATGGTATGTCAGATATAGTTGTAAAGTTCTTCGAGTCATACTTGCTTGATCGGCAACAAACTGTGAAAACTGAACAGGGCATGTCCACTACGAAGCCGGTTCCTTCAGGAGTTCCTCAGGGTTCTGTGCTTGGTCCCTTATTATATCTGATATACACTGCCGATTTGCAAGATTGTATAGACCATTCAGCCATGCATACTTACGCGGATGATACTCAGTTGGTGATTGCCTTTGATCCGTCAGAGGTTGACGAGGTTTCTTTCAAAATCAATTTGGACATGACTAACGTGAACGATTATTGCAAGAAACACTGTCTTAAAATAAATCCTAAGAAGACTACTGCTATGTTGTTTTGTTCGAAAAATTCCTATCCAGTTGTGAAGGAGAGAATTAATATTGTGTTGGATCAAACACTCATCCCTCTTGTTGACTATACTAAAAACCTCGGAATAACTCTCGACAAAAACATGAGGTTTGATCATCACGTTTCATATTTGTCGAGAGTAACGTATATGCGCTTGAAACTTCTACATTCAAGTCGACATATTTTAAATTTTAAAACCCGTAAAAAGCTTTGCGAAACTCTTGTATTGTCAATTATATCTTATTCTCTTGTCCTCTATTATCCATGTTTAGATTATAATAACAAATGTAAGCTTCAGAAAATTCAAAACAGCTGCTGTAGGTTTATATTTGGTCTCCGTAGGTTCAGTCACGTTTCGGATAAAACCAGAGAACTCAACTGGCTGAAAATTGATAAACTATTTTTATATTTATTGAACGTCTTAACTCATAAAGTTCTGCTAACAAACAGACCGGCCTATCTTTTTAGCAAATTGATACCTCGTGGTAACTTCGTACCAAGGACTCTTAGATTTAATATTAATTTTAATATGCCGCTCCACAACACTTTTATCTTTGAAAGGAGTTATACCTATAATGCTGTTAAACATTACAATGCTCTTAACCATTCGCATCGATCCAAGCTAGTCTCGTCTTTTAAGAAATTAATGAAAAATCAGTTGCTGGAGGCAAGTTAGTTCTCTGTGTTTATAAATGTATATGATTGTCTTTTCCTGATTGTTTTGTGTATCTGTCGTTCATTTAATGAAACTATGTTGTTCTTAATTACTTTTTTTTGTAACATGTGTATGTATTTTTCTTTCTTTTTTCTCTGCTTTGGGGTTAAGTGGAGGAGTAGCCGTCTGGCTAAACTTCGCCTCACTGCAAATAATAAAGGCATTATTATTATTATTATTATTATTATTATTTTGAACATCTGGAATGATTTATCTCTGTTTATTTATGGTTATTGTTGTTGTTACCATCAATAAAATTCTCTTTTTGTGTTCAGGTTTCACCATACATTTTTATTTCCTATAATTTGCATCCAACTACAAACTCATGGCCACCTAAGTATACATCACTGAATTTAGAACTGGAAAGTCGATTTAAATTCCAATATAGTGTCCATCTGAAGTTGGTAATTAAAGTCGAAAGATGAAATCTCTAATTCGAAATTTGACTATGCTATCTTGAGTGGGATATATGTTACAGCACAACATGCAATTTAATTTGAAATCCCGTTTCAAATAAAGTCAGGAAAAAATAAGAATGTTTTTTTCATAAATCTGATAATTTCAAGACCTAACTAGGAAATTCTGCTTTTTTGAAATAACTAAGGTTTGGCAATGTCAATGTATGACGTATTTTTGAAATCATAATCAACAACCCTATTTATCTGCTCAAAAATCCAATCTGGCGTCCATGATAAGAAATAAAGTTGATGCTGGAGGACGAAACGTTATACTAAAATTCTAATTATGCTACATTGTAGAGAGAAAAAGTGGCAATGTCAATGTGCAATCTACTTTGAAATTGAACTACAAATAAAGCCGGGAAAAAATTAAATCGGTTTTGGAAAAATTTGGTTTATTCCATCTCTCTCCGAAAGTTCTTTCAGTATAGAAACTTTCTAAGCGGCATTACGCAACTTTGTCCCTATTTAAGTGACTTCGTATCTCTTACAGTTTCCGAAGAGGTGAGGGTCGAATTTGAAATGCCCGGGTTGTGCGAGGTGGTTTGTACTACGATACAGCAACAACCAAGGAAGTTATGAAACCGGGAGAAGCAATATTTATACCCTACTTTGCATCTATATCTGAGGTGACATCTATAAATAGCGATTCATGCTAAATATAATAAGAACGCATGGTTTGAAATGTTTGGAGTATCTGTCAATTGTTGTAAGGAGTAAAATTGTCAAAAATAAAGCGTCAGAAAACAGAAGTGTCATGACTGTGGTAGATTTTTGGTGTGTGTAAAAGTGAAAAACAACTTGTGTAAGAAACTAAGGGGATATAGTATAATTTCATACATAAAACAATTGTATGCAGCGAGGCAGAAATCATAGTTTCTCAACAATAACAAGGGGAGGACACGATCTTGAGAATTTATTCTGAGATGAAACTTCTTTACTCCTTTCTATTCACCTTTTGGAATGGTATATATAGAAGCCGTTTTATAAACTTTGCCGTACCACCGGCGTACCGTTACCGTAATGCCGCCGCTGCCAGTCTGTATCAATTTTATAAACTTGCTAAGGTTACGGCGCGTGAGGCGTAATCTAAATCTTGTGTTCACCCATGTTGATCTTTGATATAAAACATAGTAGTGCCTAAAAATAGCACTATGGCGATGGTCACTACTAGAAGTATTTTTAGAAGCAAGTGAGCGAATACAACGGTCCTCCATCACACAATTCACGGGTGTGTGCGCGAGCGAGTAACGGCTACGTTTCGAGTCAGCTTGTGCAGAGACAACCTTTACTAATGGAAGTTAAGGTACTCACATAGTACCATTAGTTAATCTGTTTCCTTATTTCGTATGCCACTGTGACGTGAACGCCAAAAAACGTGAAAAGAGCTATACATACCGTTAACGCTTCATAGATATTCCACCCTAATTGTTATATACGCTTAGCATACATTATTTTCTCTCATTTGGTCTTTTAGATCATCTATATTCATTACGTGCAAACAAGCGTATATCTATGTAAACGTTTTGTTTGACATAACACGAAAAAGCACAAAAAATGCTACGCATCCCCATTAAACATATGCGTGACATCATTAGCAACACATGGAAGGGCACACTATGGATTAGGCGTTCATGTCATACAGAACTATTATAATTTTCTGAAGCATCATTGTTCAAATCACCTTTCACATCGCTTTATTCATAAAAAAAAACAAAATCATTTTTTCTAAAAACGTATTCCTTCTGAAACGTATGCATATACTTATATATTATGGACTCCTACGAAAAGAGATCCTCTAAGGTCTTAGAGCACTCGTAACTCCACGAAATACAATACAAGCGGAACTGGTCCGTACCACCGCTCTTTTGTCCCCAGAGTGCCGAAGTTGTGAAAAAGCTAGTATTTAAAAAAAACACTACCAACTCTTAGAGCTGTGTGCGTAGTCGTTCTTTCATTTTACGTCTCCTTGTGTTGAAGATGCTTTATTTGTTTTGACAATTCAACAACTGAGAGTGACAGAAAGGTCATAAAATTGTAGATTTTTGAGCAAATCTGCGACTGATGTAATAGAAAAAGTGTTTTTTTGAATGTCCGAATAAAAAAATAAAGTAACAAGAGACAAAGATAAAAAGCGTCAAACCCAAGAACATCCATCGACAGCATTAATTGTCCTAAAATAAACAGGTTTTATGAGCTTGTAATCAATTGAAATTGCATTCAGTACGTGAATGAATGTGGTAGTTAAATAATATAAGTTATCCTTCAAGATTTTGTACATAATAATAAAAAAATATATATTTAATATAATTAGTATCCTTCCGCTCGTCATGGGACTTTTAAAAATTGTCAATTTTGAATTTGTTTTTTTGTATTATGTTTAAGCTTTTTAGAAACAAATTGATTCGTTTTTCTTTAGGGCGGCTTGCATGTGTTAAATGTAGATTTAGTATAACTTGCGCTTTTACTTTTAGGTCGCCCAATGGCTAAAATGTGTGTTGGCTAGAAGCACTTGACCCGCAAAAGGCTGAGCCTGAATGGATTTCAGTAGAGTACGAACTGTAGACGGCGTAGTTATATAAATGATCTGGACCAAACCGCTTAACAGCTGTCTTGGAAGAGTTAAAGCGATTGAGAAACACATGCGTGTGCTACCCGCAGGTTTCTTCATTCCCTTATTTATAATTTGGGACATAACACAAATAAATAAATAGTGGCATTCCGTATGGAAAGTTGTGAAGTTAGCGACTATACTGAGTGACAAAAAGAGGTAAACACCTACGTATGTTTATTCATTGACACGCCTGGGCAACATGCTGATAAGGTTGTCGATATGCTGTTGGGGTATCTTATTCCAGCCTGCGACCCATCATGTCCCAGACATGTTCAATTGGTCATGGTCTGGCAACATGCGGTCTGGTATTGTCTCGTGGAAAAATCGTGCTTTGGATGGTGTTTGGGTATGGAACGAGATGTGGCTCCACTACTTCCTGAATTTAGCGTCGGAGTGTCATACTGCCTGTGATGGAAATTAGTGGTGATCTGCTACCATAAGCAATAGCACCCTATACCATAACTCCCACGGTGTGGTGAAAGTGACGCTTTCTGTTAAATTGTGGGTCACGTCTTTCACCACGTCGCCTTCTCACTCTTGCCCGACCATCGTGCATCCCCAGACAGAAGCGAGATTCGTCACGAGACAAGACCATCTGATTCCATTCCTGGTCCCATAGATTTCTTTCTCTGCACCAGAGCAAACGGTTCGCTTATGTTCAGCTGTGAGAGGTAGCACGCAATGTGGGCGATAAGAAAAAAGTCCAAACTGTCGTATTCGGCAATATACCATATGCATACCAACCATCGTTCTATGCTCTTCAAACCATTGATTAGCGATGGCTCTAGTACTACTGAATCTGTCTCTCAGAGTCGGAAGTCTTAACCGTCAGTCTTGTCGCTCTGTGGTCCCCCTGGGGCTCTCAGAACCCCTCGCTCGCTGGAAACCCGGTAAATTCTACGCACCGCACTCTAGGCATTATGATCAATCACAAACAGGCTTCTCAATTAGCTACACTAAATTTAACATTTAACTGACACCGTAAGTGTACGAAAACTGAATGCTTCTTCATCGCCACACAATACTCGCAGCCACCACAAAGACTTAACAGAAAAACCTGACACCTATATCACTTGTTCATGGCAAGCTAAATCGATATGTGAAAAATTCTTGAATTCGAATAAGCATACGTAGATCTTTCCCTTTTTTGTCTCTCAGTATATTAATAATAATAATTTATTGGTACTATTACACAAAAATGTGTTTGCACAGGTCATTTAAAGTAGAACATAAAAGAGTAAGTAAAAGTAACAAACAATACGAAAATAAGACAAACGTAAAACACAAAGTGGCAATAAAAGCTAAAAAAAAACTTGATAGAACTATTTTAAAATTTAGATGAACAATAAAATAAGATGGTTAAAAAATTATGAAATAGTAATCGTTTTTTCATGTTTGTACTCAAAAGTCCTTTCACACGTCTGGAGAACCATAAAATATAATACAAAAATAACACATAAAAAACACAAACGAAAACAAAGTAATAAATAGTCAACAATTATGGAACAAAGTCGGTAAAATCATTATTTAAAAACTTATCTATGCTGTAAAAAGCTTTCGTCACCAGATATCTTTTCACAGTTGTTTTAAAAATGGTTGAGTTCAGTGTTTGACAAAACTTGGGCAGCGCATTAAAAAATTTCACACCGAAATAATTACTTCCGTGTCTAGTTTCTGATAGTCTTGTGTACTCTGGTATTTAATGGTAATAACAAAGCCTCATTTCGAAAATAGGACAAATTCCGTCCACGAGATCATTGACAACTATCATGTCATCACAACTATCAGGACCGTTAAATCAAAATATTGACTATGAATACGGCGCTTTTACGCAAAGCTATATGTTGGTCGTGCGTATTGTTACACTAAAATACGTACACGAAACTGTTTTGTCCTGTTCCGAGTAAATCTACTTGACAATTTTTTTCCAATAACACTCGCCAAGTATTGAACGATACATTTTTGGCCTTCATTCTGAGTAATCTCGTGACATGATGAATATAAATGACTACATGGAAAAAGCAAATGAAGCAGAAACTTTTGCAAGCGACAAATTATCCATCCAACACGACACGGCGTCCTTATGCTCATATTGGGAAATTGACGAGGGTGTTGACAGCTGCTTGAATAAATTGGAAAAAAAATATTTTGATCGAAAAACAGTAACATTTCCGTTCGGATGGGACGTTTAGAAGACATACAGGGATTAAGATATTGCCCTAAAATTTTGTATATGTAGGACTGAGATCAAAAATAACACATACAAAATTTTTCTTGACTCAGACTATAGCAGTTTTTTTTATATCGAAGCAGCCGCGCAGGCAGAAGCCTAAATGCCGGAACACCGCGGCTGCTATGATGATCCCAAAGAAATTTTATTAATACCGTTTTTGAACTGCCTAAGGTTAATAGAACTGGGAAAAGCTTCCTCTTGTAGATTGCTCCACAATCTCGACACCCTCGGAACAAAGGAGCGGTCGTATCGGCCGGTTCTGGATGTACGAAGTTTGACATGGTTAGGATGGGACGCCAAAGTCAGGCAGGCACATCGCGCGGCGGCATTATGGAAGAGAGCTCTGAGGAGCAAAGCCCGTTGGTGTAACGGTAGAAAAGAGCTAGATCGCCGACAGCCCACCGGTGCGAAAGAGTCCCGAGACTGTCTGTTAGAGAAGAGTCATCGATCAGTCGGACCGCCCTCCTCTGGACAGCCTCGATCATGGATAATGTAGTCGGGGCGGCAGCACCCAAAACGTGTGAGCAATACTCGAGGCTAGGCCTTATCTGGGCCATGTATAGAGTGAGAAGGTCATGCGGCGAAAAGTACTTCTTAGCCCTAAACAAATAGCCTAGCTTTTTCCCAGCGGCTGCAGCTGTTGACGAGATGTGTTCGTGCCAGATCAGGACCTCGGTGATCTGGATTCCGACCAGCCGAAATGAATGGCTCTTTGGCAGAACTCGCCCATCCATCGAAACCGGGTGAGCGCAGAGACGCTTTTTGTTCGTCAAAGTACAGTACTGCGTTTTGGAAGCATTGAACTGTACAAGATGGTTGCGTCCCCAAGCAGTGATAGCCTCCAGGTCTCTTGTCTGAGAGGAAGTCATCGCTAGTCTTCTTTTTTCCAACTCAGCGGCAGAGATCGGCTTGTCACTCTGAATTCCTGCATGTAGAGTGTTGACATCAGCAAAGCTGTGGATTGGGTTGATCGTGCAGGAAAGGAGGTCGTTGATATGTAAGAGAAACAGTGTCAGAGCCAAGACCGATCCCTGGGGAACAGCCGCGTTGACGTTGTGAGGAGAACCCGTCAATTACGACGGATATCTTGCGTCCAGAGATAAAGTCAGCCACCCATCTGCAAAGCTTTTCTGGAATGCCATAGGATGGAAGTTTGCTTAAGAGGGCAGCATGCCACAGCTGATCGAACGCTATCGTGATGTCAAGAGCAACGACATGAGCCTTACCATAAGACTGGATGAGTTTACTCCACAATTGAGTGACGTAAGCTAGGAGGTCCCCTGTGGATCGTTGGTGCCGGAAAGCACACTGCCTGTCGCTAATCAAGCCGTTTTGCGAGATTTTGACACCTACAGAAGAAAAAATAAAGTTATTTTCTACGCCACTGACTTTTCTTAATGTTGTTTAATGTTTTTAACTAAAATGTTCATATATTGCACGAATCGATCTTTTTGAGAAATGTGAGACGAAATTTCGCATGCATATTTGAGGTAAATTCGATATAAAAGCTATAATCTGTTATGGTGACGTTTAACATTGCAAATTAAAACTATAGTATCATGACACTGCTCCTAATTTGCCATAGCGTTAAGATTGCTCTTGTTTCGACCTCATTTAGTCCCATCAATGTCGTAGAAACTTACAATACCTTGTACCTTGATAATCAGACATATTAGGACAAACAACCTGTATATCTACTGCAACAAATGGGACTTCTCATTAGCTCCGATAAAATCCTTGTTCACTTTAGACATGAAATGAACACAGGAAGCTTGCTTTAACACCTGTTCATAACTCGACCATAACCTCTAACAGTTATATTCCTCAAATTGGTAGGCCTCAAATAATCATAATCGAATTAGCTCCTATGAAACCAGTAATTTTTGAAAAATTTGATTATCTATCCTGAAACACCTGTTTTTGAGCTAATATTCTGGAGCGATCCGTAGCTATATCCGTATCAATATACAAGGTTCGTTCAAAAAACACTGCATAGCATGTAACACATGTACCTTTTAGACATGTTCTCGTTTTTCACTTGTCGAAGCATCAAAAATTGAATTAAAAATTATAGTTCTATCTCTGTTGAAGACCAGCTAGTGGAGTAGCTTAAGTTTAGATGTACTGATTCCTCATATTAATGGCTGATTTGACAAAAGGGTAGTGGTGTAACGAACACACGATTTTTGCGATTTAAATTCTAATTTATCTCTTTCGCACTAACTTGAAGCTAGTCTATGACCAATATGTGACCATGTCGACAGGACTATCGCGTTTTGCGCTGCCAACTTCTCGACTCTCCCGCTGGTGGAGGCACCTGGATGATTATTTCTGAAATAGGCGAAGCAAACTTGTGCTTTATCTGGTTGCCTAAGCGTCGATATAAGAAAGGCGTCTCATCGTTACTCATTGTTTTAGTTACGAGGTCGTTACCATAAATTGGGTCCGATCGAACAAGTTATTTTTGAAGAATATGATTATTGATCCTAAGATACCTGTTTTCTTGTCAATGTTCGGGAGCTATGGAGCAATATACAAACTTCATTCAAAAAGCATTACATAATATATTACATATTTAATCTTTGCGACATTTTTGTACCAAAAATGTAATAGTCGTATCATGGTTGAAGACCAGCTATTGAAATACAAGTTCGGGGTTGTGTTCATCCCTCATATTAAGGCCTGGATTGACAAAGGAGTAGTAGCGATAGATTCCTACAGTGAGCAGTTCGTTACAGGATATGGATAGTCTGAAATATTCCAAAATCTAACAGTATATACAAACTGCGTTTACTGTAACGACAAAGGGATACACCTAATCATCTACCCGATTTTAAATAGGTTGACATCCCGAGGCCACTGGAATTGACGCTCCGCGAAAGGCTGGGTACAGGGTGTACAGGGTATTTCCGATACATGAGGAAAAAGCTCTAGGGCTGTTTCTTTCAACTATCATGTCCTCTTGTGATTTTAGAAATTACTGAAGGAGTCATAGGAAGTTGTGTTTTTTTAATGGCTTTTGAACAGTAACCTCTCAATGCTTTGTTTGTTGGTGCCAACGAAAATAAATTAGCTCGTTCAAATAGCCAGAAACGAACTGGTCCTAATACGATATTGCCGAGTTTTTTGACAATAATGGCGCAACAATATTTTGAGGACTTCGATAAAGCGTTGCCGCCAGAGACGAAGTACAAATATGGTAATTGTCATAACAGAATTGTAATCTGGGACCAAGTTTTAGGCTTCTGCCCAACTCTTGAGTGATTGGGTGTATTGTGGATTAGAGGCATTGTTAGGGCAAGGCTACTTATTCAAAACATACCCACTATATCGAAATATGATTAGAACATATTTTTTGTGCTGAAGTAGGCCTTCTAGAATATCATTCTTCAGCTTATATCATATATGCTGTCCAAAAGTTAGTAACATTGCATTAGGGCTAATATGTCCCTGTCGATCTAAATGGGTTCCCTAATCATTTTCCACGGATACCATCATAGGAAGTCTGGACTTTATATTGTGTTTTTCAAAGGTTATTGAAGAAAAAATGGTTTCCAGTGTCGTCCTTGAGGGGCCTGTATTTCTACCTATTTCGAAAATAGTTTCAGAATTGTCCAACATTTGAATTTTTGCCCCATGTTTTGTCAATACCCTGTAAAGCGGATGACAAAGAGGTTTCAGCGTTAGATGATGCACGAATAAAAGTACGAGTAAAGACGACATAAATGGAATGAAGGCAGAGTTGACACAAAGCTCCATCAATAATTCAGTCAATCCATTGTCGAGAATTAAAGGAGGTACCCACTTCAAAAACGTTTTCAACACACATTCTTACGGCTATGCCTGCGGGTATATCCATTATTTATACTTAATAATGGAATGTCGAGTGTGACAACATACGCGAATCTGAGAGCGTAACATAACAAACATAACCAGGTGACATTCGGAGCACGTACACTCAGGCAAAAAGGCACCGGAGAATATGGAATACTCCTCTAAAAGGGTCCTGTAAGGACACTGTGTCATTCACGTACGGAAATGGAGGAGTTGAGGGAGCAATATCTTGCAAAGGAGCATTGTGGCAAGGAAAAAAGACCTGGTCCATCTGTTTTTCTCCTTAAAGATTTGGAGCAGTATGTAATTGTTTGAGTCAATAACTACTAGGACTAGGCAGGTGAAATTTTTCCGCAATGGCTATGCCAATACGCAGTCTAAGAGAACGACATTCAAGTGGCACTAACGTGACAATATGACATGAGACCTCTCCACAACCGCAGAGGGTGCCAGCACATACAACCGGTCTATTTGTATTCGTCATTGTCTGCCAGAGCGGTCCGTGGGTCCTTTGCGCTTAGCTAAAGGATTGTAGGCCAGTAGATCTGTCAGTTCTGGTTGCCCAGATACCAGGCAAAATCAGGAAGAAAGAACGTCAGCTGAAGGGGTGGCCTGGCATTGTTAACTAGTACTCAGTAACTTTAAATTGAAACAAAAATTAATTTAGTTTGTATGTGCGGAAAGATTTTAATATTGGTTGGACCTAGAATTGCACGACTCAATTTTGTCTATAGTGAGAGCTTCGGTCTTGTGCGCTTGCGGACTTGCTCGACGTTGCAGTCTACAGACTCAGGTAGAGGGTTGTTGTGCGATTAGTTTTTGAGTGCCCTCTATAATTCTTTCCTTTAGTTTCGGAATGAAAGAATATGTAAAACACAAATAAAACAAGACTAAGGACTTAGATACCAACTTCCAAGCCAAATGTATCAAAAACAAGATAGTGGATTTACTTCAAATTTTACGGTGACATTTTAATCTCCTTCAAGTTTGATATCATCACTTTTTACCTCTCTAACTCATGAGAATGCTTGTTTTTGGACTGTATGTATGTATGTGGACAAGAATAGTTCTGACTACAAGTGGTTTGATGGATTTTGACATAAGAAGTGTGTCTAGGTTTGTATTGACAGCGCGAGTAACATCCGCACCCGTATAACGTAAGTTAAAAGGTGACATATCTATGGATTTCTCATGATATTTTGTAGATTTTTTGACATTAAGTATGTTTTTCTATAAAATTTCACCTTTAAACTAACTGAAAAATTGACATTCACTACATGCTCACTTATTGTAGGCAAGAAAAACACTAGCGGCAGAGATTTCATCATTTTTTTTTGTTGACCTTATATAGGTTCTTTACATAATAACCCTACGGGTATATTAAGCTTCTAAAAAAAAAATTACAGCTTTCGTTCATTTCTGTTACTGCAGTAGTTTTTTTCTAATGATGGTTGTATTATATCTTGTTTTCGATAAACATTCATTAATATTATAAGGCTTATCATAGGAATAAGGCAATCGATATCAGCCAAAGTCTGAAAAAACATGTAGATATGTATCATTACACTACTTTGAACATCTGAAAACGAACAAATCTATAGTTTTTAATATTCAGCCCTCGTTTTTGCTGATCTCGCTACAAAGAAATAAATAAATACTTACTTTTTGGGGCGATTGTAATTAAACTTTTTTCAAGAATTTCGTGTCGCGATCTCTGTACAGTAAATTAAGGTATAAGTACAAAGCATCATTTCAATGCATCTACCAAATTTAGTTTTTTCCTAAAATATTTTTGGCTGGTCGATAACAACTAAATACATTACAATCGTCTGTCAGATTTCGTTTACAGTTTTTCATTCCCAGTAACAAAGAAAGCAAGGAGACCAGAAAGAATTGATTCCGAGAACTTAGCCTCCCCTTTTGGTCTTTGCTACCATCCCGGACGTTTTAGATTTACCACTTGGACATTTTCAATTCAGTTTTGTTACTGATTGCACGTTGCATTGCATACTTTCGAATTCCAGAATCACAGGGATACATACAGTTAAAAATATCTGGTGGAATGTGGAATTGTGAAGTCTTTAAGGTAATGCAATGGTAAATGATAAATTCCGTTGCAACATTTTTTCAAGTTAAGTAAAACATACCTTTTGTAGATTGTCTACTATATTTTAGAGCGATTGAGATGCCCAGTATTAAGTACTCCTACGGGTTTTTGAGGACACACTTTCGTCCACATCTAGGTTCACTAGACCACTAGAGTATCACAAGCGCTAAACACTTCGTTCGCTCTTTTGAAGTTTTAAATCTTCTATGCGTAAACAGCGGATTAGCGCCACGCTTATTTTAATTTTCACTATTTTCAACAACGAATCGGTAAAAGTCTTTGACCGTTTCAGTAGAAGCAACATCTAATAGTACAGTACGTGACAAAATTAGCATCCTACTAGTATAGAAGTTGCTCTGGAGTTTCCTTTTCGACTCAATATAAATGCTGCTTCGTCCAAAGTTGTATTTTCCTCAAGGTCCAAGGACCAGCGCTATTTGAGCGTATTTTAAACTTTTACGCCAACGACTAAGATTAGATTAAAGATAGATTAAAACAAGAAGCCCGTTGAGATGATCGGTCAGCAACAGGTAGACAGGCTTGCCTGTTGCCGCTGTGCCAGCCATATGAACAGCACAGAGTGGAATCTGAAGTTAAAGGAATAAGTATGTAGATTCCGTAGATCATCATAGTTAGATAACCACAAGGCGGTTGTAAATACGTCCACCTTGGGCGCGCTTTATGAAAAGGATGCCGAAGCTAAGGTTTCTGTTAGGCGGCAGGAGATTAATGGTTATGGCAAGGTTGATCCAGATATCAAAACCTGGATTGACAAGAAACCAATGAGGACCGATTGCTATACTGCACAGCTTTTCACAGGACATGAGTGCTTCCACACTCCACAGCTGCCCGAAGAGGATGGAAACGGGCACGCAAACTGCGTAGGTATCTTGAAATAAAGAGGAGCAAACTCCTATCCATCCGTCCACTCGATTGTAGTAAATGGGCTGACGTTCGTAGCTGGAATTGATGCTTGGCGAGACACTCACTGTTGACAATTTTGACAGGAACGTGAGCGAATGAGTATATATGTACGACGCTGAGAATAAAAGAACTAAATAATAAAATACCTTTGGTAACAAGCTTTAACCTAATGCTACCCACAATGACTAAGTGTTATAAGCATTATCATGCTACTAAGTGCAGCGAACGACTGGAGAGTTCTAGTAAGGATGCCAAATTCCTGCAGAATCTCTCACTTCGGGTCGGCAAGGGCGAAGTTTTCTGTAGAGTATAATTAAAGGTTTTTCCATCTATCTAAAAATAGCATGACTGTATTTGCATTATTCACTCTATCTTGAGTTTAAATACGTTTAGTAGTTTAGGTAGCAAAAACAGAAGCATGATCATCTCTCGTCTAGGAAGAGGCGCAGTGTAGTGGGGAGGCGAAGCTAGGCAAGTAGGCTACTTTTGAGCCTTTTGCAGTGTACCAACACTCCACTCCCCAAGTTAGTTCACTAATCTGTAGTTACCTTCTTTCTTTTCTTCCAATAAAGGCCATGATGTCTGACCATTCCGCTGATTAATCAACTTTACCATCAAACACCATGACCATGAATATCTCATCCTTTAGATTGCATTACACGGCCCAGAAAGTGGAACGCTGTTTTGTTCTCCTCCCAACACATGAGGCCGGTTGCCGGTTGGATCTCTCTTCACTCTCAAAAGGGATAAGTGTATTTTATTGTGCACCAAAAGGTTGAGCGACTCTGCATAAGCGCGACCGATATACGTCGGGGCCCGCTACGAGCCTCTTGACCTGACTCTAGCAATCTCTCTCTCGCCACGCTTTTCCTAGGTCCCTATAAACCCATTGATTCAGGGCGGTGTTGACCTGGCTTATGCCCAGCCTAGGCTCGGAGCAATGCAGGTGGCTTGCAGCCTAACCAGGCGATAAGATTTCTCGTTGCCTGGCACTCCTCTGTGTCCAGGAACTCAAAGCAGTGTTACTTCATTCATTAGATCGGGCTAAACTCTGGGGACACTACTCCTGAACTAAGGATGACCTAGCCTTCGGGGATGCTTGACTGTCGGAGCATAAGAATATGTTCCACTCGGTGGACTGCTAAATGTTCTCTTAGTATGGGGATGGCAAATATCTCTGCCTGCAAGATCGTTCTGCAGGCTACAAGTGCAAAGCGTCCCTGCACGCCCTTGCCTTTCAAGTATATTCCCGCCCTACTGGATCCTGTTTCCTTGAAAAGAGATCCGTCAGTGGAGCACACGAGACTCGAAGAAGCGTAAATGGGAGATATTTTTCTTGGAACAACGGACGCCAGTGATCTCGTTAAACTACATACGCCCAAAGTGTACACGTAAGCAGAAAAGTAGACAGCTTATTATTTTTTGTCCTGGAAGATGAAGATCTGTCTATGCTCTGATATTCTTTTTCTAGAGAGTAGATTTGCCTCAAAATGAAAGGTGAAGGAATAATTCTGTAACTGTGATGATTTGTTTTTTTTGTGCCGAAGGCAATGATGAAGTAAAGAACTGGGAGAGTTGCGATCTCAGACGAAAGCAGAACTAAACAAGCCACAAATTAACATACAGTGTGCGCTCAGTAAGTAATGTAGCAGAGCATCTTTTGTACTGCGGTGTTTCTGACCCGTAGAATTAGTTCCCACAGGACACCCAGTGTAAAAAATTGCTCTGCGTTACTGTCACCATCTCTTGAAGGATGTATGTATGCCGCGTGACATTCACCTTAGGCTCAGAGACTTATATTATTAGTTTTGTGTTCACGTTATGTATTTCATATTCATACACGATGCGGGTAGCTGAATAATGGCAATGTAAGTCTGACGATGCTTTTCAGATGAAACGTCGCAGGTTACGAGCCCTCTCCTGTGCTTTGATGTGAAACGTATACAGCAAATTGTACTACTGGAAGTTTTACCAAGTAGGAACACCTACATCAGCCCAGAAAAAACTTTTTTATAGCAGTCGTAGGACTTCAATATATAGGTTTTGCCGACGCGACTACTAAAATTTGAAAAAACAGTGTTACATATTCTCGAGACGCACTGTATTATCAATATTTATTTTATAACCACTCAGCGCTCATAATATGTGACATAGTTTTTGTTGTGCAGCGCAGATTGATATTGGAGTGTTCGCGAGGCAAAAAAGAGTACTTCATATTGTGGTTATCACTCGTTTGAATCTCGCAAAAAATAGTAGCACGCCGGCACTGCCGATTACATGACTGGCTTGTACGAATAGGATGGATTGGTATTAGTTGTGATTCCTTCCACTAAAGACGCTGAACAATAACAACAAACGTATTGTTTAACGATATCACCTTTATCCCGCGATCTCGGAAGACTTTTATGATAATCGGTACGTGTGTGACGTGGACTTATTGTGCATGTGAGCAAAACAAATGCATTTATAATACAAACTGTTGCAGCAGTCGTCAACGATCAAACATGGTATGTTTTATTTTTAATATTTTAACAGTGCTGTGAAAAGTTTCTACAATTTCTACAATCCGACATCGAATACTCAAAGAAAATTGGTCTCCTCACCATGCCACAGAAACTCAGTTTTTGTATACAGTGTATTTTTTAACATACAAAATGGGTTACGCTACAGCTAAAATGTTCAATGAAAGGTTCCAACTTGAAATTACATAGGGTGTTTCCAGAACTTGGGGAAACTTCTAAGATATTTTTTGGGCTATTCTAACCTTTAACGATTTTCGAAGTACAGGGTTTAAGAACGCCAGTTCTTCTTAAACAACTTTTAAACAATACTATAACCCTACAAAAGTTTCACAACATAGTAATTAACTAACGCCTCACTAGTACTGCTATTTTTCACAGCTTGTGTGATAATGGAGCAAATGTAATATTTTTTAAGTAATTGTCCAAAGAGTCACCACTAGGATGTTTTTTCCTGTTTTGGAAACACCTCGTAAATTATTTTGAAAACATTGTAATTGATGCCTATTTCACGAAAATTCATGTCACCTGTCTTGGTCAGACTATTTGTTTACAGTATATTCAGATAAGAGATAGACCGGATGTAAACAAAAGGTTCGGGTGATTTTCACGCTAACGCCGCCGTCTCGACGTAAAACAGGAGCCCTCATTGGTCAATTCGCAATTAAATGCCTATGCCGAGCGGCAGAGCAGTCGTATCAAGGCAGAGTCACATTCAGGTTCAGACGTGTTACGTATGTCGTGTGCATCATTGCAATTTGATATTTCTTTGGACGTTTTCGTTTGTTATCTTATTAAGTTGTTGAGTTTGTCGTTGTTATTGTTATACCTTGTTATTGATTGTTATTGTTATCAACTGCTTGCGCAAAATGCCCAGTAGTACAGATACTGCCGATGAAGTGGTAAACTCCTGTAGTTCACCTAGGAAACGCTCTAAAAAAAGACACCTGAGTGCAGAAATGAAAGAGGTCATTTTGAATATATATAAGATCGAGCGCGAGGAGAACGAGGCATCAACCATCAAAGAAATTGTTGTGAAGGTTTCTCACAAAGTTGGGGTGTGTCGCGCATCAGTGTTTAATGTGTTAAGACAATACAAAAAAAAATCACACCTTTTCTGAGCCAATGACCAGTAAACATCGCAAAAGTATTGTTAAATCATTGGATGAAGCTGATAAGCATGCGATTAGGAGGAAAGTGCACGAATTCTTCTTTAGGAATGAAATACCTACTATAGATAAAGTACTGCAGGAGGTAAATGGAGATACAACGTTGCCAAATTTCAAACGATCAACTTTCCATGCGTTACTGAAGCATTTAAATTTCAAATGGAAAAAACGGGGTCGTAATAGTTTACTACTGGATAGAGAAGAAATTGTGCTATGGAGGAGGGATTATTTAACAAAAATTGGGAAATATAGAAATCAAAACAGGAAGATTTATTACCTTGATGAAACGTGGGTAAACGCAGGACACACTACAAGTAAAGTATGGGTTGATGATTCTGTAACTTCATCCAGGAGGGCCTTTCTAGATGGACTGTCCACCGGATTAAAAAATCCAGCAGGTAAATACGAGTAATAGACAACAATCGGATGTTTTTCAAACCTTGGGAGCAAGGTTCTAAACATTAATTCCAGGGGGCAGATAAAACATATTACAAGTAACAAAACTTTTATAACTTTCGATAAAATGCGTGGATATTTATTGTCATTTTCATTTGTTAGAACTTTTTTAAGCCATGTTTTTATGTGTTTTCGATATTTCAATAATTTTTTAATATAATATTAAAATATGTCGAATATTATAAACTTAAAAAAAGTTACTAAGTTTTATATTTGTGTACCGTTCCTAATATTTCTAATCATTTTAATTCATACTTTAAGCTTTATAAAGTTATAATTTGTTAATATTAATATTTGCGCGTATTTCAGATTCCTGATCATTCATTTTTTAAAGGTTTATAACTTTAAATTAAATTGTGAAGCGCTGAGTAATCATACGACGTTCAATATTCTTTCTTTCAATATGACTAAATAATCCCAATTATAGCAATCTGATACTCATCTCTCAATGTTTTTTCGCTGAATGTGATGAAAACATTTGAAAAAGGTTCGCTTATTGAAATAAATCTACACCAGTTAGTACTTCGATTTCCAGGTAAAGGGAAAAGGCTCATTATCTGCCATATTGGCAGTGAGGATGGATTTGTTGTTGACGGTCTGTGATGCTTTGAGTCTAAGAAAACTGGAGATTACCACTAGGAAATGAATGGCGAATCGTTTGAACAGTGGTTTTCAAAAATTTTACCGAACTTAGAGGAAAACGCAGTAATTGTGTTGGATAATGCGCCTTATCATTCTCGAAGAATGGAGAAGGTCCCAACAACGGCTTCAAGGAAAGTTGATGTTCAAAATTGGCTCCGCTCGAAAAATATCAACTTTGAAGAAGCAATGCTGAAAGTACAATTATTAAGAATTGTCAAGGATCACAAGGCGGAATATCAAAAATACGCCATTGACGAAATGGCAGCAAGTCAAAATAAGACTGTGCTCCGTTTACCTCCATACCATTGCGAGCTCAATCCCATTGAGCTCATATGGGCAGAGGTTAAAAATTATATAGCTAAGCACAATATAACTTTTAAATTTTGTGACCTCAAAGGACTTTTCAAAGAAGCACTAGAATTAATAACAGCGCAAAAATGGGAAAACTGTATTAAGCACGTGAAAGACAAAGTTGAAAAGAGAATGTGGGAACTGGGCAATATTTTAGAGGAACAAGTCGAGCCATTCATTATTGACGTTGGTGCTTCAGGCAGTAGCGATGATGAAAGCTCATCAAGCTCATCTTTCCAATAAAAGATGTCGTTCATCAAATTCGGTAAGTTATAAGTAATTATAAAGCTACTGTATTTTTTAATTAATTATTGACGTTTTTGAACCCATTTTGGCAAAACCTATTCAAGAATCTACTTTCTGACAATGTTCAACCATGCACATTTTTTTACGTTTTGAACGCTTTAATTGGGTTACATATTTACCTAGAAATCAAAAAATATACTAATCAATATTCTAAAAGCAATTTTAAGAGATATACGATTATTTTTAATTTAGGCTAACTTAAACGCCATTTTGAGATTATATTCGACTCTATTTCACCAAAAATCAGGCGGCATCCGAAGCTGGAAATCGAAGCGAAAATTTTGAAACCCTTATGTATATTTACATCATTATATATTTCTTACCCCACCCCCACATAATCCTATATCCATCACCAATCGTATACACATCGAATTTTGCTAATTTACTACAAAGTTACGCAAAGCAGCATCTACTATCTAAAATATGTACTGCGTGACTCTTAATACGTCCCTGCCGAATGTTACAGCGTTCGATGATCACGTGGTCTTGTTTATGTCCGGTCTATCTCTTATCTGAATATACTGTACATTTTTAGTCACGCTGTAAAAACTGAATGGGCTTTGATGAGACATGGAGCAACCTGCAAATTTCATTTGAGATTCAAACTTTTTTGTGGCTGGCCCCCTTTTTCAATTTATTCATATCAACGGCTCCCATATTTTCAAAAAGCGAGTATCAGAAATTCAAGATTAATTCTTTATTGATACGAAAACCACCTATCATTATGGTATAGATTCTGAAAATTTTTTTTAGCCAATGCTTATCATAAGACATGGATCTACTTCCCAAACTTGCCAAAAAAGAAGTATATTTATAAAAATAATAAAACGTGGCGAAACCACCGCTGATGTTGCTGACAAACTGCTTTTGCTCAAAATTGCTCACTCTGAACAAAGTATGTAGTTTTCTCTAAAATTGGTAGTCTCTACTTCCTAGGCCTACTGGCGCGGAAGGACCTATTCTTGTTACAAAAAAATTCCAAAATGGGATTGGTTTTTTGTTGTTATATGACATGTATATGTCGAAAAACCATGTCACTCATTTCCGTCGGTCTGTGTATCTGTCTGTCCGCTAATCCTGGCGCGCCTATAACATGGAATACACCTGTCGGATATTGATTAAATTTTCTCACAAGGTTACTACTATGCCAAGGATGGAAAAACATTGTAGTTTTTCATAATCGGTCCCGTAGCGGCAAAGAAAAAGGTCAATCACGAATAGGTTAAAAATTGCTCAAACTTCGTTTTTGACATTTCAGACACTCGTGATGATTTTCAGAAAAATTTTTGTGAGAGTTGAAATTTGGGGCTTGGGGGTTGTAGGGAGTAGGGAGGGTATATAGTATAATATATATCCATATGCTCCCTACCCCAGTAATTTTATGTTATCGGTACATATTTCACGCATCATAGACTTCCCTGCACAATATTTGCCCTCAAGGCTTGAGCCGAACGTAATTCTCTGTGAACTGATGACAGCGTTTGCAACCAGTTATCTTTAATTTGATGGCAATCTGCTCTAGACAGTCCACTACTTTTTTCTTCAGAATACGCCAGAGAACCTAATTTGGGTAATATGTTCATGTAGAATAAAAACAGAATTCCTTGAGATTTATATATTTTTGTATATTTGAACCACCAAGAAGGTGTAGGGCCTAGAATGTCATTACGGATTGTTTAAAGCAGAAAATAGCAGCTAATCATCACAACGATTTCTTGTCACCCTTCGTACTTTGGTATTATTCAGTAACAGAAAAATTACCATCCTGGCTGTGTTACCCTTAATTTTTCAATAAAAAAGGCACAACATGAACACGACCGTCAAACTACGACGGTGTCGGATAGCTGCTGCAACACCCAGCAGCATGTAACAAAAAACTGGGTTGATTTATACGGCGGGCTTTCATCAAGTTGGTCGGGATATTTATCAAATGGAGCGGCAAGCGGCGGCAGGCCTGCCGCGGAATTAAGCCTCGCATTGTGACGAGAACGCGTCAATTAAGAGCCTTGCTACCCGTCAACGCTCGGTAATTTGGAACGGCCAGGTTTAAAGGACCATCCATTATGAAAGGCTTGTCCTGGTTTATTTTGAATGTGCGGTTCGACTACGTTGTACCTTTTTTTATTATAAGACTGCTAAAACGGCTTAGTTCTAATTGATTTTATCCATTAAAATTATTTTTGATGTCACCTTGACAAATTCCTATAAGAAGATATCCTCCGGGCCTCCCTTATGGAGATACATGTCCCTAAGTACGCTATTCAAGTTGCGTTTTGTTAAAATGGGCTACCGCCTAAGAAAAAGTTACTTATATTTTTAAAATTTTAGTAATCATATCCTTGAATGATATCCCCAAAAGGTTGACTTGTCTTTAGAGTTAAATCCTTTGTCAAAAATTGGTAACTACCTACGAAATTAGGGCCTTAATAGACAATAGACTAAGAAGTGAATTCGGTTGGTTTAAAACTACAAAAAACACCTCTAAAAAGTTCTTGAAGGATTCTCGTCCTCGAAGGCAAATCCAGAGGTCTTACCTAATATTAAACTAGACGATGTACTCTATGTTAGCTTCTTTTTTGGGCTTATTGGCAAAATGCCAAATAAAAATTCCTTGTTATCTCGCAACATAGATTGGTAAAAACGAGCCATGTCTACTAAATAACCCTATTTTACACCTTGAGGTTACAAGTATTCTGCTAATAAAAGTCCGTCTAGATTCCGACATAAACACTGTGAAAGTAACATTTCTACTTTTATGGACTTGTAAGTAGAAGTGTCTTAACTGGAGTTAAAATTACTCGCAAATATCGCACCCTGGCTACAAAAGTGACACAACTCGAAAAACTATGTTTTTGTCAACGTGAGAAAAAATGTTTTCTACACCCCAAATATTTTCTTTTAAAAATACAGTTATTCGGATAAATAATATAACTTATAGAAAGATTTATGCTACATTATATTCTCTATTCTAGGCTGGTATACTTTAAACTTTAAACAAACGTTTTTTTTGTGTCACTTTTTATGTTTAATTTGAACAGAAGACTTAAAATTATTTCCAAAAACGACAGTTTGAGGTATTAGTATATTTTAAGGAAAAATATGAAGATAAGGATACAAAAGAATCGTAGTAAATGAGGCTGAAATGTTTGCAGGTATATTATCAGTCTTTATTGGTAACTTGAAAACGTCACCTGTAATTTCAAATAAGGGAGGTTGTTACAGAATTTGTTTAAAAATAAATCGCCATGGTTATACTGTGAATGCTTCCTTACACAAAATGCGTCAAAGATACAATAAATCCAGCATACTGGATAGGCAGTCCTAATTTTTTCGAGGAAAAGTATAAAAAAGAGAAAAAGTAATAACATACATATACAAAAAAACTGAATGAAGAAGACTACGAGGCTTGCTGATTAATTAAAATATTTTTCAGTGTTCATTGGTAGCTTGAAACTTATTTATAAGATTTAAACTAAACTAAAATCTAAGTATATTTTTGTAAAAGATGATACAGTATTTTTTTAATTGCACTCTCATCAGCTAGTTCTTGGAGGTGTGTTGTTTTTTATCACTCAATGGGAACTTATTTGAATAAGCTTGGCCTGAGCTAATATGCTCTTGAGACCTAGTGTTTTATACATTATTTATGACGACTTTTTTGGGGTAAGGTTTTTTCGCCACCGTTCTTGCAAGGTTTTCAAATCATACAGATTTTCAGGTAAGCTGGTGAACTCTGTAAGGTGGACCACTTTTTTTTGCTGTTCGAATTAGTGTTTCATACTGGTCGGGTACGTAAATCGATCCAGATTTAAGATATTTCCTTCTCTAGATACGTTAGATTCTTCTCCTTCGTGTGGAGATTATACTTATCCATCATTTTTTGCTTGCCTTCATCATCTGAATTTATATAGAAAAAACAAAGATCGCACTGATTTCTTTTGGGTTTATAAAATGAAATGTTGTATTCGCAATTGAATATACGATTAAACATCACATAATTGGCGTACTGAAATTGTTGTTTTTCTCGCACTTTTTTGTAATTTCTATACAAATCCGAAAATATTTCGCTACTGTCGATGTACTGGTTTGAACCCTCAGATAGTGTGATTCAATTCGGGGTATGACATTAACAAAATTTCTCACGCTTTCTTTAATTTATGGATTTATCTGTGGTTGTTTACCAAGTTTTCCTTTTTTCTTATCGATAATAAAGCTCCCATCGGCTGCTTTCTATAATGCTGTCAATGATCGTTAATGTTGAGGGTGGCTTTAAAAAATGCCTTACATCCCCTAATACGATTTCCGTCGGGACAAAAACAAAATGCTGAATTTATTTTTCTATAATTTTCCGTACAAGAATAGAGATGCTTTGGTTTTATAGATTCTGTAGGCCTGACTATGAATTCTTTTTCTTTTTGTATATTCACAAGTTCCCAATACCCAGAAAAAGTGGCTCTCCTGTTTCTTTCGTTAATTTTTTTTACTGTACTGCTACCTACATTTTTCACCACACGAGGGACCTAATATCCGTTCTGGAAATTATTTATTGGTTTTTGACAATGAAACATAAGCTTGCCCATAATTTCTCAAAAATTTTTCTTTTTTGGCTTTTTGTAACTTTTGTCTCTGTCCCTCGTTCATTACGAACTTCGAAAATACTCTCGTTGAACTCTTGTGCTTAACGGGATGCTTGTCGATGAAATCTGGATCTGCATCTGAGGATTCAGACGTCGCTCTCGCTGCTATGTATGGGTGAGACATAATAATTTTTTGTTGTTCTTCTTAAATTCACAACTGCCGGGCGATCTATACTACAAGACGCTGTGTAAAAATTGCTACATCTATGCTGAAAGTTATTGCTTTTTCGGTAATGCTCTCTGAAACAAGATTTTCTTGGGCTGGGTTCTCCATAGTGGGTTTTTTTGATATAAGTACAATTTAGGCTGGTAATTGGTAGTGTTACAGTTTTCACCATCTAAAATTGAGTCGTATACTCGATAATGGCTAAGATTGTCAGACTTAATTAGGATGTTATCTGTTGAGGAAGTTTGACTTCTAAACTACTTTGCTTTTATTCTCCACTTTGAGGAAGACAAAGCATATATCACCGCTTCCCACTTTCCGGTAACATTACCGGATAAAACTTCCACGTTCGCATTGATCTATCTTTCTTGCAATACGCTCAATTGCGCCTAACCCAATATATCTTTGCCTGCCAAATAAAATTCCTATGTCGGAAACAATACCGTTCATCGCCGACAGATACAAATCTCTAAGAAAATACAATTCCCTGAGAATTACAATTAGAGCCTGAATAGACGATACTTCTTGCTTGATTCAGAATGACGGTGTAGCTCAAGGGCCTGTTCTCACCGAAAGCAATTGTTGGCCTCAACCCGAGGGCAATCCAACTCGGCACAAGTATTCAAATAGGAGTATTCCCATAAAAGTAACGGAAGCTCGATCAGTCGGCTTAAAGATGCCCGGCAAGTAACAAAAGATGCCTTATGTGGATGTCAGTGTGAGACTTACCTTCGACCGTATGCTCAAAGAATGGCGCCGAAGTATGTTGCTTCTTTATAAAACGAATATGTTCGACATAAGTTACATCATCAATACATTACGTCATCAATCAGTTATTTCAAACAGGAAATTTCTGACTATCACAGACATCCAATTTCAACCGAAAATCATTAATCAATCAATTAAAATCTATTTATCGTACATACTTAAGATTACTGAGATATTTTATTTATTAAAAAGGTTTACAAACCATAGGACTCTCGGAAATAATTAAATTTGTGCCTGATATCTGACAAGAGTGATCTCATTGTATTTGTGAGAGCATAGAATTGTCGTAAGGCAGCTACCATTAGATCTGGCCTGCCCGTGTAGGTGTATAAAGCCTTCTTTACGGGTGGAGGGGGATGCTAATGTCGGAGAAATACCACCTCCAGCCCCTTTTTAGGGTTACAAGACATTGTGTGGTCCCGTGCTTCCATGCCCTGGTTTCTGGGGGGCTAGGTGAACAGGTAGGTCTGTGACTGGTTGTTCGAGTAGCTTCATCTGCATTTTCTATTGCAAATTTGCTACCCTCCAAGCAAATTAATGATACGATGTTGCCTAGCTTCACGCTGAATTATTCGTAAGCCGTCAGTATATGCAGAAATATATGTGTGAAATATGTCTAATAGGTGTGTTGAGTTACAGGAGTATTAGTCCTATCATATTAGACGAAAATACCCCTGACTTGCGAAATAATTGTAGAGTTTGGTTTTATTGCTGCAAGTTGCTCAAGAGGGTATTTAAAACATGGACGCATCAAATGGGTACCGCAATTTTTGTGGAAAAACCTTTTATTCGACAACAAAGAATGAGAAAACGTGTTTTTTGGGATTCAATCGAAAGTGTTAGCAGGAACGAAAAAACTCTTCATATAAGATTTTTAGGTATTTATAAGACCTGAAAAATGAGATCACACGTAAAAAGATCCGACTAACAGCAAAAAAGTTATGCCGGAAGACCGAGGCAAACTGCAGGTGTTGGCACATGTTCGTAATGCGACGATGGTTTCTGGCGGATACTTGAAATTCTTCAAATTCGTAGGGTTCGTACTTCTAAATAACCACTACCAACCAAGTTGGGGTAGATTGGTCAAGTAGTTTCTATTTGCTTATCCCAAGATATCTCATTTCCAGCCATCCCTACTAGTTTATTGAGCAACATATAGGGTTAGTTCAAAGGACATCTTATAGCAGAATACACTAGTTTACCTTGCCGATATGTATCGCAAACCATTCCGAAAGATAAATGTTATTTTTATGCAAAAAAGGATGAACTACGTTTTTTCTTCTAAACAAATTCAAACATTTCGTATTTATGAGTAGTTCGCAACAAAAGATGATAGACACATCCGCTTTTTTTAATAAATGTGTATACTAACATATGTTTTTCGAATATCGTAGTGTATTTGTTCAACTATAATATATATATATAATATATATATATATACTCACAAATACGAAATGTCTGGATTTGTTCAGAAGAAAAAGCGTAACCTTTGTTTTTCGCATAAAAATAACATTTATCTTTCGGAATGGTTTTCTTGCTCAATAAACTAGTAGTAGTATTCTCAAAAACTACTTGGCCAATACATATGCCAATTTTGTTGTTATTTAGAAGTATGAATCCTACGGATTTGAAGAATTTAACGTAGTTGCGTGAAATTATCCTGGCATTACCAACAAGTGTCAAAACCTGCATTTTGCCTCGTTTTTCGGTCATAACATTTTTGCTATTAGTCGGATCTTTTTACGTGTGATCTCATTTTGTACGTCTCGTAAATAAAAATCTTATTTAAAAAGTTTTTTCGTTTCTATCAACACTTTTGATTGAATTGCAAAAAACACGTTTTCTCAGTCTTTGTTGTCGACTAAAAAGTTTTCCCACAAAAATTAGTGTACACATGTTTAAGGTTCATGTTTTAAATACCTCCTTGAACAAGTTGCACCAATAAAACCAGACTCCACAATTCTTTCGGGGAAATTTGCTAATATGACTAGACTATACGGTTATACAGATATACTCGATATTCACTGCCACATCGCGACGGAAGTTCGAGACCAGCAAATAGAACTTCTTTTTTCTTTTTTTTTTATTTTTATGTAAGTGTAAGTAACACATATGAATAAACCATACATAATGATACGCTTTAAACAACTCATTTTGCCATGGTCAACAATGCTGTATCAACCATAAAAAAGGCCGTAAGGATTGATAAGAAACGCGAATTTGCAAATAGTTCCTTAATCATTAATTCACGAAATATGAAATCTAATACAAAGCTATTCTTATCTTTATTGCTCAACATGATCATATTTATGTTTGAAAAAAATAACTCGGGACTTTTTACAATTTAACGTTCATCGGACCTTTTTGGACAACCCTGGATTATTGATTGTCAACATATAGAATGATGTCCACAAAAGTAAACGTAATTCTATACCATGCAGTTAAAATATATGGAACGTTATTAGGTATTTACTAGCATGGACCTGAACATTCGATATATCTCAAAAACGGATGGAGTTAGGTATAGGGCTTTGCCCATTAACTGTATTTATCGTTACGTAGTTTTTAAAAACTGATTAATATAGGGGATGTTACATTTCAAATCAATAATCTGTGTCTACCTTCGTTACAGCTAGAAGAGTTTGAAAGTGTTTTTACTGAATTCCTCACATCAGTTGTACTGTAACCCCAAGAGTTTATAACTGTCTAACATCAATTTTTGGAATTATTGTTATACTCTTGCGTGGTTTCCCCATACACAGTAAGTAGTGATTTGAGATGTTATTGATACTCAAGTACTACTCGTATATTCTATCATAAAGAGAATAGTGGAAATTTTCATATTTGCAGCTTGGCGCCACACCGGAGCATTTATTCTTGCAAATACATTTTTGTATGTCAAAAAATAGAAAATAGCGTAGTAAAAATAGGGCATTACGTTCACTAATAGGTGTGTCAATTCAGAACAAATTCATATTATATCTAGATTCATTTTCTTTCCTAGGTATATAAAACATTTATCGGTATGCGTTTTAGAATTATTTAGCAGACTCAAAAGCCCACCTGGTACCATAATATTTTTTCTTAGAAATACATTATTTCATTTCATTACCAACGACTATCAAATCAATCTAGCTCACAATTAACCCACATTGATCCACTGTCATTTCAGAAGGACACACTAGATGACCTTGACCTAGCCATCTCTGGGGATTTTGAGTTTCGTTTAATAAACGTTAAGCTGGTGGTGCCGTTCCAAAGTTCCAGACGAACTTTCCAAATGCTGCTCAGTTCAAGGTCATGCTTGGTGTCCTTTTGACAGTGGATATGCAGCCAGTTCCTAAATCATTGTGCATAGTCAAAGCGTTTGTTTCTAGCAGACCGTAGATTTCTCAGTACTCGTAAGACGTGTACCTTGCATATCTGGGTTAACCAAGAATTTACGTGTGTGCAGGTGCTTAGACTAACCCGTCTGTGACAATGCCAGTGAGAAAAAAGAACTTCTGCATGGGAAAATCCAAATCGATCTATCGACAGCGGCCAATGCCGGCATGTTCGCTTGAAAGTAAAAGGGATCAGGATGACCCTTTCACGGGTCCTCCGGATGAATTTGATGAATATCTCGGGGTCTGTTCCCTTGATGGAGGAATTTGATTAGAGGTTGAGGTTTGCTGGGTGGATGCTTGGTCATTCGACTTGTATGATAGATCAGATATTGCAACTATTAGACCCTTCATTGCTTTGACAGTAATAATATGTGTTTATTTGTGACAGCCATTTCTGCGCATATTTGAAAAATAAAATCAATGTCTAATAAAAGTAATCACAGAAGCTGCATTTGCAGCATGTGTATGATTTTTGATTTACAATTAAGCATTCTTACCTGAAATATGAAAAAAGCAAATTTTGACAACAACAAATTATTTATTACGGCCCAATATTCTCAGATGATGATGATATGCATATTGCTTGTCAAATTTCGACCATATCGGCACAGCCACCAGCACAGGGATACCGACAGACCGACTGACGAAAATAGGCGATTTGAGAAAACACATTTTTGAAATTCGGAATTGTTGGCGGTCCCAGCGGTTTTGGTTATTTGCCTATCTTGGAACATTTGTAAAAATGCCGTCAGTACAACAAAGAAATTAGGCATAATAAGTCACTCAAACAGGCCCCACGCGGTACGGCCGCAGTAAGTTATCGTTCCTTTCGTCCATGGTCCGTGTATGCTTTTATGCTGCAGTCCGGACAGGTTAGTCAGTCGGACCGGTCCGCCGGGTGGTGAGCTACATGTTTTAAAGGCAAATATACGAGGGAATTTATGATGTGTGAAATATGTCTAATAGGTGCATAGAATTACCAGGGTTAGGATCGTATAGACATACTGACATCAAAACCCTTCCAGTACCTTCCCACCACTCACTACAACCCCGAACCCCCGAATTTCGCAACCTGCAATTGTTTTTCTGAAGATGACCACCTGGCCTGAAACGACAAAAAATGCAGTTTGAGCGTTTCTTTTTTCGTGTATTTACCACTAGTTTTACCGCCGCTGGACACATTTTGAAAAACTATAAAGTTTTTTCCTCCTTCGCCTAAGCGTTACCTGGGGTGAGTATTTCGTCCAAATCCGAGTGGTACTTTCCAAGTTGTAGGCGGTCCAAGAATTAGTGGACGGAGAGACCGACGCAGATGTAGTCTAATCACACTGGCAAATATCGCCGAAATAATTGTAGTTTGGTTTTATTGGTACAAGTCGTTCAAGGGGGTATTTGAAACATGGACGCATAAAATCGGTACATCATCTTTGTGGGAAAACTTTTTATTTGATAACAAAGAATGTTTTTTGGGAGTCAATTGAAAGTGTTGACAGGGACGAAAAAACTTTCCATATAAGATTTTTAGGCAATTATCAGACCTACAAAATGAAACTACACGTAAATAGATCTGACTTGATAATCAATAATCCAGGGTCATCAAAAAAGGTCCGATGAACGTTAAATTGTAAAAAGTCCCGATTCATTTTTTCCAAGCATAAATATGATCATGTTGAGCAATAAAGATAAGAATAGCTTTGTATTAGGTTTCATATTTAGTGAATTAATGATTTAGGAACTATTTGCAAATTCTCGTTTCTTATCAATTCTTACGGTCTTTTTTATGGTTGATACAGCATTTTTGACCATGGCAAGATGAGTCGTTTAAAGCGTATCATTATTTCATATGTGTTACTTGTACTTACATAGAAATAAAAAAAAAATGAAAAGGAAGTTCTATTTGCTGGTCTCGAACCTCAGTCGCGATGTGGCAGTGAATATCGGGTATATCTGTATAACCGTATAGTCTAGTCATATTAGCAAATTTCCCCAAAACAATTGTAGAGTCTGGTTTTATTGGTGCAACTTATTCAAGGGGGTATTTAAAACATGAACGTTAAAAATGTGAACACTAATTTTTGTGGGAAGACTTTTTAGTCGACAACAAAGAATGAGAAAACGTGTTTTTTGTAATTCAATCAAAAGTGTTGACAGAAACGAAAAAACTTTTTAAATAAGATTTTTATTTACGAGACCTTCAAAATGAGATCACACGTAAAAAGATCCGACTAATAGCAAAAATGTTATGACCGAAAAACGAGGCAAAATGCAGGTTTTGGCACTTGTTGGTAATGCGACGATAATTTCACGCAACTACTTGAACCTCTTCAAATTATTAGGATTCATACTTATTGATAACAATAAACTTGGATTATATTGGTCAAGAAGTTTTTTGAGAATTTTTAATTATTTATCCCAAAACACCTGTTTTCAGCCCTCACTACTAGTTTATTGAGCAATATACAGGGTTCAAAGAGCATTTAATAGCAAATTACACGTGTTTACCTTGCCGATATGAATCGCACACCACTCCGAATGTTAATTGTTATTTTTGTACGAAAAACGAAGGTTACGTCTTTTCTTCTAAGCAAATTCAATCGTTTCGTATTTGTGAGTAATTAAACAAATGTGCTATGATATTCGAAAAACATACGTTACTATACACATTTTAAAACAAAGCGGATGTGTCTATCATCTTTGGTTGTGAATTACTCCCAAATACTAAATGTTTAAATTTGTTTGGAAGAAAAAACTTAACCCATCTTTTTTTACATAAAAATGACATTTATCTTCCGGAGTGGTTTGCGATTCATATCGGCAAGGTAAACTAGTATATTTTGCTTTAAAATGCCTTATAAACTAGCCCTGTACATTGCTCAATAAACTAGTAGTGATGGCCGGAAGACAGATGTTTTGGGATAAACAATTAGAAATTCTGAAAAACTACTTTTGTGTGTTGTGGTTGTTTAGAAGTACGAATCCTAAGAATTTCAAACGTCTGCGAGAAACGATCGTCGCATTACCAACAAGTTCCAAAATCTGCATCTTGCCCCGGTTTTTGGGCCATAATGTTTTTACTATTAGTCGGATCTTTTCACGTGTGGTCCCATCCTGTGGGTCTCACGAATACCTAAAAATCCTATATGAAGAGTTTTTCGTTCCTGCCAATACTTTCGATTGAATCCCAAAAAATACGTTTTCTCCTTATTTCACAATTTTTTGCAAACCAGGTGTATTTTCGCCTATGGTAATGAGCAAATCTGGTTTTTTGTTATATGTACATATCATAATAACATCCAAAAACCGTAATATCTTCCTGCCCAGTGGAGTGGGAGGTAAAATGTTAATCAATAATGTGTAACTATTCATATTGCTTGCCGTCTTCCTAAATTCTTTTGGGCTGATGTATCTGAGATTTTCAGGTCATTGTATTTTTTAATTTGTACTTCGTAGAAGGCCAATCCAACATATGTGGTTTCATTTCGCGGTCCAAAAAGCATGGAGAGTTAGCTTTAGCGCTACGTACGGCATACTGAATCATGCAAGAATTGCTTTGGAATTAATCTGTTCTGATTTTCAGATTCGCAGCTCAAAAATCGTGTAACCCGTCTCACAGAATGAGCTTTAACTCCACTTCAACTGCTTTTCACTGAATATTTGACCACTCGGCTTTGATTTGACAATTACATATTGAATCATCTTAATATAGTAATTCATCTAAATATCTTCCTTGAGGACCTACCGCCCATCTAATTGAAATCCCATCGGCATCCCTAATTGGCCTAAAACGTCCAAGCAAAAATAACTGACTGTAACAAAACAAACGTTGGCCGAATTAGCGTCGTATTGAATGTCGATTGCCCTCAACATCGTCATCTTATTATCATCCCTGTATGGCCGGCGGCGGTGGTATCCAATTAGATCGGAGGGCACGCGACTTCGACGAACTGTTTATGACAGCCCTTCAAGGGTTCACGTGGCCCTACCGCCCAAATCCACGCGTTTCCCACACGGTCCGTTGCAGAATGGTGTGCAATTATTGATGGGATGATGTTAACAGCGAAATTGTGTAATTTGAATTGCGTTTATTTGTAATCGTTTCTCGTGTAGAAGTGCATGAAAAATTAATATTATTTATGACGAACAGTCAGATCCTTACGACACAAAATAGGATCCGTGTACTGATTTAATTTTAAAAAAAACAAACGGAGTGTGACCAGGAAGACAGATAAATAAAATATTGTCAAAAGTGTCATATACTGAAGAAGGTTACCATTGTGACCGAAACGTTTAATAAATTAAATAAGAATTTCAACTATATGTGGTTTAATTGGCCAGACAAATATGAGAGATTACCGACATGAAAACCACAGGATAAGTTTCAGATGTTACATCACACTCTACTACAGAGAAGGAGGAGAAATAGGTGTCCCTTTTTTTCTTAAATCGACTGCATTAGTTTATCTGTCTTTTTGAGTCTGGTTGGGAGATGGCCATAACTTATCTTGAAAAATTGTGGGCATTGATTTCTTTTTTAACAACTTCTGAAAAACCTCTTGGATTTTCAAAAATTATGATTTTTATTAACAACAGTGACGTCATAGAGTATGTTAGTTATACCAAGAGATATTTCGTGAAATGCCTCTATAATCCACCGGTCTTCCTGATTGACCTTAGAAGTCTTCTGCACTATAGTATTGTAGCTGATAGTAAATTTTTTGTTACATCATCGCGTGCTGATATGATACGATAAAAACTGGTCTTATCTTACGTACTTTGATGCTAAACAGCACACTTTGCTGTTCAGTTTTCAACATTTAATTTCAGTACGTGATGTAACCAAATCTTTGTTGTCGGCTCCTGGACAATTACTTTTTTTGTATCGAAGCAGCCGCACAGGCAGAAGCCTTAATGCCGGAACACCTCAGCATTAAGGCGACTGCTATGAAATCTTGTTAATACGATTTTTGAACTGCCTAAGGTTAGTACAACCAGGAAAAGCTTCCACAATCTTGACACCCTTGGGACAAAGGAGCGGTCGTATTGGCCAGTTCTGGATCTACGAAGTTCGACACGGTTAGGATGGGACGCCAATGTCAAGCAGGTCTATCTGGCAGGCACATCGCACGGCGGCATCATGGAAGAGAGCACTGAGGAGCCCGTTGGTGTAGCTGTAGAAAAGAGGTAGATCGCCGACGGCCCGCCGGTGCGACAGAGTCCCGAGACTGCCTATTAGAGAAGAGTCATCGATCAGTCCGACCGCCGTCCTCTGGACAGCATCGAGCATAAATAATGTAGTCGAGGCGGCAGCACCCTAAACGTATGAGCAATAGTCGAGGCTAGGCCTTACATGGGCCTTGTATACAGTGAGAAGGTCATGCGGAGAAAAGTACTTCTTAGCCCTAAACAAAGCTGATTCCCAGCAGCTGCCGCTATTGACGAGATGTGTTCGTGCCAGATCAGGTCCTCGGTGATCTGGACTCCGACCAGCTGAAATAAATGGCTCTTTGGCAGAAGTCGGCCGTCCATCGAAACCGGATGAGCGCTAGGACGCTTTTTGTTCGTCAAAGTACAATACTGTGTTTTGGAAGCATTAAGCTTGTCAAGATTGTTGCGTCAACAAGCAGTGATAGCCTCCAGGTCTCTTGTCAGAGAGGAAGTCGTCGCTAGTTTTTTTTTCCAGCTCAGCGGCAGAGATGGGCTTGTCACTCTGAATTCCTGCATGCACAGTGCTGTCATCAGCGAAGCTGTGGATTGGGTTGATCGTGCAGGAAAGGAGGTCGTTGATACGTAAGGGGAACAGTGTCGGAGCCAATACCTATCCCTGTGGAACACCCGCGTTGACGTTGTGAGATGAACAGGAGCACTCGTCAATTACGACGTATATCGTGCGGCCAGAGATAAAGTCAGCCACCCATCTGCAAAGCGTTTCTGGGAGGCCAAGTTTGCCACAGCTGATCGAACGTTTTCGTGATGTCAAGAGCGACGACATGAACCTCACCATAAGTCTTGATGAGCTTACTCCACAATTGCGTGACGTAAGCTAGGAGGTCCCCTGTGGATCGTTGTTGCCGGAAACCGTACTGCCTGCCGCTAATCAAGCTGTGACGTTCGAGGTAGTCCAGAAGCTCGCAATTTATGCACCTCTCCATCACCTTACTTGTAACAGAAAGCAGAGCTATCACCCTGTAGTTGTAAGGGTCGGTCGTACATCCTTTTTTTGGGATGGGTTGGACATGAGCAAATTTTCAGTTTTCTGGGAAGGTGCCGGATTTATAAGAAAGCTGGAAGAGGCGCAAAACAACTGGGCAAGCTCCGCAATACATTGACAGGAATCAAGTCTGGAACAGAAGCTTTGCTGATGTCGAACGACAAGAGCACTCATATTACGGTCTTGTGCCTGAATGTTACCTCCCGCATAGTGTATCGAACCCTTTGGATTGACGGTACTTTGGCGTTGGGGGGGACGTCTATGGTGGAGTTGGAAGCAAAGATCTTGGCAAGTACTTCCGCTTTAGCCTTTGAGTCGGATACAATCGTTCCATCCTGACTCGTGAGTGGTGGAAGGCTACTCTGTGATAAGTTCTTTTCAATCTGCTTGGTTAGCGTCCAGAAAGACCGACTGGTATTGCGCTGCGACATTACCCTGTGCCTAACTTTTATATCGTGCTGGTTCTTGGCATTGCGAACCACTTCATTATATTTGTTTCTGGACTCGACGTCGGCTTGTCTGTTCTCTAGAGTGGGGTTTTGTAAGAAGGTTCAGTGTGCCTTGATCTTCTGCTGGGGAGCAGTGTCACAAGATTTGTTAAACCAGCCGTTGGACCCTGGTTTAGGTACTTTCATTGTGTTTGGGATCTATTCCTCCATTGCGATGTGGATAATTGCGGTTATCGAAGAACACACAGCCGACGCATCCGCGTCAGTGACATCTCTCCAATGGAAGGTAGAGTAGAAGTCTCTGAGCCCCTTCCAGTCAGCATGTCCGTAATTCCAATTTTGCGGCCTGGGCGAGTTTCGGCCGCCTAACCACGTCGAAGCCAGGGACAGGATTCGTGGTCAGAAAGAGATCCAGCAGGCTACTGGAATGTGACGAGACGCGGGGGAAGAAAGTAGGGCTTGTGGCCAGCTGGGTCAGCCCTTGAGTAAGAGCGAAAGCTTCGACTGCATGACCTGCTGCATCGGTCTTGTTTGAGCCCAACTAAAGCTCATTATAGGCATTGAAATCACCGAGAAGAACTACCTCTGAAGCGGGGTGATTGATGTTCAGGAAGTTGATCTTGACGGCGAGGTATTCAAGTAGCGATAAAGGCAGCAAATAAATTTGGGTGATGTCTTGGAGTTGAGGCGAAGCCACAGGATGTTGGAGTGCACCTCGTAATTTGAGAGGTTCAGAAGGTTCATTGTTGCAGACTCTGAGATTTTTGTCTCTGCCAAGAAACGCACGGGGGGCGATTGGATTTCAGGTAGTGATGAACAGCATCAATGTTGCTGCTAATCATGCAGATACCCGTAAAACAAATGTTATCTTCAATGTTGTTCCCTCGAGCCCACCGTCCACCCGGACATTCCGAGAGTGCTCGAGGGATCCATCATCATTAGTTTCCTTGTTTTAGAAGATAACCGACTGTATAGCTTAGGTGTGGAAACATGCGGACATTTATAGGACACCCTGGGAAAAGCTACCGGGTGGTACCGCCTCGGTCGACTTGTCTACCACCTCCTTTTCGCGTGTTTATGATATTAAATAGACCTAAAGTGGTCCACTGGCGGACTTGTACCGCCACCTGGCAATCGGTACTGAGGTATTCCTTAACGCATGTACAATCACTAGAACACGAAGAAGTTGTATACTGGATACAACAGCTGCCGGAACAAGCATTTGCCACGGCCCCAATCAGTAGGGAATAATTAACACTGGCTTACAAATAAAAACACACCGTCCTGCCGGGCCGTCCTTGGCTTAGCGACTCGATCATATATAGCTCTGCATGTATCGAAGCGAGGTTGCCGTGAAATAATTAGAAAGCGCTACATTTATAATAAGCTGAATGTTGTTTAGCTTTTTCATGATTTTTTGTGGTTACATCAAAAAGTCATAAGAAATATACGATACATAAATAAATAAACATAACGTCTTAAGGCTAGGCTGTTTAGATAACTGAAGCCTCGTCCAGTAGACTAACTTTTTAATTTCAAGCTGACGTATTTATCTTGTTACTAAACTAAGTGGTGGTATTCCGAAGCGCCCTCAGGCCAGATTTTACTAACAGGGGATCAAAATTCTTGATCCGGATCAGAATGAACCTCTGAAAAGACATCTTTTTAGTAACAAATCTAAGGAATATAATCGATGTTTTCTATATTATCTCTTAAACTAGCGAAGAAATACAGGATTTGCGTAAAAAGGGCATCTAATCCCCAAATTAAATCAAGAAACTGTTTATAAATCACTTGGTTTAGCTAGAAAAATATATTCTTTCAGTTGATTAGGAGATCAAAACCTATTATCCGAATCAACAGCGACCAATTAGAAAGCGTTTTCGCAGAACTCTATTGAAAATTGCCCAAGCGGAGAGGAGCCTTTAATCACTGCCCAAATTGTGGATCAAATCTTATATAATACCTATATCGATATGACATCAATTACTCAGCATCTTATTGAAAAAAAACAGTGTAGTATATACGTGAGAGATAATTTTAGAAGAAAGAGAATATTTTAAGCAATGCATCAACGTGTCGATTGTCGATTAAATTGAAATGTTGTAATTTGTAGACGCATGAGCCACTGTTTAGCACACACATCCTCTGTCTGAGCAAATTATTGGCAATCGTATTTTTAATAATAATATCTATTATGGATATAAATTGTGTACGTTTCTTTGGGAAAAGGAAGAACACAGGAAAATCTTTATTTTATTTGAAACCAGGACTGCCCTTCATCAGCTCATCTGTACAGTCATAGGACTGTCCAGTGCTACCACATCAAATTAACGTTAGTTTGGTCCTATTACACTCCATTTCAACTTGTTTAATTGAATTGAAAAATAAGTGTTATTAGGTTCAACTACTATTTATTAAAATAAACATTTGTGTGTAAATACATATTATTCACGTTTACCGTTATTAGCTTGGCAACACTACAAATGTGTCCAAGAGTAGACAGCGAAAACAAATACCAGAGATAGGGCTGGAAAGATACTTTTGCAAATATTCACAAGTGGCATATGTTAATCAATTGCATAAGCACAGTATTCACACGAGAACTTGCTATCTTAATTTGTTACCAGCATGGAGTAAATATGTGGTTGTAGTATGTTGGTCAAGTTCCATGGTTACTTAACTATCGATCTCACAATATTCAAAAATGACGTCTTGCTTTTGGTGCGGCTTGAACATTTGGTTACGAAAAGAGTCATTCCTAAGCTACGATCAGTGTGAGCTTATTTTGAATATGATACTGAGTTATTTTTGAGTTTGTGGTAAATGTTATTTAAGGTACTGGTTTTTATTAAAGTAAGTAGGCAATAAGTCTGATACTGTTTCATCCGGATAGTTTCCGAATATTATATGTAATAAAGTATGTCTTGAAAGTTTTGGCACTAAATATTGATTGGATTTTTTTTAATGAAGAAATTTACTTAAGCACTAACTGGTTATCATAAATTACAACTTAATACTTAACTCAACTATACTATCGAATTATGTGGAGTGGCCCATTCTGCTTTACCAGGCGCAACTTTCTTCGAATGTGCCTCATGAGGTCCTGGGCGGAATTCCTAGACAGTAAAGCCCAAAAATCCTCTATTGGGCGAGTCTGCGGCAATTTTGGAGGATTATCGTTTTTTGGGAAAAAAATGTATGTTGCTGTGCACCAGAAAAGGATTTTATCTGCAAATTTCGCTTAAGGTTTATATCTAATATTGTCAGGGCATTCTTTTACGTTGTTCGTATAAAATTCGTCGTTTCCCTTCTTTTCAAAATTACTCAAAGTGAATCTTGAATTATTTTACCCATGTTTATCTCAGAATATAGATAAATCAGATTGTATTGCTATTTAACAATAAATAGAAATTCTCGAGGTGACTTCATTCTAACCGTCTTCCAAAGCACTGTGGCATCCTAGCACAGATGAATGGAAAAAAATTCATCGATCGCCCAATAAAGAACCTCTGTTCGATTTCTAACACTTTTAAAACCACATTGTGTGTCTCAAGTGCCATCCTACTGATTTAACAAAGTACATGCACTTTAGGAGTGGGTCCTGACAAATCACGCCCTAAAACTGTAAAAGGGTGTCTCCCAAGTACATGCAAGAGGCCAGTGGCGTTCACAACTATCTGCGAGGGTACACAATATGCAAAACAGTGTATTTACTAAGTACTCTTGAACCTTTCCTTTTCAATTCTCCTTCAACGTGTCCTTTTGACTGAGTATTCTGAGGACGCCGACGTGCGCAGGTAAGCTCAACGAAAACGGTCTCTTAAGTGACGGCTAAAGAGAAAGTGAAAGCACATTAGTGTGAGCGTACCTTCTACTTCATCGATTCACAATTTTCGAAAATCAGCTTCGTTTAGAAGATAAAGGGTGAATACAATTTTATAAAGGAGAATCTCGTCATTCAGACTTAATCTCCGTAAAATATTATGTTTGAGATGTATCTGAAGTTATTATTTTACATTCAAGCGAAGATTGCTGAATGCATTCAAATGAGAATCAACCCAGAATATTTATAGGTTGGAAGCTCTTTGTAGCCATAAAAGGCGGAAAGGGAGTGGGGGTGGATGTTTTGAAGGAACTTAAGGGTGGCAATATCTAGAAAACTTGAAAACATTTGCAGGGGTCATCTTGATTTCGACTGATCGATCTGAGGCCAGTCTGCCCCCTGTGTTACCCCGGCGTGTTGTTTCTGGGACACTCTGTATACATACTGTAAATTGTTTGCTGACGAACCCTATACATGCTTTGTATTTGTCTAAAATAAATATAATAATTATTATTTTAATTATCCTTATTATAATTATCCTTATTATTATTATTATTATTATTATTATTATTATTGTTATTATGGCTTGGAACATGCAAAGAAGTGGTTCTCGGTAAACAAACTGAAGCTAAATGACGCCAAAACATCTCCTATCGTTTTCAGCTCTGATAAGTGTCAACCTGCGTCTGATCCTGTTAAACTCCTAGGAGTTAAACTGGATACGGCACTTACTTGGTCACCGCACATTGATCTCGTCTGTTCCAGGTTATCCGCGCAAATCTTTGCAATTCGACGGATGAGTGAATATTTGGATAAACGTAATCTAAAAACAATTTACTGCAGCCTGATCCACAGTCAGTTGTCGTATGGTGCCCTCCTTTGGGGGAATGCTTCTGGATCTTTCCGAGCGTTCATCCTCCAAAAGACAGCTGTTCGCATAATTGATGGTTCGAAATACGGCACACCATGCCAACCAATTTTTAGGAAATACCGAATTTTACCACTACCAAGCATTTTTATATATGAAACGCTTTTACACATTCATAAAAGCCTCAATTTATTTGAGAACTGTTACGCAGAACATGATGTGAAAAATATGAATGTCTACAAATTCAAGTGACTAGTGAAGAACTTTCTCATAGACAAGTGTTTTTACAGTGTCGATGATTATATTAATTATGTATCTATATTTATAAGGCAAAAATTTGTGACTTCAAATGTACAATAATGTATGTAATGTAGTAAATAAACTAAACTAAAACTATTATTACTATTATTACTATTATTACTATTATTATTATTATTATTATTCACTTGGAACAGTTTTTTTGTGTTAATAGGTTGCACTTGTTATTCTTGCTAATGGAAAATTTTATTTTTTAGAGCAGTATTTGTTTCGTATCTACAAAACCAAGAAAATTCATTAAATCAATCAAATTTCTGAAAAGCTAAATAGTCTTAAAACACAATAGAAGAATCAACCTATGTTTGAAATCATCCGGTGAACTTTTCTTGACTGGGAAAGGACGTAGTGGTTGTATTAGATCTGGACTAATGTCAAACATGTTCACAATGTGCAGAAATATAGAATAGCTTTTTAAAGAACATATAGACCGATAGCGCTGGAACATTTTCAAACCAGCATAAATAAAGCAGCACTGGACCATTGTCGACTTATTCCCCTTTAAATTTATGTAGTATCTGGGTAACCAAACCTGAGAGACAAACAGATTGACGAGACTTTTAACAAACAGCCACCTGAGCGCTCTGACCAACAACGTCGAATAGTAGTAGCGTCGACTTGTGTATTGCGTTTCAGCGATACTGCAACAGCTGAGGCACAAAAGAACTAGTATCTGCTTGAAAATTTAGATTTTCTAAGATAACAATTGAAGTATCAATGACCAAAGATTATAACGGTTTCTTTTTCTTTTTTCCTTTATCACATTAACCCAGAACAGAGTAAGAATAATAATTTTCCTTATTCCCTATTTCCTTATTCCGAGCAGTGCGCTACTGTCGAAAGATACTCAAAACGGCGATTGCTTTTTGGAAGGTTGTTCGAGCTCGGGTCCCATTGTGCGGATTGAATCTGTAACAAGGTTTCTTCGTAATTTTGTGGTCCTCGATACGGTCGACTAACTTATAAAATACCGATACCCTCCTGTTCAAGAGGGAATATAAATGTATAAAAGGGGCATTGCAAGTAATACGTGGTTGAACTTGAAATGAATAAATTACCTACCAGCGAAAATGTATGCATGTAGTGGTTTTAAGTGAATTATAATATTCCAAAATTACTTCAGAGTTTTGGTTACCGCTTTTAATTGTTGTAAGTTATTGATGCGCTTACTTATAAAATTGGCATTTTGATACAAGCATCGCAAATTCCACTTATTTCCATTAGTTGTAATGTATCCGCATAACCTCAGTAACACTAATTGGTAATGGTTAATGTAGCTCCAATTTGGTTTTTTTATTTAGGTAATATACAGCTTATGCTTTAAAATAATTAGGTTATTAATTCCCAAACAATTTTAATTGAATGCAGCCGTCGGTCAGTATGACATATTGCGGATCTAGAGGAATTTAATTGCAAAACCAAAAAAAAAAGCGCTTGATCGAAAAATGCGGTATGTTCCTATATGATAGATAAATACCACATTTCAATATTAAATCTCCTACGATTCAGCAGTCACCAACCTAAGTTCGCGTGATAACGAGGTATCATGATCGATGACTCTTGTCCAACGGACAGTCTGGGGACATCTTCGCACCGGTGGACCGTCGGCTATCTACGTTCCTTCTGTCCTTACGCTCACGGGCTTTGCTCCTCATTGCTTTTCTCCATGATGCCGCCGCGTGATTTGCCTGCCAGACAAATCCGCAGGACTTCGGCCTCCCATCCTGACCATGTACACGCATAGCTAGCTGATACGACCGCTCCTTTGTTCCTAGAGTATCGAGATTGTCGAACAATCTACATGAGGAAACTTTTCCCAGTTCCACTGACCTTAGGCAATTCAAAAATCGGAGCAACAAAGTTTCCTCAAGCTCACCATAGCAGCTGCGGGTACCCTGGCAGTTAGGCTTCCGCTTCGGTGTAAAACAATCGTATAGGATTTGCTCTCATTCGCCTCTGGGGAATTATAGTGACTGTGCTATACAAATGAATTTCCTTATTATAACAATATTTTTGAGATAAGTCATCGGTTTATTAAGATGACTGTTTCTGGTACCTAGTACATTTTCGCATAATCTATTCCAACCAGGAGATATTTGTTTCCATATGAACGAATAAGATGTTCAATTAAATTCATTTTTGTGATAGCTTGGAATACGATCTCGCCTTGGATTTATTTATTTTAGAATGTGTGTTTAACTATAGTTATCAAACAGAATATGTAGCATATGTTGCAGTTCACAGACTGTCCTGAATCTGTTATAAGTAGACCAGAAGCTACAATAATAAGTTTCTGGCAAATATTTGGTTAACTAGTGGAACATTTGAAATTCAGATATTTTATGAAGACTAAGAATAGCTGACTTTTCAGAAACATAAAATTCTAATTGTATTTGTATTCCATAAAAGAATGTGTAAGTGAGGGTCTACTCTGTAACAGTGAAAAGAGCATTTCTATGAGTTATTTGTTTGGAAAGCGTATGATTCCGAGAAAGTAATCAATATTATTGATATCAACTTTTCTGGTGGATCATTTATTGAAGATATTGATAGTGAGCAGATACTGAGATATGTACATCATCTACTACAGAGGAGGGGGTAATGTAGATGAATGTAAAAAACGTATAAAGAATTCTGGATTATTGGTTGCGTTTTGTGTTCCCGCTGTATATCTAAATGTCTATAAAGGCTAGTGAGAGTTCGTATTCTCATAAATTTAGCTTAATGCACCCATTTCACATTGCATTTAATAGCTAAGTAAAATTCGTTAAGAAAAATAGATACCTCTGAGTTATGGAAACCCCCTATTTAACGCAAATCGTTTTTGCGTTATACTGAGGACATTCGTGACATTGTTTACATTTTGGTAATTACAGTGATAGTTCGAGTATTGAAATTTCATGGTTACTCAATTTATTAGAACGTGAGGTAGAGTTCTGCATTATTATGTATAATTTAGTAAAACATAGTTACAGTCTGGCTAAATACAGTGAGAAAGTTCACTTTTTGATTTAAGAAAAAAAAATACAAGCTCAATGAAAGAAAATATTTATTACTATAAACATGTTGTAAATTCGGCAGGTTCCGTCCAAATGTTTACCATCCCTTCGGAAACACTATTCTAACTGCGCGCAAATTCTGAAACCTCTTGCAGAGTTCCGGACTGATGTTCATTTCTCATCGAATATTGTCTTTAAGCTGCTCCAGTAATCGTGGGTTATTGGAATACACATTTGACTGTAAATAACCAAACAAAAAATTTCTTCGATATAACTTTTTGAGGAAAAAGTGCTTTCACCGTGTCCATCAATTCTCTGAAATTCTGTTGAAAACATGTGTTTCTGTTGACTCGACGTTCTGTTCTTACAATAGGAGCAAAAATAGTGTCAATCATGTCCTTGTATCGCTCGCAATTGACTGTTAATGCATGGCCGTTTTCATCCTCAAAGAAATACTGCCCAATATTACCGCTAGAGGATATGGTGCACCAAAGAGTCACCTTCAGACTACGTAGCTGTTGTTGATGTTTCTCTTTTGGATTCGTTGGTGCCCAATATCTGCAATTTTGCTTATTCACATAACGTCTAAGTGAAAATGAGCCTCGTCACTGAAAACAACGTTCTCGAGTCTGCGCTGCGTAGCAAAAAGATCCAACATCTGTACAGCACAAGATTTCCGTAATACATAATCAATTTTCTTCAAAGCATGGGCTGATTGGATTTTATAAGGATGAAAACCCATTTTTTCCCTCATTATGACATGCAGTGTTCACCTAGGGATTCCCACAGCAGCGGGATGCTCCCATACAGAACGCCGAGGACTGGTAATGACCGCATCAATCTGTGTTGTATCGTATACAAAATTCCCGAAGGGCAGCTGCGTATGAATCACCATTCTTAAAGTAAGCCTCGATAGCAAAAGCACGTTGCGCTCCGGTCCAACGTTTCATTGTGACTATTTAACCTGCGCGCCGTACGTGTCGATCACGACCTCTCCCCACTTCCTCGCGTATACGGTTGCCGCGTAATTCAAATTTGAAATGTGAACTTTCGCACTGGACACCATGTATTATGAGTAATACTTCACGACGTTGCTACAGGTGTGTTCAGAACATGTTGCTGAAGTGGAAAATGATCATATCAAATACAACTATTATCTTGAATATATCGTATGAATTAAGACTCCTAAATTGGCAAAATGTAACATTGTGCGTCGTGCGTAGTATAGGTACTCCGCCTACCTCCCCCATTGCACCTGGAGTGTTAATTTTGTGTCAAGTAGGCCATGGAGTGGCTCCATTCAACAAGATTAATTGTAGAAAAAAAGGTAAAATAATGTTTTTTTAACCCTATTTTTTGCAAATAAAAAATTGAAGCGTAATATTTTTGTCTAGCATGCCCCATATTCTTGTTCACTAACTTTCTTTACACGCTTTCAACAAACAATTTGTCCCCAATTTCCTCCGAGAATTAGTTCTATCTTCACTAGATTGCCTGTATTATATTTATAGTTAATGACCAGACAGACAAGCAAAAGTGAAAGCTACTCCACCTCCTCTAATCAGTGATAATAGCGGTGACGACTAATCCCATGTTTACCAAGCAAACCTTAAAAACGTCAGCCTGCAGTGAAATGATAAACAAACACGGAGAGGCCAGCCGATGAGAGGTCTCAAATTCCAGCTAGTTAACGCGCTGCTCATCCAGATAAAGCCCATGCTGTAATTAATGACGTAATAAAGTGGTGTAATATTGGCGGCATCGGCGGACCATCGCCAGCAGGGTGGAACAAACCCGATTGCACCAGCGGCGGCACCTCAGGTTCGGCAACGGAGGCAGGCCAGATATGTGATGTATACCTAAACCAGAAAAAAATAAATGTGGACTTTTGCTCAACATACACCAAAATGTTGCATATAAGACTTCTGTGCCCAGATAATTAATATCGTTGTGATAACTATGGACTTACAATGGCGAAAACACATAATTATCCCGTCACATCTTTGACATTGCTTAGTTTCTGGGCTGAGTCGGCTAAGGTACAGTTATGAAAATACAAAGCTTCTACTAACCGCTCATGCTAACAAACGACGTATATTAAATAGCAAAAATACGTTCCAAAGTTTAAATCGACTCTGAGGTGACGGTGGGTCCTGGTCGTGACCAATGTTCCATGAATTAGTAAACTCAGTATGGCATGCAGATTTGTGTTATCTTTTAAAGTCAAGTGAGATTGAATAATCTCTCATGAACTGAGAAGGTAATTTTTTTGGGGACCTTGTCATTGATTTCTGTTTGCATACATTTATAGTTATAGTTTTGAGGACCTCGTCGCCCTACCAGTTTCGCAAGATGATGGAAGACGGCTGGCAAGCTAAACTGAATGGAATCAAAGGTGTCACAATAAATAGGTATTTCATTAAGATTTAGGAGACCTGGGATGCCGGAGGGTTAGCACGTCGAGCTACTAATGGAATTACTAAATAAGTATTTCGAATCTTCATGTCGGAACTTAAGTCATGGATGTTGTGTGTTGTAACGTATACTAGTATATCACACACCAGATCGATACAAGATCAATACGAGTATAAATACATCAAATCTTTGGAGCTGGCTTATTGAATAATCAGTTATCAGTAAATGATGTTTACAGTAGTACAGTGTTGGTACTACGGAGTTGGAAAAAAGGGTCAGAGGTGGCCTAGTTGCCTTCCCACCGCCAGCACTTCTAATACTAATACTACTGAGGAAGATCCAGAGAAAGAGCTCCCTAGAAACCCTAGTCAGGTTGGCAGATTTGCAAACTGTCGTTCTAAAGCTTCTTATCTCAACAAACCGAGCGAACTCAATTATTTCTATATTATCTGCCATTTACTAATTTATAACGATGTCCGTAATTTCTATTCCACATCACATACAATCGCTAATATGATTCTATATGTGTAGGTGCGCTAGAGGTAGCAAACAGGTCGTTTTACTCTAAAATGATTAGAATATAAGCTAAACCTTATAAACCTGCTCTTGATACTTATAGATACAAAAGATAAAAATGTTATATAATACGAGCCCCTTCCCACTTCAGTTGGCCCACTTCAAGATTTGTACCAAAATATGCCTTTATAAGCTAAAAATGACGTTTGCCTCTAAAACAATTTATTTTCACACAAACATTTTAGATACACTCTAGTTGTAAAAAATACATATCTGAAATCACTTAGACCTATAACTAATAGAACATCTGAAAAAATAAACAATGTGCGAATAAATGCGCGAAGTTAACAAAGCAACAATTGTAAGATTACCATTGGGTAACATCACCTTCATTTTTTATTACGGCTGAAATTCTTTGGGGCATAGTGTTAACCAAGTTTTGGCAAAAATTTGGTGTAAAACAATCCCATATTCCTTGAAGCTTTTGTCTCAGTTCGGTGATTGTATGAGCAGGATGTTGTCGTAGAACCTTTTTCATCTCGTGCCACAAAGTTACAATAGGTGACAGATCTGGACTGCTAGGAACCCATTTCAAAAGTGGTACATTATTTTCTTACATCCATTTTATAGCCTTTTTTGAGGTATGGCATGCTGCACCATCTTGCTGAAACACAAAATCTTGGCCGGATGTCAAACATTCTTCCAACACTGGTAAAAGCGATTCTTCTAAAATTGCCAAATATTTGTTTGTATCCACATTTCCATCAATAAAATGAAGTTTTCCTACTACATATGATGAAATACTGCCCCAGACCATGATGGATGCTGGAAATTTCATTTTTCTCTTCAGACAGTCAACATGGAATGCTTCATTTTTTTGCGAATAACTCTACTGCGACTGTCACCAACACAAACTTCGAATCGGGCCTCATCACACCATTGTTGAGGTGTCCATTGTCTATGTTCTTTAGCCCATCTAAGCCGATTTTTCTTTTGCAGTGGAGTTAGTAGTGGCTTTTCTTTGGCCGATAAAAAAGTTGTGCAACTTTAGGGTTTTTACTTCACTTTTTTTATAAGAAAACTTACCTTGCAAGTGCTAAATCCCAGTTTGTGGGCCTCTCTCTGAGTTATGGACCTCAAAATTCTCCTTCCAACAGCGTCGCTTCACAGACCACTTAATTGTAAATAATTGGCACGCCTGTTTTTCACGATTATTCTTCTTAATGCTCTTCGGTCGGCATCTGTGATATTACTTTTTTTCACATATCATGGCTTAATATTAACTGAACCAGTTACGTTATATGTTCTAACAATATTTATCACACTGTACCGCGATAAGTCTAACAAAGTTGCAATTTCTGAGTTTGACTTCCCAGAATTAAAAAATTTAATTATCAGTAACCGAATTTTCTCACTAATAACCTTTCCTCTACCCATTTTGAAAACCTTAACTACCCAAAACTATTTTAAACGTATTCTGACAGCTGTGATTAATAAAAACAATTGTCATGGCTTTTTTCACAGCCACCTGTGCATTATAGACTTATTTTGCATTGAAATGAAAATAGGTTGATATGCTGTAATTGCAACATGTGTTATTTTCATGCTTCAAATTTGATTAGGGACTGATAAAGTTGGTGTTTTCTACTATACGTATATATTATCAAAGTATTCATTGTTAATATTTTAAACCTATAACAACCTACTACATTTTTATTATTTGTGTTTGATAAGAAAAAAACTAAGATTTCAATAGTTGGGCCAACTGAAGTGGGAAGGGGCTCGTATACAGTGGATATACATGAATACGCACTGACTATTTAAATGAGGTCTTTTATCAGGTTATTTACTCCGGCACTGAAACGTAATTCTTCCTTAGAGATATGCGCTTAATGATAGCGATTTCTCAGAACAGAAGCACACTGTAAGAACAAAGCGTGAGTAAAGTCATAATGTCTCCTTATTAAGTCATAGCCCTCACAACAATTTATCTTCGAACTTTGAGGTAGGGATGCACCGAGTAATACTTTTCGAAAAAGTCGTGTACTAGGTAGTCGATTCGAATACTGAGTACCCGGTAGTCGGTAGACTATTCTGCCGGATACTCGGTGGAAAATATGCCTTAACCTTGACTTTTTTTGGAAAACATACCAGAAATGTTTCTAAAAGCCATGAAAGCTCCGACTTTGCACACCACAACTCTTTGATTTACACAGGTTGTGAGCGTTCAAACCGAGTAATATGTTAATCCGGTCAATCAATTTACTCGGCAAAACCGAGAACTCGGTAAAATGTGCCGAGTATGTCGAGTACCGGGTGCAATCCGAGTACTCGGTGCATCACTACCTCTAGGGGTAGTTTTTATCACTTTTCGTTCATGGAAAAAGGCAACAAAGATGATTATAATTCTTAAATGTAAAATACTAAAGTTCTTCCCTGCTCAGAATATCACGAGCCGCCGCTGCGAAGAACGAAGGGCAGATTAATCTATTAACAAGGGAGGGCGCAGCTCACAATAAAAGGGAGCATATTGTGTGCCACTGCCGCCGCGTGTGTTTATTCCTGATGACCTATGTATGTTAGAGTAGTCCTTTTGTATCCCCCTACGTCGTATGGGTGCTAGTTAAAAGCGTGTAACATCAGATAGACGACGCTTTGTAATTCAGACAGGCACAGTATTTTGATTACCGTCGAAACCGATCTATTCGTAGATCATCGGCAGATCAGTAGATAACACATGTTACTCTGGAGTATTGGTAACGAAGCATATATGCTCGAATATTGGAATCAAGTATGTAGTGTCCCGTGTTTTTCGTTAGATTTTGAATCTCCGCTTGCATGAAGTATACCATACTTTTTTTATATGGAAGCAATCGCATAGTCAGAATCCAAAATTCCGGGGCACCGCAGCTCAGAAGCTTAAAAAAACTTTGTTAACTCGATTTTTAAGTTGCCCAAGGTTAGTACAACTGGGTAAAGCCACCTCGGGTAGATTGTTTCTCAATTTTTATATCCTGGGCAGAAGGAGCGGACGTATCGGTCTGTTCTGAATGTACGAAATTCGGCACGCTTAAGATAAAAGGCTGGTCTGTCTGGCAGGCACATCGCACGGCTGAATCATAAAGGAGAGTTCTATGGAGCAAAGTCCGTTCACATATCGATGGAAGGGAGCTAGAGAAGAGTCAAACATGTGAGCAGTATGCAAGAGTAGAACTTATCTGGGCACTGCACAGTGTCAAAAGGCTATGTGAGAATAGGTACTTCTTAGCACTAAACAAATAGCCTTGTTTTTTACACTAGCTGCCGATATTGACGATATGTGTTCATGCCAGATCAGGTCCTCGCCAATCTGGACTCCGATCAGCAGAAATGAACGGCTCTTTGGTAGAACTTAGCCATCTTCTTTTTAATCATGGTAGTTATAACCTCCCGATTCCTCGCCAGAGAGGAAGTAGCTGCATGGCTTCTTCAGCTTACAGGTAGATATTGGCTTGTCACTGTTAATTACTGCATACATAGTGCTGTCGTCAACAAAGCTGTGGATCATATTGATCGTACAGTAAATTACATCGAAAAGGCCGATCCCAGGGGAACACCCTCGTTGGGATTGTGGGATAAAGATCAGAGAGAGAGAGAGAAAGGGAGATGATTTCTAGCAAGGACGGACTGATCCCGTATATAACAGGTTGCAAGAATGACAGTAAATATGCTGTGTTTCTATTGTTTTCATCAGCCTCTGTCAAAATGAGTCAGGGAAGAAGAAAAAAAGGACGGAAGATGGGGGTTCAAGGGAAAAGTATGTCGTTGGAGGGATACATTGTTAACTAAAAATCGCAAATCCTAATATTGGTACAAAAAAGTTTACTTAGACTACAATTTCACGACTAATTTGTAGCGGCTAAGGCCTTGTGTGCTTTGTTGTAATTTTAGTTAAGGTAATCCTCCCACGAATGTACAAGCGGGATCGTGAGGCTTCCGCACCCTGGTAATAGTGTTCCATTACACACCTAGGTTTTGAAATGAGCTATTATTGGTCGAGCACTATTATATAATGTGCAAAATCAATGATAGCCATCTCTAACCAGGTTTTCAGAGCACTTTTTCCACTAGTAACAATATACCGGGTGTTTGGAGGCTGAGTAGCCAAACGGAAATAGCGGATGGCTGAGGCTATTGGCTATTTACAACGCCTGATTAATTTACATTTTGCCTCAGTTTTAAGGAGAATAGTGTTTTTTTCTTTTTTTGAGAAAATCCCCAGTTTTTAAATTTATATTTTTTTTCTACTCGTGTTTACGGTCGCAACGGCGCATAATTGATTTTATTCTTAAGTCTACTGTTACTTCATTCAGATTTAATCAACATTTGGGACAAATGTTGAAGAACAACTAACAGTGGAGCAACAAACTTCCTTAAAAAAAATAACACAAAAGAGTATGGAGTTTTCAAATGTAATTAAAAACTTTTATAGTCAACAATATTTCGAACGGTAAGCCACATGTGACATAATAATTAGATAACTCAACCAAAAATAAATTTATCTTCAACGATTCGTTATACTGGATGCAGCCAAGCCGTTGGATTTCCGTCTAGCTAAACCTATTGCGTCGTTCCTCTGCCTCGTACCGCGCTTCATTGCCTGTATATGACGTGGTATTTAGTCGATCTCCACTAATTCACGTATGTTTACCTCCGCTATTGAAATTGTTTTTGTTTTTCGTCAAAAAAGAATTTCTCGTTAAACCTGAGGCAAAATGTAAATTAATTAGGCGTTGTAAATAGCCAATCCTCAGCCATCCGCCATTTTCGTTTGGCTACTCACCGTCCAAACCCCCGTATATCATATTAGACTTTATACAATTCATATCTGTCACACTTCAGTTTACAAATACTTTTGAGGAATCCAGTCGCGTGGTGTCAAACTAACAAACTCAAATGACTGCGATGCTTTGACAATCATTTTGTATTCATAAATTGATTTTGTAAGTGGTGATTTGATTCTGCTAACATAAAGGCCGTTTTACAATACTTTCGCGGTCACTGAAATATTCAAGGGAGAAAAAGCTACCTTCCAGTGAGCCGCTGTGGTCAATAAGAAGTATGCATGTAATATAGGTTAATTGCTTTTATCTACAGTCAATATTGCTATAAACTGACGCCTTTAACCTTAGTTTATATTAAGAGTGTCAAATATTCAAAAATGGAGAAGACGCGCGGGAAGTTCAGGATGTCTAAACGCGACACAGTATTCGCATCTTGTGACCAGCCTACTTTTTGTTGATTGATCGATTTCGAATATCAGGCTTTTGTTAAGACTGTCATTGATTGTCAACCTATCAGTATGAAAAAATAGAGCTATATACTTATGAGGCTAATTTTACAAGTTATTCGACTTAGTTTTTAAGATATAATGCGATCAACAATAACTAAAGGTGGTTTTCAAAAGGCGCAGTCAAATTGTCTTTCGAAAGTAGACATCTTTATTGTGACTTCATATATTGCTTCAAATATAGAAATTACACCAGATGAAGTCAGGGGAGTAAGAGCTGCAAGATAATAATAATAATAATATTTATTTTCGAAAACAATGTTATATTCCATAAGAATTGTAAGACAAGATTAAGCTAGACCTAAAAAAATCCGCTATGCGCTCAGAGAGACATAGCGACAACAAAAATATACAAAGTGACATATAAATCCGAACACCCAGTTTTAATGGTTTTATTTTAATAAAAGTATCTTACTGTAAATAACAAGTAAAAAAATTTTCAGCCTTATCAGTTGGACATTCCGGTTTTTGTACTGCTTTTTTTTTAATTCACTAACACTCTAAATATGAATATTTCAGCCGCAGTAAAGAATCAACGTTGGCGGATTTTGGTTCTTGACATCCTTTAGGATCGGTTACGATGCCTAGAGTACGGAGACCTGCACGATTTCGTCAACTTAGTGAGTTTGATAGGGGCCGTATAGTTGGACTTCGGGAAGCTGGACTTTCTTTTCGGGCAATTGCAGTTAGAGTGCAAAGAAGTGTAGATACTGTAGTTAGGTGTTGTCAGGCATGGCTTCGAGAAGGCCGTACGCAAAGAGCAAGGGGCACTGGACGCCGCCGTAGAACAACGGACCGTGAAGATCGCCGCCTAAGATTATTGGCCTTAAGGGACCGTTTCTTCACTACCAGGTCCATTGCAAATGAATGGTTTGCAGAACACGGAAGACCTATTGGCATGCGAAGTGTTTACCGACGAATGAGAAGTTTTGGCTTGTTTTCATACCGGCCACACTGCGTCCTCCCTTTAACTCGAGAACACCGACGTAATCGCCTTGAGTGGTGCAGACAATGGTCACTCTGGGATCAGGAATGGAACAGTATTGTCTTTAGTGACGAGTCTCGATTTTGTTTAGGCATGCACGATGGTCGTGCCAGGGTTAGAAGGCGACGTGGTGAAAGGAGGAATCCACAGTTTTTTGTTGAAAGACATGTTCATCACACTGTTGGAGTTATGGTTAGGGGTGCTATAGCTTATGGTTCCAGGTCACCTTTAATCTTCATCAGAGGTAACATGAACGCGCAGCGTTATATCCACGAAGTTCTAGAACCCCATCTTTTACCCTATCTTGACGCCCTGGCAGATCCAACTTTCCAACAAGATAATGCCCGACCACATGTTGCAAGAGTCACAATAGACTTCTTTCAACGTAATGATGTCACATTGTTACCACGGCCACCAAGATCTCCCGACTTATCCCCAATTGAGCACGTGTGGGATATGATGGGTAGGAGATTGCTCAATTTGCAACGTCCTCCTACAGACTCTAGAAGCACTTCGAGAGGAGTTGGTGGTTGCCTGGAATGAGATACCACAGGAGGACATTGACCACCTGATCAGAAGCATGCCTAGGCGCGTTGGAGAATGCGTAGCACATCAGGGTGCATCCACACATTATTAAAGGTCAAAGGGCTTTAAAGCAGTGCAATCATTTTGAAATTTTTATCATTTACTTATTATGCTTCATTAACTACTTATACAAAATTTTATTAAAATAAAACCATTTAAACTGGGTGTTCGGATTTATATGTCACTTAGTATATATTAAGTATCAAGGTGTCTAGGTGATACATATTTTATTCGAATTATTTTTCAGGTTTTGTGATTTGTATTAACAGGCGTGGTATGTCAAAAGCCTGATATCAAGCTTACTAGAGAACAATCAAATGACGTGTAGGGAATAGTGGCGTCACTGCAAAGCACGTCAAAACGCGGCGTCTAAAGCATTGGCAGCAGGACACAATTTGTTATTCTTACCAGTTTCAATAGAGAATGGTGTCAGAACACTTGTTACCGTTTCTGTTCCCTTAAACTATTATATACTGAAAATTACTGGCAAGAACGGGGTACCACCACGTATTTTGGTATTACCAGATTTCGCAGTAGAGCCATATTTGCTTGTTATTTTTTCCGTCATCTGCCTGAAATGACTCAACTTATACCGAACTGATGATTGCTTGAAAGCATGAAACCACGTGTACACGTTTGGTTATGGTCATAGGGATGGAAATCAGACATACCCTATTTAGCCCATACTTCTTTATACCTAGGTGTCAAGATAAATGTTTCTTGGTCGTAACAAATTTCACGTATGCGAAACATGTACCAACAGCCTGACCTTAACGACTTAATAACAATCATTTTAGTCTGGCATTCATGGCTGCTCAAGCATAAGAACTATGACATAATGACAGAATGACAGTATATGTAGGTACCTAAGTTCCTCAAGATTACATTATGGTTATTTATGCATGTGTGTTTGGCATGTGATATCATAATAAAAAAAGTGAAAGACACAAAGTAATCTGCGCGCCAGTAAAATGTCGCAAAGCATGTTAGATGGAGAGTAACAATCCCCAGTGTCACCACTCCATCATTTTCATCATACAATACAACGTACTAATCAGTGTAATTTGTCACGAGTGTCACTTTCACACCTATGAAACCGCTTCAGTACGTATTTAGGACCCTGTAACCCAGTAAACTGGATATAGAGCGTGACCACTCGAGCGTGATTAGTAAATGGATACATTATGCCGCTCAGCAAGTGGACAAGGGAATAATCGTTTGAATGGAATGAAGTGGATAGTAAAATACTAGTGATGCCGATGACTATTATAATTATCAATATTGGATCAATTGCGGAAGTATCAGAAAATCTTCCCAGCAATTCTGGCTGGATCACTTTCGTCTCGCTAGGACATCATATAAATGTATTCTTCTTTCAAAGTAGACATTTGTTTGTGTAAGATCCGAGACATATCTTCCTTGGATATATTTTACCGAATCAAAAGATTTCTCGTAATGCATAGACGTCGTCTTGATATGCTTGCCACTATCAGTGCGATAATTTACTTTCGTTTACTTTGGAGCTTGTCACATATCTAAACATGAAGTAAACTGAATCTGTTTGCTTTGAACGAATAGATGTCGCCCGCCATCATTAGAAGAATAACTCGTCATCCAGCAGGAATAAGAGCTATTCTCAAAGCTACCAGCAATGGCGTACAATGCATCTCCAAAATAATATCTAATTAATAATAATCTCATGCTTGTACATTCGCAGAAGTCAGACCCAGGCGGCGTTTACTTTTCAATAAATTCTCCGATTTTATTGCATGTCAAAGCATTATTATGAACAAAATCCTGTTGGTTGCACTGAATTACTAAATTCTGAACGTGTAGTCTTGAAAACTTAAGACAGTTTTGCAGTTCACAAGACCAGTGTCTAAAAGCTTTTGCAGTTGTAAGACGGCACTGTTTTGCCTGCAAAACAATCACATCCAATCACTGCTGTTTCCTCGATTCAAATGCCCAAGTCCATCCAACCGTTCAGGATACGTGGTTTTAATATCCAAAAACAAGTTTCAATCGTCGGCCATCCAACATTAAGACACAGTCAAACGGATATCAGTGAACAATTAAATATAACCACACAAACCACTGGACCGGCATAGGGACATTTGCATGCATTGATAACTTGAAAGTTTCTAAATATTCCACTAGAATTGCACACAAACGTGCATGAAAAATCAAACTGATTGATTTTCATGCACTTGGCAGTTGCAGGAAAATGACAGGAAGTCATCTGTTTTGCTAGTGCGCATGCGTCTGATCAACGTTTCTCTTACATCTTGCTGACTGTGAAGCGGGTATTATGATTCTGGAAATTGTGCTGGTCGTCCGCATCGTTTTTAAATTAATGTCCATAGCCTATCAGCATCGAGTTCATTTAGGTGTGTCCAAACAAGAACCACTATTTCAGTAAATCACTTTACTTGAAGATTAACGATCCTTGGACATGGAAATGGTTTTTATCTTTATAATCATACAATATCGTAGACTTAAATATTAATATCATTCGCACCATGTTTTAAAAATGACATTTTCAAATTACCCTATTATTATTGATATTCTTAAAACATTTCTGTCTCGATTTTTTTCCCAAGGTGGAGCTTAGTAATAGTCTGGAAAAAAGCTGACAATGTTGACGATCAAAAAGAGAGCTGGAAATCCATGCTACCAAGCCAATACAGAGAGCAGATTTTATGACATGCTATTTCATACCTAAATTGAGGCTATTCTACTAAACACCCCCAGATTTATGGAATATTCATCGTATTCATCAAATACATCATGTGCATTTTATAATCCATAAAACGATACAGGCTATTGTTCCACCATCCCTGGCTTATTCTAATTTTGACATTTTACGCCTTCAATTTTATTAGAGGGTTATTAAATCCTCGGATGTGGCTTGCTATCGTCATCACGACTTTATTTAGCCATAATTTTTCTGCTGGGGTAGCAACTGTGTATCAGCCTAGTTGCTAGATGTCATAAGGTTTGAAAAATTCTAAACAGGCTGAAATACTTGGACTAATCTGACCTAAATGCCGGAACACGGCTGCTATGAGGATCCCAAAGAAATTTTGTAAATACAATTTTTGAACTGCCTAAGGTTAGTAGAGTACGGAAAAGCTTCCTTTTGTAGATTATTCCACAATCTCGACAACCTCGGGACAAAGGAGCGGTCGTACCGGCCGGTACTAGGTGTACGATGTTCAACACGGTTAGGATGGGAGGCCAAAGTCAGGCAGGTCTGTCTGGCCGGCGCATCGCGTGGCGTCACAATTGAAGAGAGCTCTAAGGTGCAAAGACCGTTGCTGTAGCGGTAGAAGAGAGCTAGATCGCTGACGGCCCGCCGGTGCGAAAAGGTCCCGAGACTGTTTATCAGAGAACAGTCATCGATCACTCGGACAGCCCTCCTCTGGACAGCATCGAGCATGAGTAATGTAGTCGGGGAGGCAGCACCCGAAACATGTGAGCAATACTCGAGGCTAGGCCTCATCTGGACCTTGTACTTCTTAGCCTTAAACAAATAGCATAGCTTTTTCTCAGCATCTGCCGCTATTGACGAGATGTGTTCGTGCCAGATCAAGTTCTCGGTGACCTGAACTCCGTCCAGCCGAAATGAATGGCTCTTTGGCAGAACTGGGACATCCGTCGAAACCGGATGAGTGCGAGGACACTTCCGCGTCGCCAAGGTTCAGTTCTCTGGGTTTCGGAAGCATATTAAACTGTACAAGACTGTTGCGTCCACAAGCAGTGATAACCTCCAGGTTTCTCGTTAGATACAAAGTCGTCGCTTATATTTTTTTTCCAGCTCAGCGTCAGAGATCGGCTTGTCACTCTGAATTCCTGCATGTGGAGTGCTGTCACCAGCGAAGCTGTAGATTGGGTTGATCGTGCAGGCATGGAGGTCGTTGATATGTAAGAGGAACAGTGTCGGAGCCAAGACCGGTCTCTGGGGAACACCCGCGTTGACATTGTGAGATGAAGAGGAGAACCCGTCAACTACGACGGATATCTTGAGACCAGAGAAACAGTCAACCACTTATCTGCAAAACTTTTCTGGGAGGCCATACGATGGAAGTTCGCATAAGAGAGAAGCGTGCCACAGCTGATCGAACGCTTTTGTGATATCACGAGCAACAAATGAGCCTCATCATAGGACTGGACGGGTTTACTCCTCAATTGCGTGGCGTAAGCTCGGAGGTCCCCTGTGGATCGCTGGTGTCAGAAACCAAACTTCTTGTCGCTAATCAAGCCGTGACGTTGGGGGTAGTCCAGATGCTCGCGATTTATGCACATCTCCATCACCTTACTTATAACAGAAAGCGGAGCTATAGGCCTGTAGTTGTGATGATCGGTCTTAGATAATTTTTTTGGGATGGGTTGGACATGAGCAAATTTCCAGTTTTCTGGGAAGGTACCGGATTCATAAGATATCTGGAAGAGACGTGAAAGATCTGAAGCAAGCTTCGCTGCACATCTCTTCAGTACAATGGCAGTAATCGAGTTCGGACCAGAAGCTTTATTGATGTCGAGCGACAAGAGCACCCGTCGTACGGGACTTATGTCAGAATGCTTGAACCCTTTGAATTGACGGCACTTGGGCGTTGGGGACGTCCATGGTGGAGTTGGCAGCAAAGATCTTGGCAGGCACTTCCACCTTGGCCTTCGAGGCGGTTACAATTGTTCGATCCTGACACGTCAGTGGTGGAAGCCTACTGTAAGAGAAGTTCTTTTCAATCTGCTTGGCCAGCGTCTAGAAAGACCGACTGCCATTGCGCTGCGACATTATCCTGTGCCTAACTTTTATCTCGTGCTGATTTTGGCATTGCGAACCGCTTTGTTCTATTTGTTTCTAAACTCGACGTCAACTTGTCTCTTCTCTACAGTGGGGACTTTTATGAAGGTTCTATGTGACTTCATCTTCTACTGGCGAGCAGTGTCACACGATTTGTTGAGCCAGCCGTTGGACACTGACTTAGGCACTTTCACTGTATGAGGGATATATCCCTCCATTCCGACGCGGATAACTTCGGTTATCGGAGAACAAACATCGGACGCATCCAGGTCAGCGAAACGTACATCTCTCCAAGAAAAGGTAGAGAAGAAGTCTCTGAGCCCCTCCCAGTCGTCAGGTCCGTAATGCCAATTTTTACGGCCCGGGCGAGTTTCTACTGCCTCAGCACATTCTGACCGAAACCTAACCTACACAACATCGTGGGCTGAGTTACATAAGAGGGACCTTACAGCAGTGCCGTGAGGGACAGAATGCGCGGTCCAAAAGAGATCTAACAGGCTACTGGCATGTGAGGAGACGCAAGGGGAAAAAGTCGGGCTTATCACCAGCTGGGTCGGCCCTTGAGTAAGTGCGAACGCTTCAACTGCACGACTTGCCGCATCGGTCTTGTTTGAACCCAACCATAGCTCATGATGGGCATTGAATCACCAAGGAGAACTACCTCTGAAGCGGGGTGAGTGATGTCCAGCATGATGATCTTAACGGCAAGGTATTCAAGTAGGTCATCCCAGTTATGGTTCGAGGGAGAGCGATAAAGGCAGCAAATAAATTGGGGGGATGTTTTGGAGTCTACGTGAAGCCACAGTATGCCCTTCCGGTCTGATTCCGAAGAAACATCTCTGGAGCAGGAGAGACTGTTGCGGAAAAAAGCCACAACTTCCCCGATCTTTCTCAGATTGAAGTGCACCTCGTAATTTGGGATGGTTAATCGATGCAGACTCTGATATTTTTGTCACCCCAAGAAAAGTATGGAGGGATGATTGCAGCTAGTGATGAACAGCATCAATGTTTCTATCAATTCCGCAGATATACCTGAAAGAAATTTCATCTTCGATGTTGTTCCCTCGAGTCCACCTTTCACCCGGACATTCCGAGAGTGGATTGAGTTTGCGTTCGAGAGATCCATCATAATTAATTTCTTTGTTGGGGAAGGTAACTGACTGCATAGCTGAAGTATGGAAACATGCGGACTTTAATAAAACACCCTGGGAAAATCTAGCGTGTGGTTCCGCCTCCGTCGACTGGTCCTTGTCGAACACCTTCTTTTTGCGTGGTAATGATATCAAATAGGCTCAAAGTGGCCCGTTGGCGGAGTTGTACCGCCACCCGACAATCTGTACTGAGGTATTACTTAACGCGTGTACAATCACTTGAACGGGAGGAAGTTGTATACTGGATACAACAACTTCCGCAACAAGCATATGCCACTGCCCGCTCAGTAGGGGTGCATGAAAATGTTATACAGGGTGGCCAATACGTGATTCGTTTGTATTTGTATATGTAGTTCTAACTTAATTTTGTATGGTCGCAAATGCAAGACTCTTTTTTAAATAGTGCATAATGACGTGTGACGAATACCCAGTTCTGGAGAACGATGTCTGGTAGACGCCTTGGGGCGCTCCACTACACTTTTACGAACTGTCTTCATATTTTCCGGAGTACGAACAGTTCGAACACGGGCCCGACCAAGTCTTTAACTTCACCTGCTTATTCAAGTTTCCGCACCAACTGACGAATGAGGTTGACACTGGACACATTATTTCGACCGAAATCTTGTCGTAGCTTCCGAATCGTTGCAACAATCGACTCATTATTTAAGTAAAACGTTATAACTATACGGCCAGGTTGTGCGATCGTATGGTGCTCCATAATGAATTCGACACAAACATGTGCTTTGAAAAATTACTACGGCGCGATCTACTGAAGTGCGTGTATCAAAAATGGCGTACAATTTACATGAGTCATTTATATATTGGCAACGCTGTAGTTGCAAAGCTTTTCGAATACAGGTATCAAGTTTGACGGTTGGATAGGGGTGATAAGATTCTATTTTATTTTTGGAAATAATTGCAGTGGCGATGGATTCGTCAGTCAAAAACAGAAACGTTTTCAGCTTTCCTTTGTGGGATCATTGAAGAATTATTAAGCTTTAGATCATTTAAAGGCCTATTGAAGACTTCTTCCAGTTGCTGAAAGCTCTTGGATATACTGATGGTAGTAGATACATATGCACACATTTGTGTATAGAGAATATTAACAAGCTTACCTACGTTTTATTGTGGTGCAGCTTCAGAATACAATTCTAGAAAGTTCAAAAGTACAAAGATGAAAAACTTGGAAGTATGTAGAGGTATAGAAAAGCGGAAGTTTTATGTCACTCAGCAGCTATATACACCCTTGGTTCAGTTAAGTTTGTAAGCACCTACATCCAGCAAACCTCTGTCTGGTGGTCTGTCTATATGGTCTAGGCGATGTGAGACATTTTTATATTAGTTCAGCCTATTAAGAATGCTTTTTGATTCTTGTCATACTCGATCAACTGTTGCATAAACGGACTATACTAACATCGATTGTGCGGTTTTATGGCGCGTGGTAGAGTTAGCATAATGATGTAGATACCCAATATTAAACTGGTGAATGCTATGGAGAATAAACGACAGTTATAGGAAGTTTACGCCCCTCAGATTCTTACTCAACGCATATTCTCCAAACGTATATGGTAGACCCGTAAAGTTAACTCATTATTTAAATTTCTGTCGTGGATGGGGGAGATTTGGGCCAAACATACAACCCGCTGGGGTTACAACGTCAAAAAAACACGACAAAATGTCGACTTGCTGTCTAGATAGTTCCTAGTGTGCAAACAGTACATTCCGCGTTTGGTCGCTTTGAGCGCTGTCAGCGTCAACAAAAGCGTCCATCTATGGAGGAATAGCTCAACGACATGATACGGTCAATGACCATTGTAAGCTGCAAGTCTGTTCCCCATCATGCTTTGTTGGTTGAGTATACTCTGAGAAGATGTGTGGTTGAGTAGCAGACTATCAAGGGTCACACCTGGTTGATTGTGTGTATTGGTCTGCATTTGTATCAAATCAGTGATATTTGCTATGTGAGAAAATTATTACTGAATATGCTGCACATGAAGTATATCTATTAGCTGTACCAGACGGGTTATTTTTGTTGTGCTTCCTGAAGAGAGGTTATGTTCAAAGTTGTAGATTATGATTTGCGTCTCACAGAAAACCTATATAATATCAAAAAATCACATGTCAGTTTTCAAGTTACGTAATACCCCTATCGGTCATAGCGAATATTTGCGATTACATATATCAACCTACCAACTAATCATGATTTTCTAAATAAAATAATGATTTTGCCAAATTATAGTCCTGTGGCCTGAATTCTGGAATTTGCAGAAATTGTGGTACATTACATGTGTTTCCATAATTTAAAAGCTCTATTTCATACAATACTAAACAGTACAAATGTTTCTCAGACTAATTTCCTGTTGCCAATTTGGATTCCTCTCCCGCCTGTGCTATTATCAAATATTGTATCTGTATCTTCTACCGACAGGGATATTATAATACATAATGTGTAAGATGCCACGGTTTAGTGTATAGTTGACGGCGTATATACTGTTTGGCACTTCAAAAGCTATCTTGACAATGGCGCCCTCTACAATTTCAAGGACTTTCCGCACATTGTTGCCGTTGTTTGAATCTGCACAGCTGAATCGACAGCTTAGATAGAAAGCAAGATAGTTTCCAGTGTGTTGCTTCAAGCGAAGCCGATAACAGAAAAGTGGATACGCTATATCCATACTTTTGTTGGTAGTTATATGCTGCAGTCACGAACTAATATGGAAAAAAGATAATCAACGCCTTCTGTATGCGACTCCAGAAACTTTTCAAACAGCTACAACCTACAAAAGATTTATATTTTTTGAAGACGGATGAATGTAGAACCAATTTAGTTGTTTTCCCCATTTTTAAATTCATTATCATTCCTATGATAATAGCAGGGATTACTTTGCTCAGACCTCACGTACCTCAACCTTTGGAACAAAAAAAGCTGCCGTTTTCTCCCTATCTATATGGCCTTGCAGACTCTAATACTAATACGTTTATCAGTGTAATATCAATTTTAAATAGACCGTGAAAGCATGCCTTCTCAAAGCTGACCAAAATTCCAATACAATATGTTTGTTTTGTCCAAAAGCTGCTCCGTCAGTCAAGTGGAAAACTCTCACAATGACCTCGCAGCCGGTGCCCTGTCGGCCAGCATCTGAGCTGGAAAAGGAACGTCAACTTATCGATTATACGATTCGAGCAGACGGATGGACCTACTGCCAGGTGTTAAGAAATGAAGTGGAAGATACGCCGGTTGCTCTATTTGCGATAGTAGGCTCGATGCCTTAGACCCCAAGCTTTCTATGAAAAATGTATTTTGGTCAGATGCGCAAGCAGAACATTACAAAAAAACATATAAGCTGTTTAGTTTTACTTTACGTAATTGTAGGTTAGCCTCAGGAGCCACAAGTACTAACCACTTTGGAAGGTAGTCTATTATGGAGTCTTTAAACGGGCAATATTTTTATTGGGTTATCTAATTAGAATAGGATAGCCAGCAAAATACAGCAATTTTCATATATTGCTGTCAGCCTACTAAACATGGTAGCTAGTCCCAAAATGACAACTATGATGCTCAGAACGTGCGTGGTGCAATTACGTAATAGGAGTGCCGGTTGAAAAAAGAAGAAATTTGTACATTCCTTTCGCGATGACAGTTCCGCCTAGTGAGCATAACTATTCGGAATTCGAGACTTACCAATTATTGGCGATACGATGTTTTGATAACTTTTTTTGGCTTGTTTTTATTGTTTTGAACTCAAACAAAACCAAATGAAAGTACTTAAAAAGCTTGAGGTGAATACTAGACTAAGTAATTTGCGTACCTGAACCAAAAATTTCTGGTATTTGAAAAAAAAGGGAAGAAATTAATGTTAGCACACCACATGAGCGACGTTGAAGAGCTTAGGACTAACGGACAAAACTACTTAATGGGAGCTCTAATACAGTATTCACTATTTCTATTTTTATTTGCAGGTTTGATTGAACGCCTAGCGTATGTTTATTACCCATGCACCCATTTTCCGGTAAAGCAGAGTTTTCTCCAGAGAATTCTCTTGAGAGACAATCATCATTGACATCTGGCACATTTAATCATTTCATATAATTTCTATGAATTTAGAAGTATTATAAGCGAATATTTATTTGGACACTAGTTGCGATTCAAAACTATGAATCTAAATCAAACATTAGTAGACGACTCGGCAGTTAGTCGGTTGATATTTGGCACACCGGTGCCAAGATTAACATATAGCTCAAAATTCTGTAGGTAGGATCGAAATGCACTAGACGTAAGTCAGTTTTTTGACAGTTCTTCAATTACATTTGCGTATTTAGTGTTATTTCTTAAAAGTGCGAGTGTTTGCAGTTAGTTGTGGTAATAGATGATTTCAATACCTAATACCTCTTACATAACTTGCAAAGAGCGGCACAAATTTAATGAAGAGGGCAACGCTATATATTTTGAGATACACGAAAACTAAAAACTATTTTTCGAAAACTACTTTATGATCAAAGCATTCTCCTCCAGCATCAATGCACTTGATATGCTTCTAACCAGTCAATTTTTGGAATGTCTTCAACAAACTGATTAATTGCTTGATCGATTCCCTCTTTGTAGTTAAAGGAACTGGTGTAACATATTTGCGAACACGCAGATTTTTTTTCAAATTCTTGAAGAGTCAGTAGACACATATTGCCAAATCTGGCGAATATAAAGTTCTAGCATTTTGGTGTGGCGCTGGCGTAAAAAGTTTACAGTTAGTTGGGCAGTGTGGCTAGAGGCATTGTCGTGATGCAGGATTGCACATCTGCAACAACTTCTTTTGAATGAAGATGATCATGCAAAATGGTGTGCACTGTTGCGGATCCTACCCCACGAGTTGCCTCTATAGTCGCATATGTGCAACAAGAATCTTCTTCAATTAGCCGTTGAGCTTTTCTGGAGTCACACTAGAAAATGGCCTACCACTACGTTCTTCACCAGACAATGAAACACGCCCTTTTTTAAATTCGGCATACCAGCGAAACACACTTGCCCAGGACGGAGCTTCATTACCAAATATCTGTTGTAACCCTTCGATTCATTGATGTTTAGTTAAACCGACTTTAAAGTCATAGTAAATCATAGCGCGGTAACTCTCCCGAGACAATTCTATGGTTCGTCTTAAATTTGTTTACACCACGTGCACTGTAAGAGGCTTGTAAATGAACTGAGTGCGGCGACTTACTAATAAAGCACTGCACTGCTCTTTCTAATAGTGTACTGTTGCCGGTTTTAACTAGTACAGTAAATGCGCATCCTAAAATATACACCGTGCCCCTCGTATCTTGACACCAGTAAGTATTATTATTATTATTATGTTGATGCTACCCTATCACTTTGGTAAACATTGGTAGTCAGATAGCGACATACATTTAGGCTTGACTCCTTCTCATCTATCCGATTTCGTTGGGTCCATCAGAATTGTTTATAGCTTGACAAGGTATTTTGAAATGTTACTAGATAATCAGATGTTATTTGCTGTGACGTCCGACGTTATGGAGACTTGCAAAAAATACCATAATTGAAATAAAATATACCTACTCACTAATATGATGCTAGGTTGTTGGTTACTTTTTCCTGGTTACAGCAGCTATCCATTTATTACTTTGCCCTAATTTCCCTGCCGTAAAGAGGCGTATACAATTCGCACACACTGCTTTTTTATTGTTTTTTTCAGTTTAAAAGATGTATTCTGATTTCGAGAATTTGAACGTTTTTACATAAAAATGCGAAACAAACATAGTTTGCAGCAAATTGACACAAATATGTCAGTTCTCAGCTATTTTGAATTGCTGCCACAATCCCACCCACATCTCACATAGCAAATATTTGGAAACAGTCAGAATACTCGTATAAATAATATCATTGTAACATTTGAAGGTTTGGCAACGTTGTACAAAGTACATGACAAGCTTGGTGGAGTTGTTAATATTTTAGCTTGAATGAGCTTGTCTACACGAACAATTGTGAAAGTCAGGAACTGCGTAGTTCGTTCGTAATTTCACAATCCACATCAAAATTTATAGAAATCTACCCAAATTGTAAGTACAGTGAATTGAAGTAGGTTCTAAGAATCAAATAAATATTATATTTATTGGCGACAATTTATTTCAGACCACAGTACGAAAATATAACACCAAAATCTTCTTATTAGATTATTATACTAAAACAAAGTCTAACTAACAAATTAAAGACAAATACACAATCCTAAAACCATAATTTATGGAAATACTCTCTTCCCATTTTAGTGAGTTTCTCGGTATTGAATTGTGCATTTGTATGCTTCTAATAAAATTATAGGGGAATCTTGAGTGTTCTTGCTTTTTATTCATTCTTGTATTATAGTTATGGATGCGGTGACTGTGTTTAAGTTCTATATTTATCCTCATGGTTTTATTTTGATTTCTGGGTACTCAATTAATTTGCTAAATACTTCTTAATTTGTTTATGGTTAACAGATTTGTTGTTTAGTAAAAGATTCCATTGAGGTATACTAGTTGGTCTTTATAGCTTTATTTTGGAGTATTTGTAATTTTTAAAATGCAATATTAGTATCTCCTCAGCGTGGTATGAAATATTAAAAATGTAGTTCAATAAAACTATTGTATAACATGTATCTGGTTTTTGTCAAATATTTCAGAAATTTCTCTGCACCTATTTTTAGGCCAATTTTTTTCAGCTACAATCGAAAACAAGTTTTTCCACATCTACCACATTGCACATAGCGAATAGGAATAATAAAGTTATTCAGATGTCTTCCTGAATATTCCCATATCGAGCTGCGCAGATATATTTAATTACTCAAAGTTCGTTAAGGTGAACAATGACATCCCCGTATGTTGCAAATTCGGGAGAAAGTTAACAAACTGGTGTTTTAGATCGGACGTCAACAACTTCTTGCAGGATTTACGATCAACATGTGACCCTGTACATTTCTAGAAAAATCTGAACGGATTTTGGGTTATTACGATATAAAGGGAAAACCAAATTTGTCTGAAGCTTGATGTCAATGTGTACGAGAAGTCTATATCAACTCATGTTGGAAAGAAATAGAAGCCGGCTGAACAGCCAAGGTCATCACCACATTGCCTGGCAACAGTGTCGCAGAAGGTCATGCAATCTATCGCTTTGCCAATATGTTACACCATAAAATGTTCGGGCAGGCTGCTTAATAGGTTAGGTTACTGTCAAGCCTAAGAAGGGGTTTCTGTTTGATCATCCTAACAATTTAATATTTTGTTTTCATTTCGGTTAGAGATATTTGTTACAATTTTGAAGCACGACAACTCTTCCCTACGAGCGCTAGATGGGTACTGACCAAAATCGCTCAACTATGATCATGGAAACCTTGCCTTGGAATGTTCAAGAAGCGGTGTTATCAAACGAACCAATGAAATGTTGAATAACATTTAACGATCCTGACCTTTCAATTCGACCTAAACTGGAGTGCCGTTAGGAACGATCGGAAATCAAACTCAGATTCGACACAATTCAAAAATATCTACGCTCAAAATAAAACCATTACTTAGGCGTAAAGAATAAACTAACGCATATTTTCAATATGCATCGTAGTTAAAGAAAGTGGTGCAACGTATTGGCAACGCGGCAGATTGCCGCGCCAGCGTTTCTAAGCTGCGCTATCTAAACGGCTTTTATCTCTTTCTAACATATCGTCGGTCTCCGCACGTACCGGGGTAACTAACATTTTATAAATTTTATAGGAGAGCTAGAAAACGAAAATCAGCAATAAATGAGATTGAAAATAATATACTGATTTTTTAGTCTGCAGGTTGATATTTTTTTTTGTTAGACTAAAATGAACCAATTTTAACGCAGAGACGTAAATCAATTTAAGCCGGTCCGTGAAAATTGTTTTCGGAATTTTATAACTTACGCAATTTTCTGAAAATTTTATTCCTTAGCAGCGAACTGATATACAGCTACGTCATTTCGTGAAGTGAGAGACTACAAAAAAATAAGTGAAATTACGGCGTAACTCGATTTTAGATTATTTATCATTTACGCCTGTACGTGCGGCGACCGACGATATGTGTCTATACACACTTTTTTCTCGTACACATTGAACTCAAGCCGTCAAACAAATTTGGTTCTCATTGTATTCAAGAACTGTTTCTACTGTTCGTCGCTTGAAGTCACACAACCACCCATGCGAATTCCGTATTAGCAAAATCTCGAGTATCCCAACGTTTCGATAGGTACCGTATCTAATTTCAAACCCAACAATTTAACGCAAATCTAGGAAACTGACTTGAGGTGCCACCTGGTCATGCGTTGGCCCTCGTGTCGGCTAGCACTTTTAAGTGTCCCATAATCACGCAATCGATAACTCGACGGCCTTTTTTCAACTGCTTGCCCATTGTAAGAGTTTTCCACTTGAGTAGATAATGTTCGTATTGTCCACGACTACTTCATTCAACCGTCGTCCTCTGACTCGGTGTCCATTGCAAGAATGGTCACGGCTTCTTGACAAATGCGCAATGGATTGGTCGATTTAGGGACTCGACATAATGCTCTTGGATTCCTCCAAATTTTGCGGTTCGTTAACTCTGCGAGATACACGTGTAGACTTTCATGAATGAATCTGAGGGATTTTGTACCTGGCTTTGTGCAGCGTCAAGCGGCCTTCTATTTGGACCTATTGACTGACAAATTATGATTATTTAAACTGATGATCTTTTATAGAGGCTACTTTAAAAGGTATAGCAAACATTTTTCATTTTCAGTGCAATTTTGGCACTCTGACCAAAAGTCATAAGGTCTTAAGTTTCCAGATAATCTATTTCTGGACACTGATGGAAGAGATGCTCACTCTCGGAAAAAATGGATGCATTTAGAAACTTGTCTGATAAATGTCAACAGCTGTCAGCATTTTGGATCGTTTTCCTGAGAAGAGAACCTCACCCACTCTCTCAGTGATTCTACTCTCCCGTTCCCAAAAATAGGGTCTCTGGAATTTAATCAAGAGTAGCAGTATATATTGCAAGTGAAAACTTGTTTGTGTTCGCATATTATGTCGGCAAAACTATGAATTGAGCACTGGTAAACGTCAGGTTTGCAAAGGCTCACCACAAGCAACTTTTATGTATATGTTACGGACAAACACGAAAAACCAAGCAATGAATGAATTGTAATTTAAACTGGGCAGTATTTATAACAACGTAATACAAGCACACTGTGAACATCATTGGCTGGGAAATGATGCTATTGCCCGTCATACAGCGGCCAATGGTGGTAGTGTGGAATGTACAATCGCTTTCCTGTTCATATGCATTCAGGCATATACTTATTACATAATTTTAGGAGAAGAAAAGACCTTGATGTCTATTGCAGGTTTCAATATTTGTTTTGTCTCATAAGTTTGTCCTTAATGTTGTCTAGCCCTTCCTAGCTATAATTGTTCTAGATAAAGACCGTTAAAATGGCAGTACTAACAACAGTGCTCGTCCACATTCACGTCATTAACGTTATTGGCCGGTCATTAACATAAATGCCCCGTTGACGCTTTTGCCCGTAACATACACAAAAATTAACATTTGTGAATTATACAGAATCGAGGCTTCATTAGTCTATTTATTATAGTTCTCCAGACTTCACTCTGGTTTAGTCACGAATGTTTTATGAATTTCTAGCTTTATACTATGAGATTAAGGTTATTATGCAACCGTCAGAAATATATGGAGCTTCCATGCCTGCAAGATCGCTCACGTTTGATAGATCGTTTATTTAACTGTCCGTTTTACCACCAGACAATAAAACGTGAAGACATGAACAGTCGTAAAAGTTAGTCTGGTAAGTTGTCGATTGTTCCCTATCTCCCTGTAAGGCGTACCCTCAAAGATATACAAAGGGGCTCATCTGTGCTCATCCCTTCATAATTAGCTTTACTTTAGCGTTAAAGGATTTAAAAGTAGCTTATGTCATTAATCCTACCTCACCAAAATGAAGCTTTCGACACCCCCTAAAGTCTGACAAAATTAGCAATGAGCACTTTCGTATGAGTTTATAACCGTATTCCGAGCCTGCAGATAAATATTAACCTTGACTTACATCCGAGATTATTTTGTTTCCTCCCGAGTATCTTAACGTGAAACTGCTGCGACATTCTGAGATGGAATTTCTTCCCGTTCACCAGCTGCACAATCACACACATGCCTCGTAGCTTTCACACCAAGGACTCGAATACGACCAAAGCTATAAACCCTTCCTTAACCCCGGCGCAAGAAGGGGTATTATAATTTAAACACGCACAGGTTTCCACAAGGCCCGAGTACTAGTCACATGATTGGGGTGCTACAGCCTCAACTACATTATCTATGCTCGGAGCTCATCAGGGGAGGGCTCACCGACTGATCGATTGTTATTCTATAACGGATAGTCTCGGGACTCTTTGGTATTGACCGTTAACAGACTGGCTCTCTTAAACCGCTACGAAAACGGGTTTTGCTCCTCAGAGCTCATCAGTTAACAAATTTACATGAATTGGTACACTCAATCTAAGTAAATGGTTTAATAAACTCAGTTTGCCTGTTGGATTTTGGTTTAATTAAACTGTTGTCATAGATTCAAACAAACTGTTTTAGAAGTCGGAGTTTAATTAGGCTAACTAGATCTGTTTACTGTCAAGCAATTAATTAATTTTTTTGGTTAGCCTAATTAAAATTTTAATTGGTTCAATGAAACTGTGCTCTGCACTAAAAAAAGATATTTTTATTTAGAAATAAATATCTTTGTGTTTGACCAAAATATTAACTTTCCATATTACAAGCATCAGTGGTACTGTAGAGCAAGAAATAGAAAATAGCATTTAGCTTTGTGTATTGTAAATACCTTCTCCGCCTGCTCGTATTCGGTAGGTTCAAGGATATCCGTATCAAAAACCTTAGATATCTTTTTTTTCTATACATTCTCTTCCTGTTTCTGCAGCCTCCGTCCAATCAAAATGAAATACAATTTTACGCTTCCAAGTAAACGAAAGAGAATCCAATACTCATTTTTTCGTTATATAAAAAGAAACTCAAATCCCCCTCGAAGGCAGCACAGTCTTTATTTGCTAGGTTTATCTCTAATCAAAGGAACGACAAGGGTCAGGACCGTCCTGATTCAGTTGAACAAATGTCAGAATCAAATACAAGGACTGCGGGAGAAAGTGGTCCTAGAGAAGATGTTGTACCTCCAAGGACAGACATTTTATACTTGTGACAAGTTCGACTCTCTGAATTTTCTCAAAATGGTTTTCTTTTTTTCTTGGCCTTATTTGAGATGAGATTTCAAAATTAAAATCACATTGACCTTTTATTTTATATATTAATTTATATTGTTCAAAAAGTTCTTTAAAGAATCATGACATAGCTTGTGGGCCTGCCCAACTAGCAAATTAGTGGTATAAGCTTTTGGTAAAAGAACCGTTCAGCCATGAAAGCTCTCTATTGTTGTTGCCTGAACACCAAAATGCTGGCTTAATATTGTGTGGAATGCAGATTTGCTTTCTGCAACATATTTGCTCTAAAATGAAGTGTTTAAAATATTCTTATAGCATAGTTATACAACACCTTATAGGGCAAATTTTTAACTGTTGCATAAACGTTTATACAACTATTTTATACGGCATATTTGCACGTTAGTCAAAATGGTTGTGTTGTGGCATTCATGGTAACGTTTATAAAACATACCCGAGCCTTGTTGTTTTGCTGTGCAATTTACTACTTTAGCCAACAAATTGCTCCCAACGGAAGCACTTATACAACTGTTGTTTAGTAACTGTTCAAGGCTGTATATATGCTAAATATGTTGGTAAACAACTTTACCATAAACTAACTTACTGCTGTCATATTTTTGTAAAATGCCATAATCAATGTTTTAAGACAAACAACGCATGCATATTGGTTCAAAAGGTTTTATCAACTGTTCAAACAGAAGATATAGATCTGGTACAAATTCTGGGTAAATCATTCGGCTTTATCGGTATTTCATTTCAGACATTTGTCAAATTCTTGTATAACACCTGCAGGCAACACCAAAATATTCTAATAACCTAAAGACAACATGGACGATGCCATGATTGTACACAACCACCCGCCATATTGGGCAAACATTTATTCCTCAATTTAGTATTAAATAATTATGTTTTAGTTCGAAATTACGGATATAAAGTGATAAACATTAGTGTAACTGTGTCTAAATATAGGATTTGTGGAAGATTTAACAAAATAAATATGGATCAAATACGAAGCCCGTAGAAATTGGGTAACTAATCTGCATGATAATCACAATAAAATTTGCTGCGCCAGTAGTTCAATACCCCCTATATCACAGTGTAGAAGTTGATCATATAATTGTGTATGAAATTCACAATGGCCGATATATAAGTAAACAAGATGACTCTAATGTGTTAGTTATACATATATATTCTTCACTTCGTCTATACAATACATAAGAAATAGTTTGGTTGCAATAAAGTAGAATCACGTAACAGAATAGTTGTATAGTTGACAAGAACTGAATCTTGCACTGACGCAAATGTCCTACAGCAGCTCCAAGAGGCTTAGACTTTTGTTTTATAACTGTTACCTGCAGCCCTTATTTAACCTCTTAAATGACTGAAGTGTCCTAGTAGGTGTGCCCATTCCGCTTGTATAACTGTTCTCAGAGGGTTTTGCCAATGTTCTTACAGTATACAATGCTGTTTAAGGAATACTGTATAATCATTCTTGCAACTCTAATAGGAGTGATAATTGTTAGTTGGGTGTTAATATGCAGATTCATGAAAAAAGCATCTTTGTAAACAATCAGGGCCTCACAAGCTTGTTACATCTTATACAGTTTAACTCAATGAAGAATATTTGGAAAGCTAAGAAAAATGTATTTTTGTTTGGCATCGGTAATTTTAATACTGAGTACACTGATCATTTCCAATCGGTGAGCCAAAGTACCCCGGGGTATAAATTTTGATATAGATAGATCTTTTTTGTGATCGACAACTGGCTAAGTCTATAGAAAGAATGTTGTAAAGGAGGCTGCTCTTATCAGAAAGGTCTCTCTCTGAAACCTCTGTGTATCCATCATTATATATATGTGTGAAGAAAATATATAGTAATAATTCCTGCGTTGGGGCTACTCCGTCCTTGAAGATCAACGTGAAATAAATGTTTCTTTGGGTACCATCAGAGCCACCTACGAGTATACCTTAGTCATTGAACATGGCGGTGGCGGCATCATGATAGCTCTAACTGCAACGAAGCTGTCAGAATTTCGTAGAATTGCACAGTGCTCTTCAAAGGTTTATTTTAAAACTGATATTCAGTAGCGGTCTCCAGGAGTCTATATTTTATAGAAACTCGTGGCATATTTATCTGTTCCGTATGCATCCAAGGGACTGAAATCTCATTCTGGCGCATCCTGTATAAATATGGACCTCTGCTGTCCGATGGTGGCATACCTCTGTCCCTTTCTCTCACTCTCCCTCTGTCTCTCTCTGACTTGACAGTACGATTCCACAACAAGCTGAATAACTTTGGACTAACAGGATTCTATTTATTCGTATATACATACTCCATACGCTCAACTCAATTAAAATAAATAGTATTTAAAATATTCGCATACCGCATTTATGGGTTGCCTAGAGCATTTTGGCCACACATAATGACACGATAATATGTTTCGAGGCTTGCTTGTTGCAAAAAGTGCTGTCGTCGTATCTATATTGGGCATAAACGGAACAGGACTCCTGGCGTTCTAGACAAGTTCATGTTTCCAGTACCAAAAATTGATCTAAGAGATTAAACTTGCTGTTGGCGTGACAGATGCTCATAGAATTCAGCAGGAGATTTTTAAGACGTCACGACGAAATGGGGCCACGGAAGATGGTAGTAATAATAACCTTTATTGCCCAACAGTCTCCCAATTGCAGGGCATAGGATGCCGTAAAACCAAATTAAATGAAAAAAGAAAAAGAGGAAATGGATGAAAAATATCCACAATAATTAAAATAGCGTGAAACATGAAGGTACAACAGATCACAGAAAATAAGTTATATAAGATTTTTGTTATTATGTGAAGACACAATACCTCTAGATAAAAACATAAAGCAGACAGTTACAATAAGCATGAATGAAAGCTAAATTCCTGAGATATTTAGGAAGAGATCTGATTTCTCTGTACAAACGACCACAATTCCGTATTTTTGAGACACTGTCAAAATTTATATTACAAACTCTAGAAATTGAATTAAAATTTTCACACACACCTTTCACATTTTATACTGGCGACTTCAGAAACTCTCACAATAAAAGGTTTTGCTATTTGTAGTTCTTAAACAATGCACAACGAAAAAAATACTAGACAAAATTACACTGACGTCTAAGTTATGTAAAAGTTTATAGAATTACGTTTTTCGAATTCAAATCTAAGAGTAAGATGCTCATAAAGTATATTCCTAGGAGGATAAGGGACCGTCAGTCTTGTCAGCGGGCAGCTTCGAAAAGCATCGTTGCACTTTCTCAATTGCCATTTTATATTTATGGTATAATATAGTCTTACATTGATGTTTTCCACTGAAAAATTGTTGTGAAGTTGACAGAATATATTCCGCGTACATACAGCGAGATTGAATTCCAATGAAAAAACTTGAATTTCTTGAAGACTGCTATCGAGACTACTGCACTGTAAGTATAAAGGAAAAATTACTATTAATGTGGTCTATTGTCTCAATTTTCCCCTTATAGACAAAGAGGGTTTTTTAATTCCTCCTTTTACCAGTTTCTTGTAAGATAAATCCACTTCTATCGAATCCATTTGGAGAAGTACCTAGAGACGTCTCTGTTAGGAATCAAAACAAACCAGTCAGTGACGAAGTGGAAATAGAGCGTAATACCCCGACGACAATTGTAGATTAGGTTGGATTACAAGATTAGGGCAGCGTCCTTGTATTGTGACAGAGACCGCATGAAGGACGCCTGAGGGTTGTTTTCAGAACGAAGGGCGTGAGATCGGTAAATATAAAGGTAGAAAAAGAGAAAATGGGATTCGGTAGTGCCCCATCGCATGTTTCACCTCCCGCGGCGTCTGCAAAATAAAACAGTTTCTATTACTACTTGTTGTTGGTGGGATAGGAGCCCTAGGGAATCTCTTATAAAAAATCGTTTGTACGAGCAACGCTTCAGCCTCATTTAGAGAGACGTTTACATATTGCTAATAGTAGTACTACGCGACTGGGCGAGGAGGTGTTTCAAAAGCGAAAGAAATCGAAAATGAGGTTTTGTTTTTTTGATGTCATATGACATAAGTCTGTCTGTCGGTCTGTCTGCTAATCCTTGGCCTCTCTATAACCTGGACAGGACTGCTTTGTAATTTTCGAAAATCGATCTACTGCCTGCAAAGGTAAAGGCCATGAACGAAAATAAAAATAAAGCTCATTTAAACGTCGAGGACTCTGATCAGTTTTCAAAAAAATATCAGTGGTAAAAAATTAGAGGATGTGTGGATAAGGGGGGCGAGGGGTATATCTCAATTTGTTGATGTTAGTATATTTATAAGCTTCCATCTCCTGTAATTATGTGTACCTATTAGCTATATTTCACACGCCATTGGTCCCCCGTACATTTTTCTTTACAACTACATTGAAAGATAAATAAATGTTTCCGATACGCGTCTAGTTTTGCTATCTGGGCTCAGAATGTCTATGGACTAACTGTATGGGCATGTTTGAGTGCCCTGATCCATTTAACGTCTATATTATATGTTTGTAGCTATTTTTTTTCGTAGATGATGCTAAACTTAATCATTTATGATCTGATGACGGCGTTTCATATTAAGTGCGGAGTCATCCTACTCGACGCCATTTTTTGTATTTGGTCTACAAAGATAACGGGTTTTATTTAATGACTTTCACTATACTCGTTAAGAATTTGTTTTGATTACCGCTCAATGAATATAAATGACATCTGCCTGCAGGCTTGTTAATTAAGTGAATTACTTTTTTCCTCAGTTCAGTTGAAATTAATCAAACCTGGTAGAAGTGTACAAGCAATAGAATTAGCTTATCGTCTCAGTGTCGGCAGAAGGAAAGATGTAATATTTTCGTAATTTGCTGTCAGTCATTAAGGGTTGTCGGTATTAGGTATATGAGAAACTGAAACAAAATTCATCTGACGAAAATGATATTTCAAGCTAACAGTTCAAATTTACTCGGAGAAAGGAATCTATATTATTGATTACAAAACATCTCGCTTTTTACCTGAGAGCTTTAGAGGGAGGGATGTTTTTCACGCGTGGGTATGTACGAGCGCCCCACTTCAGCTGGCCCAACTATTGAAATCTTAGTTTGTTTCTTATCAAACACAAATAATAAAAATGCAGCAGGGTGATATAGGTTTTAAAATATTAACAATGAATATTTTCATAATGTATATAGTAGAAAACACTAACTTTATCACTCCCTAATCAAATCTGCAGCATATCAACCTGTTTTCATTTCAATGCAAAATAAGTCTATAACGCATAGGTGGCTGTGAAAAATAAAAGCCATGACAATTGTTTTTATTAATCACAGCTGTCAGAATACGTTTAAAATAGTTTTTGGTAGTTAAGGTTTTCAAAATGGGTAGAGAAAAGGTTATTAGTGAGAAAATTCGATTACTGATAATTACATTTTTTAATTCTGGGAAATCAAACTCAGAAATTGCAACTTTGTTAGACTTATCGCGGTACAGTGTGAGAAATATTGTTAGAAGATATAACGTAACTGGTTCAGTTAATATTAAGCCACGATATGTGAAAAAAGTAATATCACAAATGCCGACCGAAGAGCATTAAGAAGAATAATCGTGAAAAACAGACGTGCCAATTATTTACAATTAAGTGCTCTGTGGAGTGACGCTCTAGGAAGGAGAATTTCGAGATCCACAACTCATCGAGAGGCCCACAAACTGGGATTTAGCAGTTGCAAGGTAAGTTTTCTTATAAAAAAAGAGAAGTAAGAACCCTAAAGTTGCACAACTTGTTTAGAGGCCAAAGAAAAGCCACTATTAACTCCACTGCAAAAGAAAAATCAGCTTAGATGGGCTAAAGAACATAGACAATGGACACCTCAACAATGGTGTGCAGTACAATGGAGTGATGAGGCCCGATTCGAAGTTTGTGTTGGGGACAGTCGCAGTAGAGTTATTCCAAAAAAAAAATAGAGCATTCCATGTTGACTGTCTGAAGAGAAAAATGAAATTTCCAGCATCCATTATGGTATGGGGCAGTATGTCATCAAAAGGAGTAGAGAAACTTCATTTTATTGATAGAAATGTGGATACAAACAAGTATTTGGCAATTTTAGAAGAATCGCTTTTACCAGTGATGGAAGAATCTTTGACATCCCGCCAAGATTTTGTGTTTCAGCAAGATGGTGCAGCGTGCCATACCTCAAAAAAGGCTATAAAATGGATGGAAGAAAATAATGTACCACTTTTTAAATGGGTTTCTAGCAGTCCAGATCTGTCACCTAACTTTGTAGCACGAGATGAAAAAGGTTCTACGACAACATCCTGCTCGTACAATCACCGAACTGAGACAAAAGCTTCAAGAAACATGGGATTGTTTTACACCAACTTTTTGACAAAACTTGGTTAACACTATGCCTCAAAGAATTGCAGCCTTTACAGTAGGAGTGACAGTGGCTATATTAAAATCTCATAAAAACAAAACGGCAAATTCTAACAAAAAAATCAAACTTGAAATTCCTATTTCACATTCTACAGCGGAGTGTTGTTATTTTCATCTACAAAATTTTATAGAAACAAAATGGGGGAATTTAAAGAGAAAAGTTCAACCTTGGAGTTTCTATTTCACCTGCTACAGGCTTGAAAGGCTTGATGGATTTTCACAGAGAAATTGTCTCTAGATTTATCTTGACAGCACAACTAAATCTTAATTCTTTTCAGTCACCGCGCTCGGATTATTTATATTTTTAAAAAATTTACATGTTAGAAGTTTTTATCGCATTATTTATTATGAAGGTACAGCTACACAGCTACTTTTGATAACCCGCAAATACTTCCATAACTCTACTTTTTTGATTTATTACTATTTTCTTTGATTAAAGACTACTAGAGAACAGTGGCACATGTAAGGACTCCGGAGAACATGCTTTGCCTAGGGCCCCCGAAGGGCCAAGCATGCTACAGAGCGCCGTGCTTCAAAATAATTTGGGGCCACAAGTTCTGTCCACTCTAGGGTTTCTGATAACGTAGGAATCATCTACGTGATATTAGATCCATCTTTGCTGTCCTGATTCAAAAATAAAAAAAAAACAAAAGTGCACAATGCTTACTGTGTCCGAATGGAATGAGAAGTAACTAAATATCAAAAATATCTAATGACAATAAATAGGCTTAATTTATTTGAATACAAGAACATAGTTTTACAAACAAATCAAATCAAAGATTCACAATGGATTGATCAATAAATACAGTTTCAATTAAATGAGTAATAATAACATTATAATAACCTGCTGACGAATCATATCAAAATTCAATAAATGAAAACGTGTGATTTTTTGTTACTATCTATACAATCACGTTTCACTTTCGTTGCATAACCCGAAGAGTATACAGAGTGTTTTTAAAGTTGAGTCATTCATTTCAACAGCTTGTAAAAAAGAATTTGATATACCAAAAATTACCTAGATATATAAAAGTTGCATAATAAGAGAGTTAGTTTACATTATTAAACACTATTAAGAAAAATCATTATCAAGTTAGATTTATACAAAAACTGTTCAAAATTGTCCCCATTTGTTCGATTAACGCAAAGTGTTGCTCGGCAAATCCAGGACTCTTTACAAGCTTTGGAAAGTAAGTCCTGGTGTCTACGAATTAAGTCACAAGCATTTTCAGTGCGCTGTTGAAGTTCTTTCAGAGTACTTACTGCTCCATCATGATACACCAGCTGTTTCAAATAGGCCCACAGAAAAGATCACAAGGCATTCCGGGGATCGAGCAGGCCAAGAAACGGGTCCATTGCGCCCTATCGATCTTTTCGGAAACTCATCATTTAGATGTTGATGTAGTGGAGCCGCATCTTGAAGGAAGCACATATTCTGTCTCACATTTAGAGGAACATCTTCTAATAATTGTGGCAGATTCTGTCGAAGAAAGTCTAAATAAATTTCACCAGTCAATCGAGGTGGAATGAAGTAGGGCCCAATAAGCATGCCATTTACCCCGCCAGCCCAAACATTTAATGAAAACCTATGTTGAAAATCAGTTCTTTTCACAGAATGTGGATTTTCTGCTGCCAAAGCATGAGTGTTGTGGAAATTGTGTACCCCATTTTGTGTTTCTGTGGCCTCGTCTGTACACAAAATTAATTTCGTAAAATCTCCATTTTTCCAATTCTCCAACTTCACGTTGTGACTGTTGTACCCATTGATAATGATAAGGATAATACTGGTCTTGTCGTATTGTTTTCCACACTTTACTATGAGAAACTTCACCTTCACCTGCTATGGCTCTAGTACTCATTGTTGGGTCGTCTTTGACCATTTCTAATATACCTGCCTCAATTTTTAACATTTCAGGTTGAGCAGGTCTTCCAGCGTGACCTCCTTATTGCTCTTTGAACACTGTGTTATGAAGTCTAATAACTAAAGTTACAAACATCCGTGGGGCAAGATGATTTCTTAAAGGGAACCTTTGCGCATACAGCCTGCATGCTGCGGCTGCATTTTGTTAGCATTCTCCGTATGTTAGTATTGTGTCCACTATACTACAACTATTTAAAACTGTAATGACTCGCGTGATCAACACGTGATCAGAGCTCGATCCTGGCTTCCTTCCAGTACAGCCGTATAGCGTACGACATATGTCGTTTCTGTGGCTTTCCGGTGGTCAACAGCACAGACAGAGATGGAAATAATGGCTGATTGTTCTCCGCTGGTAGAACCAATGAAATCAAAGACGCGCCTCGACTGGCAGACTCATAGGCGTCGGCAACGCATTGGAACGTGTTTCGTTGAGCGATCGCATATTGTGTGTTTTTATAAGAATTGTTGTGTGATGTTATTGTTGTGGTTTCTGTGGTTACTGTTTTGGTTATACTTAACCACGGAGAGTACAAATGGGACGAGTGGAAGTACTGACCTGTATCACGAATGAGAATAATAGGCAGATACGCTGTGTTGCCAATTTGAGTAGAGCTTCCCGAATTGTGGGGAATTTAGAGTTAAGTGTTGATTCATTCCAGCTTTTAATCAGCATGGCCTAGACGTTAGAACTTCATAAAGATAACATTGAAGCTGAATGCCGCTGGAGTATAGTGTTTCGAATATTCAAAGCGGAGCGGGACACTATACTCGTTCAATGGGTCATCAAGCCACAGTCTTTTCAACAAAGAAATTATTTTACGAAAATGCGTTATATTTTTACGATTTTGTCGTCACCAAATCTCTGTTTCTCAAAATGTACGTCTATTGTAGAATTTTAAGCAAACTAAGCAAGAAACGTGATCTAGTATTTACTCAACATTACGGATTTCTCGAAATACATTAAAAAATGTGACCTAGATACCTAACTGCCCCAAGCTCTTTAAATATAACACCTTAAACCAGGGTTACCAGGTGCTCAGTCACGTTGATTGTCATGTTGTACTGCACAAGTCAGCAAACAATCTGGCGTAATAAACGTTAGGAATCATCAGGTATTGCCAGATTCCCGAATACCGGGTACCATAGTACCCGTTATAGTTGTCCTTCAAAGTTGTCAAATCGCCCCTATGGTGCAAATTCGCCACACCAGGCAACTGTGCTATAAACAAACCCTGTTTATCACTACTATTTGATAGTCATATAGTAGTTGTAGCCCTATCTAGCGGTCCATGATTTCTCTCAATACTGTTGTATCTCTACTGGCAACAAGAATAGGGATTACAAAATCATTTATACAACAATATACAAACATGAAAAATATGATTTGAACCATGAAACATTAATACAATTTTAATAGTTTGAACATTTTTCATTTTTGGAATACTCTAATGTGGAATCCGCAGCTATTTCTCCCGAAATTTGGGTAGACTTAGATTTCTTAGAAATATGACATATTGGTATCGGAAACTCTGCGAATGGGAGAAACAAATCGCATTTGTTGAGCGCATCCGTCTAAGCGGTAGGCGCCAGCGCCCGTTCTGCCATCTCTCTCTTTTATCACTCTTCTACTTTACCCCGTTGTCCGTCACACTCCGACGCTGCCAGATACGATCCTACAATGGAGTGTCTTTCACGCACCTACATACTTTTGTATATTTCCATCTCTCTTCCTCATCATAATGTATAATAATGGTTTTTCCCAAGGTGATAAATCCAATTTATCTTACTGTAAATAACAAGTGAAAAAATTTTCAGCCTTATCAGTTGGACATTCCGGTTTTTGTACTGTTTTTTTTTTAATTCACTAATGCTCTAAAAATGAATATTTCAGCCGCAGTAAAGAATCAACGTTGGCGGATTTTGGTTCTTGACATCCTTTACGATCGGTTACGATGCCTAGAGGACGGAGACCTGTACGATTTCGTCAACTTAGTGAGTTTGATAGGGGCCGTATAGTGGGACTTCGGGAAGCTGGACTTTCTTTTCGGGCAATTGCAGTTAGAGTGCAAAGAAGTGTAGACACTGTGGTTAGGTGTTGTCAGGCATGGCTTCGAGAAGGCCGTAGGCAAAGAGCAAGGGACACTGGACGCCGCCGTAGAACAATAGACCGTGAAGATCGCCGCTTAAGATTATTGGCCTTAAGGGACCGTTTCTCCACTACCAGGTCCACTGCAAATGAATGGTTTGCAGAACACGGAAGACCTATTGGCATGCGAAGTGTTTACCGACGAATGCGAAGTTTTGGCTTGTTTTCATACCGGCCACACTGGGTCCTCCCTTTAACTCGAGAGCACCGACGTAATCGCCTTGAGTGGTGCAGACAACGGTCACTCTGGGATCAGGAATGGAACAGTATTGTCTTTAGTGACGAGTCTCGATTTTGTTTAGGCATGCACGATGGTCGTGCCAGGGCCAGAAGGCGACGTGGTGAAAAGAGGAATCCACAGCTTTTTATTGAAAGACATCACACTGTTGGAGTTATGGTTTGGGGTGCTATAGCTTATGGTTTCAGGTCACCTTTAATCTTCATCAGAGGTAACATGAACGCGCAGCGTTATATCCACGAAGTTCTAGAACCCCATCTTTTACCTTATCTTGACACCCTGGCAGATCCAACTTTCCAACAAGATAATGCCCGACCACATGTTGCAAGAGTCACAATAGACTTCTTTCAACATAATGATGTCACATTGTTACCATGGCCACCAAGATCTCCCGACTTATCCCCAATTGAGCACGTGTGGGATATGATGGGTAGGAGATTGCTAAATTTGCAACGTCCTCCTCAGACTCTAGAAGCACTTCGAGAGGAGTTGGTGGTTGCCTGGAATGAGATACCACAGGAGGACATTGACCACCTGATCAGAAGCATGCCTAGGCGTGTTGGAGAATGAGTAGCACATCAGGGTGCATCCACACATTATTAAAGGTCAAAGGGCTTTAAAGCAGTGCAATCATTTTGAAATTTTTATCCTTTACTTATTATGCTTCATTAAGTACTTATACAAAATTTTATTAAAATAAAACCATTTAAACTGGGTGTTCGGATTTATATGTCACTTAGTATAGATATATGATTCAGTAATCACATTCAACAAAAATAATTATATAAATAAACTTAAACCAGCATGTTTTCGTATATCTTTCTTTCTTTAAGAGCAAAAGTGATTATTCATAACGATAAATACTTGTTCACAAATAATAGAAATATAACATAAAAAACTAAATAGGTAAACATCATAATATGTTATAAAAGGGTGAAAGTACAGTATCAAACAGGGAATAAATGCAGTATAGTCTGAAGACTCCTTTTTCGCTTTGATAAATTGACTTGCCCCGCTTTAGTTAATATAAGATATTTTGCAAAGTGAAAAACTAACAATTTTCTTGAATAACGTGATCAACGTAATTCCTTGTTATCAAGAAAGAAATATATTGGCGTCGTAATTTGAAAAAATCAGTGAATCACCTTTACCCTTGTAACTAAGTACGGCAGTTTAGCTCAATAACATACTTAACAGGCAGCAAAAAATTTAAATCCATTCTATTCTAGGAAAGTGCTCACGCTCCATCTTCAATTCAATATCGATACCTCTCCGTAACAGACGGTCTGCGCCACCGAATTCATTCACACTCGCTCCCCTACGCGCTGCCTGCAGCCAGCCGCGATGCACGCGATCAGCTACAGCTTGCCCGAAGACATCTGAAAATTACACTGGGAAATTTGCCTAAGTGTAGGTGCTGACTCACTTATTCTGTAATTACATCACTCTTGATATCTGTCATCGCCAGTCATCATTCACATCCAACCGCACCGGCGATATCAAATTGCAGTATCTAAAAGCTTCCTCACATTTTTGTAAAGTAAGACTCATATCTGTACCATGATGGGATGCTCCGAGATGGGGAATTTCGTTGGAATATTTCCCGAAAGAAAAAAGTCAGTTGGTGATTGGTTTTCTTTGATGCCACTGGCACAGAATTCAGACTAAAACAACGCGTTAGGCAGAGCAACAAGCCAAGGGCCTGACATCTATTACACCTGCCTTGAGGAATGTCCTTATCTATCTATCTTCTTCATCTGTAAGCTCAGGCGATCCATGTCTCCACAATAGATGAGAAAATGGGAAGGGGTTTCCTCGTATACGTTGCAGGATCAGCTGCTTCTGTTATTCCCATATTTTGCGATATTATACCTATATAAATGACAAAGACATCCGTTTCTCATGAAAAGTATTTCCCATACCTCATTTGGTAGGTGCTTGTAGTCTATTTCCCCATGAACTGACATAATTGCATATTCAAAGGGGGCAAACGATCTATTATCCAGCCCATTTACAGATTTTCTTTTGGCAGCAATACCCCATCTGCTCACGAATGGGCTATCCAGTATAGTATGTCACTGCTAATCTCTTCCTGTGTACGGATTTATCTCACTGTACCTGCGAAGGGGGTCCTTAGGACGGATTTCACTCACAGCTCCTATGGGTTGTTCTTGGCCTCCCAACTCAAGCTTCAGCACCATTTCGTCTAATACGCTTCAGTTCACGCGAAGCTGGTCAATGAAAAAGCCAGTGCAAGTTAAATAAGTTCGAAGGTACTGGTTTTTCAGATATGCTTATGGGTTCATATTGCTTTTTATATAATTTTCATTGTTTGTTTTTTGTTGAGTCTCAGAATTTTATGGTAGTTTCGGAAATAATGTAATCTCTTCGAGATGGTCAATGAATCGATTGTTATACCTTCTTATAATGGGTGATTTTTTAAGAGGTATAGGATCTGATTTTCAAAAAAAAAACACAAAAAATTTGAAAAAACGATTAAACCTCTATTTGAGTCGATAGAACGGTCGATATAATTTAATGTTTAAAGATTATTTCATGTAAATGTTGTCCGCGGCTCCGCTTGAGATGGCCCATGCGCAAGGTCCAATTTTGGTACACTCCCTCCAACATATCGGCCGGTATCTCACGAATAAATGCTTCAATATTGGCTTCCAGTGCGTCAATCGTTGCTGGTTTATCCCTGTAGACATTAGCCTTAACACGGCCCGACAAGAAATAGTCCAACGGCGTTAAATCACACGATCTAGGCGGCCAATTGACGGGCCCCAAAAGTGAGATAAACTGTTCACCGAACTCGCCTCTCAATAGGGCCATTGTTTCGTGTGCGGTGTGGCATGTGGCACCGTCTTGTTGAAACCACATGTCAACCAAGTCCAGCTCTTCCATTCTGGGCAAAAAAAAGTTTGTTTTCATCGCACGGTAGTGCTCGCCATTCACAGTTACGTTCCGGCCATTGTCGTCTTTGAAGAAGTACGGCCCGATGATGCCACCTGCCCATAATCTACACCAAACAGTAATTTTTTCGGGATGCATTGATAGCTCTTGCAATGCTTCTGGCTGGTCTTACTCCAGATGCGGCAATTTTGCTTGTTAACGTACCCATTCAACCAGAAATGAGCTTCGTCGCTGAACACAATTTTTCGATAAAAATGTGGATCTTTCTCCAACTTTGCCAGCGCCCATTCACCAAATTGGAAACCTTGTGGGAGGTCGTGGGGCTTCAATTCTTGCACCAGCTGTATCTTATAAGGTTTTACACCCAAATCCTGTCGCAAAATTTTCCACGTAGTGGAGTAACAGAGGCCAAATTGCTGCGAACGGCGGCGAATCGACATTTGACGGTCATCACTAACACTGGCGGATACAGCCGCAATATTTTCTTCAGTCCTCACTCTACGTCTGCGTGTTGGTGGTTTAATGTCCAATAATGTAAACTGGGTTCGAAATTTAGTCATAAGCTTCCGAATAGCTCCCTCAGTAGGCCGACCAAGTTGCCCATAAATTGGAAACAGTGCTCGATGTACTCTCTTAACCGAGCATGAATTTTGATAGTAAAATTCAATAATTTGCAAGCGTTGTTCGTTCGTAAGTCGATTCATGGTTAAATTATAGACCAAACTGAACAAGTTTTACAACCACACAAGACACGATTCACGCGTCATCCGTCAAAAACCAAGCCCAAGAGATACTAGCAAAAAAATCATCCATTACAACCTCGGTGAGCAGTCATCATAAAAGCATTGGAAACAAACTTGGAAATAACACCAAGCTCATTCTATGCAAGTTCTTAACATTGCAATTATGCTTTAAATTGTTCCATGGAAAGTAATATATCACCTCTAAAAGTGGCACTTTTCCGTATGGCAAACCACACATATTGGTTCTTTGATGGTGAAATGCAAAATTTGTATAACAACATCGGAAGATAATCTTATTTGCCCTAGGTCTCTTTGTAATGTCAAGCATATACGGCATGGATCTCACAGTACATTTTCTTAAAACCTCTGAAAACTTGGTATTGATTGTCCCTCCCTTTTATGGAAAATTATAATTAACGCAACATGCGTGGTTTACGATTTAACCGAAAAATAGGCGGTGTTTGTACATACGGGATTTATTTTTAGCTTCCTTAAAAAAAATGCAATTGTAAAATTGCTCTATGTATAGTGTCTCACGTCGTTCCAAAGTCTTAACATTGACATTTTGGCAGTGAATGTAGTATCCTCCCGATTCTTTATACTTTGGTGACGGATAACAGCAGATGTCCTGTCCTGCCAGGCCAGAGAATTACGAACTCCTCCAACTATCAGCCGAGTTGGTTTCCGGCTAAACTCAAAATCGATACGGCCGTTAATGTGTTGTAAATGAGTTACAGCTCAAACATCTTAGGGCTATTATCCGCATGCCCTGACGCGCGCTAAATCGCATTAAGCTTTATGCCTTTGTTAACAGCTTCGCAAGGACAGTTATGTGTGTCATATACCTCAGCGGTTCCTGTGCAACTCCGCCGGCATTTACGAAGGCTTTATTGGATTGTTTCTCGCTAATGAATGCTATAAAAATGATTTATGTATTGTTGTATGCATAATTTAATGTGGTAAAGGATTCTAGACTTCGAGATAGCATTGCTGAGGCCGTGATTTGGTGGATTAAACTACTCGTAGTCTATGTTTATAGTTCTCAGACACGACAACGAAAAACTTGAGTATATTTTTTTACAACGGAGCAGCCTTTTTGTATCTGACAACAAATTCATGTTCAACTAAGGAAATATCTCACAAAAGTTAGGACTGATAAGTCTATTTAAATGTGCAATTTTCCAATATAGCGTTCGTATGAAAAAACAAAGTTGGTGATGGAAGTCGAACGAAGAAAGGTCGAAGTAAAAATTTGACTACGGAATCTTGTAGATGAGAATAAGTAACAATGAGATCATGTATCTATTTTGAAATCCCGTCTCAAATATCCAGGAAAAAATTCAAGAGATTTTGGGATAAATCTGGTATGCGAAACAAATGACTGATAATTTCAAAGCCTACCTAGCAAATTTTGCATTTTTTAAAATAACTAAGCCTTGGAACTTACAATGTTTGACGTATTATACATTTTTAGAATGAAAATCAAAAACTTTTAATCCGTGTAAAAGTCCAATATGACGTCTATAAGAAAAAATAAAGTTGCTGGAGGACAAGAGACAAAACGTCATACTGAAATTCTAATCACGCCATCTTATAGAGGAGCAAAAGTCATATTTGATAAATTCTTGTATGAATAAAGAAATATTCCCTTCATGCTTAAAACACGCTATGGTAAAACCATTATTTAAATCTGGAGAAAGAGAAAAACTCATCAACTATCGACCAATTTCCATCTTAACAAATTTTTCTAAAATATTTGAAAAAGTGTTAAAAAAACGATTCACCGAATTTGCAAAAAAATATAACTTAATAGCGGAACAACAATATGGTTTTCAAGAAGGCAAATCTGCTCAAGATGCTATTGTAAAATTAACAAGTAAAATATACACGAATCTCGATATTGGCAAACCAACTGCATGTGTTTTTATTGACTTAGCAAAGGCATTCGACTCTATTACTCATGAATCGCTTTTAACAACTTTATAAAGCTTAGGTTTCCGGGGAATAACATACAAACTTATAGAAAATTATTTGTCAAATCGAACACAGAGCGTCAAAATTAATAACACAGTGAACCCCATATTATATCGTACGGTGTACCTCAAGGCTCAGTATTAGGACCCATTTTATTTAATCTATTTATCAACGATTTGTTCAAAATAAGTAGTACAGGTAAAGTTATCGGTTTTGCGGATGATACAGCTATTCTCTACGAAAGCAACTGGCATACACTAAAAACCAGAATCGAACTTGATTTCAAAACATTTATAAATTTCTTTTCGGTAAGAACTTTGACAATTAATTACAACAAAACACACAATATAGCATTTTCTTGTAATGACACGCTCTCACCTCAATTTAAAAAACTTGAAGTTCATACAAGCAGTGGTCTCAAAGAGATTCAGTCGATAAAATAAAATTCCTAGGCGTGATTTTGGACAAACACTTAAAATGGGATACCCATACAGAATACCTTGTGAAGAGACTGAGATGTATTATTCCAAAATTCAGGTACTTCAGAGATATTCTAGATAAGAAATATCTATATAATCTATATTATGCTCTTGTTTATCCTCTATTACTTTACGGAATTTTGGCTTGGGGGGGAGTTATGAATAATAATTACAAAAAGGTTGATGTAATCCAAAAATTAATTCTAAAATTGATCCTCCATAGGGAGATTACTTATTCAAGTGATTTTCTATATGTGGAGGCTCAGCTATTAGATTCCAGGCAAATTTATTTTTATTGTGGTCTAACACATTATTTCAAATATTCAAAATACTTTAATCATACCATTCATAACTACCCAACAAGATTCAATCAAAATTCAATGTGTATTTCACTCTTGGGACCAAAATTCTATAACTTCATACCAGAGTCATTAAAAGTAAGTGAATCAATTAAATCATTTAAAAAAGAACTAAAAAAATGGATTTTACAACAACCAAGGTCCACGAAATTGTAGATCTGAAAAATCATTATCAAAATCAATAATATTTTACTTACACTAACATCCATACTTTTACTTTAGTTCTAATTGTCTGGATATTTTTCCTGACATTACCATAATAATTAACCAAATTATACAGTATTAACGGTTTTTTTTTTTCATACAGTAGTATTAGTTTTTATTTTGTACAAACCCAAAAACAAGTGCAAACTTTTTTTGGGTGCTTTATGTTTATTGTGCACAATATTTGATATTTACCTGTATTTTGTGACAATAAACATTATTATTATTATTATTATTAATATGCAATCAATTTTGAAATCCCGCTACAAATAAAACCAGGAAAAAATTAGACGGGCGACTTTAACCTTGTTTCGGCGACTTTGTAACTCTTCCAGTTTCCGGGAATCCAATGGTGAGGGTCGAATTTGAAACATACAGACAGACCTGCGCGGCACATAAACAACCAGGGAAACGACCTAAATACACTCGTGGAGTATAAATAACATCTTGAAGCCACTCGTCGTCGACTAACATCAAATCGATACCTTCGTACATTGCTGTAGGAAGGTGCCAGTTTCAGTTTTTCAAATCCGATTTGTAAATAAGCTAGGTTAAACTATACACCGCGTGGTACCTGATTTGGAAACTGGCGAATATCGTACTACAAAACCTCATTCCCTTTCACGTACTATGCAGGGTCGCACTGGTGGGTTCAGATTTTTCTGGAGGTTAATATCTCAGTTATCATAAGGCTTTGGTATACGTGTCCATGGGGATATTTATTTATTGTTATACACTCTAGTCTAAGCTTTAACGATACCCCGTACTACCAGAAGCTCCTCCTTGTATATACAGGGTGTTTCAGTTTATTGTGGCATAACTTTAAGATTCGATAGAACTTTTAAAGTTAATGCATAAAGTCTATATAATCATGGGTCGAAAAATGCGTGGCTTCCGCAATACAGGGTGTTTAAACTTACTTTCTAAAATAGTTTTATTAAATATTTCGAATAATATTTGATGTATAACAGTGAAAATTGGTATACAAGGGTTTTTTTGGTACGACAAAATGAACCATGGGCATAGTTTTACTGAAGCCGCTAGAGGGCGCTCTCTACTGTACCTGTAGTGTATTAAAATGAATGAAAATTTCTTCTTAGTGCAATTTTTTGCTTTTTGAATAAAAAAACTAATTCTTCACACTTTTCAACATAAAAAAGCTCTCTTGTGAATTTTCGTTATAGTTAGCCGTTTTTGAGATATTTCGGTTTTTAAGGTTCCATGCATTTTTAAATATTTATGACAAAATAACGTTAAAAAGTCAGTATCTCGATAATTTTTAGAAGTAGGCTGTGCCTGCAAATATTTTTGAAATTGAAAGCAGAATAAGGTTAAACGTCAACTAGTTGACAGTTAGTTTTGTTGTCTGTTGAAACCTGAATTGCAATTGTGAATGCACGAAATTTAGTTTCTTTTATCTGTTTTTTTTGTAAGTTTTATAAAAATGCCATTTTTATTCTCCAATCAAGAGTTAGCGGATATTCATTTTGTGTATGGCTTTGTAAATGGAAACGCAGCAGAAGCAGCCAGAGAATACGCACAAAGATTTCCAAACAGGCGACATCCAACTCGCTCAGTATTTGTAAGAGTGCATCGCCAAATAATTGAAAATGATTTTGGAAATCTCCGAAGGGATCAAAACATAAATGTTCGTCAGCGCAGATTTACCCGTATGATTCTGCGTGAGTTTGATAGAGATCCGACCACAAGTGTTAGGCGCCATTCTGGTGCCTTGGCATTTCAGCAAGCCATGTTCACCGTGTTCTTAGAAATGACCATAGACGTCCTAACCATTTGCAACCTGTGCAAGGACTACAGCCAGGGGACGGAGAACGAAGAATCATTTGTCAGTGGATTCTTGATAGAACTGATGATAATAGGGAGTTTTTAAGTAACGTTTTATGGACCGATGAGTCATGCTTCACTAGACGTGGAGTGTTAAATTTTCATAATCAACATATTTGGTCGCATGAAAATCCGCATGCAGTTCGGGAAATAACTTTTCAGCATGAATTTAGTGTGAACGTCTGGATTGGTATCTACCGTAATCGACTATTTGGACCCTACCTTTTGCCTGCAAGGTTAAATGCTGCGACCTTCTTGGAATTTTTAAAGGCTGAACATGCAAATATATGGGATGATGTTATGTTAGATTTAAGAAGATTGGCCTGGTTCCAGCTTGATGGTTGTCTAGCTCATTATTCGAGAATAGTTAGAAACTGGCTGAACGAAAATTATCCAGAAAGATGGATCGGCCGTGGAGGACCAGTCGCCTGGCCTCCACGATCCCCTGACCTAAATCCATTAGATTTCTTTGTGTGGGGATTTCTAAAAGAAAAAGTGTACCAGACTCCCGTAATCACAAGAGATATGCTAATAGACAGAATCAGGAATGCATGTGATGAAATAAGGCCTTATTTGAATAATGCTATACCACGTTCGATCATTCGTAGATGTGAATTCTGTATTGAACAATTGGGTTTACATTTCGAGCAACTACTTTAGATTTGGTATGTTTGTCGTAACTATCCAATAGCATTTTAGTTGTAAATAATTAATTTAATTTGTTAAAAATAGTATTGGAAAATTAAACAAATTAATATTCTGTTTTTTGTGTTTATTTGGAGTTAGGAATTATAGCTGTGTTTAAAAACACAATCTATACTGACATCTTAATTACTTGTAATGCCCAAATCGAAAATGTAAAAAAAAATATTATTTTCCCATAAATAATTAAAAATGCATCGAACCTTAAAAATCGAAATATCTCAAAAACGGCTAACTATCACGAAAACTTACAGGAGAGCTTTTTTATGCAGAAAGGTGCAAAGAATCAGTTTTTATATTCGAAAAGTGAAAAATTGCACTAAGAAAAATGTTTCGGTCATTTTAATACACTACAGGTACAGTAGAGAGCGCCCTCTAGCGGCTACAGTAAAACTATACCCATGGTTCGTTTTGTCGTACCAAAAAACCCTTGTGTACCAATTACCCATTTTTACTGTTATACATCAAATATTGTTCGAAATATTTAAAAAAAACTATTTTAAAAAGTAAATTTAAACACCCTGTATTTCGGAAGCCACGTATTTTTCAACTCAAGTTCTATCGAATCTTAAAGTTATGCAACAATAAACTGAAACACCCTGTATATCTCTTTGATTGACTATGGTATTAGCTGTAATTTTGATGTTGGATATATTTAAAAATTGATTTCAGGGGTTACGAAGCAAAAACCTACGTATTTCGGTCGCAAATTTAAATGCAAGACAGTTCCTATATCGATTCTTTCTAGGTCCTTAATCGCGTGCTAATTTTTTTGCTCTATCGGCCTCGTCTCATATTCTGGTATAACTAAAACTAAAAATCAGCTCCTCGTGAGGATAACTTGTGTTCACCAAGCTAGAAAGTAAATTGTGAAAATAGGTACGGCGGAAACCTCTGGACTTGTGACTTGGTTTCAATATTCATTTCACCAACCATAATCGCAAAGTCTTGCCATGCAGTGTAGCTATTTTAATCCCATCACTGAGCCATAAAAGCATTGCGGCTGTGAAATTCCCGCTTCTTTCATCTGGCAATCAAAAGGTATTTTTCATTTCATGTCGGAAGTCTCAAAGATGGATCCGTATTTCATGTCCATGTATATAGCCATCATTCATGGCTTGCAATAATGTATTTTGCATTGTTAACCCAGGCAAATTTTTGGTTTGAACATACATTCTAAAGTATTCGTATACAGTAATAACCGTGAGTTTCATTAATCTTATTTCCGGGGAAGCGGTCCCCATTTCCTTCCTTCTGTACAAATGATAATAGAACTGTTACCCATGCCGACGACAGTTGCAGACGTGACTACGCATTTTCTCTTGGCTAATTATAAAAACTACACGACCAGCCGCTGATAAACAGTGGCAGAACAGAGAGTGTTTGAAAATGATTGTCACTTTGATTAAAATATGGCTTTGATATATTTTTGTATTTATTTGAACTGAAACCTTCCTCTAGTAGAGATATAATTTCAACTAGAGTTACTCATATGCTTTTACCAAGGTAACGATATTACCGTATTTGTAACACATTTGTTCGTTTGTTTAAAAATGAGTTCTTATTTAAACAGAGTGACGATATTGTTGGGAATGTTTGCTAGTTGGATATTCTCTGAAACAACAACATTGACTCAATTATCAGTTATTTTCGCTTTGAAACACCAATTTAAAAGAAGTGTTGTTTCCCAATTAAAGGGTTTGTTTGTGTATAAATTAAATACGTGTGGATCGTGGGTGATTGATTGCACTAATTAATTATCACTCACTCGCGTTCCTATTTTTCTTATAGTCGCCAAAGGATGTTAGAGAAATACTTCAGTAACTTTTGTAGAGTAGCTTTTATTGAGGCATCAGCAACAGTTGAGAACAGAAGAATGAGTAACGAAATGAGTACAGAGAATAGTCAAAGACCCTTTTTATATTCTAGGATTAGAGTTACGAATTTTCTAGAAATCAGTAGTGTCGGGTAAAAATGCAAGCATATTCACATCTTGTCTCTCGAGTATGGGACGGTGTTATACTCGTAGGGATTTGAATGATGTTAATGCTTTAAGGTAATGGCATGAGGATACCATAACTTATACTAAAACAATTATTTGTGCTCATTTCCACCCAAGTCTGTCCGACTGGCCAGGTACAAATATTATCAAAAAATAATAAAAATGCGTCAATTGAAAACACAAAATATTTTGTCTACAAAAAGGGGGTCGATAACGTTGAGTTGTACTGACCGGACTGGCGACTGAACAATCAGAGGGTGGTCGAACGGACAACTCAAAACGTGATTTAAAGTTACCAGGGTTTAAATTTAACATATGTATGACAATGGTATCTAACGGATGCGTAATATCGCCAAGATCAAAAGCTAATAAGACATGTTTTATTGATACTATACTCATTTGTTTAAGTCTACAGCTCCTAAGACATTAATGTCCAACGACCTAAAAATGTGCTGATGAAATGCCAGAAAAGTTTTTAGTGATGTCTTTTCGTACTTTGCCCGTAACTCCACCGCCACTAGATCGATTTTCAAAGCCTAAGAAAGTTTTTCGTCCTAAGTATTACAGCAACCTTGCTTCAAGGTTTAGTCAGCATTCTAACAGTACTTTCCATGTTATAGGGGGGCAAGGATTAGAGGATAGATAGACAGACGACAATAAGTGACCTAGTTGTTCGTGATGTACATATTACGTAAATAGAAAAAAAAACAAGAAATTCCAATTTTCCAAAGTTTTTCTCGGCAACATTAATATAATCCGTAGGTCTTTATTTCAACTTTTGCCATAGGCCATTCTTCCGCGTAACACTTTTAAAACAGTAAAGTTTACAGTTTAGATATACATTGTGTCTGGTGGTAATTTCCAGTGTAATAATTACAATCAAAGGCAAGTAATAGTAAGCATAAGGCTCAAAACGCGTTTTACACAAACCGGATAAAAGACACTAACGATATAAAATACCTGACTAGGTGAGATACTAAAAGCATAAAATATAGATGTAAACAATGACGACGCGCCATAAAAGACTACTCGTAAATGCTTATGCCAGCATTTCCATTACTTTTTCATAAACAAAAAGCATAGCAGTGTGGTAGTGGTGGGGAGACAAATCCTGGCAAGTACTGTTTTGTTCCAAAAAGCAGTTCGAAACTAACTCAGCACTAATCCTGAATTATTTTTCTGTGCATACTCGGTGTAAGTACGGCTCACAACTATACTGAGTGACAAAAAAAGGTAAACACCTAAGTATGTTTATCCGACTTTAATAATTTTTGGCACATATGTTCAGTGTCCCTTACTAGTAAAATAATTAAATTTTCAGCTTGATTCGTCAACTGACTGCAGAAGCTGGTTCAATAATGTGTTGAGGATCCACGGTTTCATATACACTCATTGACACGCCTGGGCATCGTGCTGTAAGGTGGTCGTTATCCTGTTGGGGTATCTCATTCCAGATTACTGCAACTTCGTGAGTAAGGGCTGCTAAAGTCTGCAGAGGGTGTTGCATGTCCCAGAAATGTTCAATGGGAAACAGGTCAGGCGATCGTGGTGGCCAAAGTAAACGGTTGATGCGATGTTGATCCATGAAGGCTAACGATGCTCTAGCAACATGTAGTCTGGCATTATCTTGCTGAGAAATCGGGTTTTGGATGGTGTCTAGGTATGCAATAAAATGAGTCTCCACTACTTCCTGAATATAGCGTCGGGCTGTCATATTGCCTCTGATGAAAATTAGTGGTGATCTGCTACCATAAGCAATATCACCCGATACCATTACTCTCACGGTGTGGTGAACGTGATGCACTCTGTCAAATTGTGGGTCACGTCTTACACCACGTCGCCTTCTCACTCAAGTTTCCATACTCTAATACTACTAGTACTACTACTACTACTACTGCTACTACTACTACTACTACAACTACTACTACTACAACTACTACTACTACCCGCTCTGTATAAGGCCTCGAGTACTGCTCATAAATTTGAGGTGCTGCCGCTGCGACTAGATTGTCCATGCTCTATGCTCTTCAGACGAGGGGTGCTCGACAGGTCCTTGACTCTTCTCTAACGTACAGTACTGGACCCTTTCGCACCGGTGGGCCGCCGCGCGATATGTCTACCATACAGACTCGCCTGATTTCGGCCTCCCATCCTGACCGTGTCGAATTTCTTTAAGCTCCTCATGGCAGCCGTGGTACCCTAGCATTTAAGATTCTTCCTGCGTGGCTGCTTAGGTGTAAAAAAAGTATACCTAAGGCAGTTAAACGATATAGTAATCTTACTGACAAGTGTCAAATTTTTCAGTCCTTGTCAACGTGCGTCGAAACGCGTTTCGTGTGATCAGAAAATAGTTGCGCGCTCTTTTGCACTGCGACAATTTACCGCCCATATGTAACAGCAGGCAGGAAATTCTAAGCATCATCTAAATACTGTAAGCACCCTGTATATAACAAAAAAACGGTATCCTTATTCCAGAATATATAATATATATATAATAATTTCCCAGTTACACACCGATTACCGCTCCTTAGACCATCAAAATAAATATGAGGGAGATATTCAATGTGGACATTTACATGAAACTTCGATTACTCTAACGGCATTTTTATTTAAATTCATAGATAGTGAAAAGACTCAATAGAAAATAATGAATTGGAGGTAAGGCCAGAAGGGGTGGACAAAAAACAATGATTTGCATATTGTTGCCTTTTGTCTGCTTATTGGAACTTGCTAAATCATCTGCTAAATTAAAAATAATGATCGGGTAGAGTAGGACTATAGCAAAAAATTGTTAAGGGTTAACAAGGAGAGGAACATGGGAATAGACATCAATCATAATAGAACGAGGAAGTCATTTCACGTGGACAGAGTTGCATTACCGGACGTGACGAGTTATACCGGGTGTCCTCATCACCCTACCACCTATAAGGAAAAATTAATGCTTATTGATCCTATTCAGTAATGGAAGAAGGTTAAGAAGCCAAGATCACAGTACCTAGACACACCCATCCCGAAACTTCTAAAACCAACATACAGGAAAGCTACTACAACAACTGGCAGAAGGTAGTCTAAGAAAATACGTCGAAGAAAAGAACGGACTGTATCACTCACAATATGGATTTAGGAAGAAAAAGTCTTCCATAGACGCTGTAAGTTCAGTGTGTATATTTGACGTTAAGAATGCCTTTATTACGGCGCAATGGCAGAAAACCGTCGATTCTCTCGAGAAGCTAGACGCCTCTAGCTATCTGTTGAACATGAAAAAGAGCTAATTTGACAGTAGGGCACTTATGTTAGGGCAGAAGACGGTGAAGGTAGTCATGGGAGTGCCGCAGAGCTCCGTCCTAAGGTCGTTGCTTCGGAACGTGTTCTACGATGGAGTTCTTCAGTTACAGATACTGCTACGCATTCGCCTGACCAGGTATGCTGATGATATTACGATAACAGTGACTAGCAAGGAGAGAGATACACTTTAAAGACTCTTGGCATACGGAATCGCGAGAATTGTCGTACTGATGGATAGGAGAGTAGTTATATTCTTTGGCAGGCAGAAGCTAATTTCATTAGATGTTAAGGTTAATAATTCCGAGGTTTAGAGCCAAAATGCAATTAAGTACCTGAGCGTGTGTCTTGACAAAAATCTGAGAATGATTGAGCATATAAGGCTGACAATGTAAATAAGGTCGTTGCATTTCTGATACGGCAACTGCCGTTTAACGGAGGCCCCAGTAGTGAGCGGCGCAGGATTTTGGCAGAGGTGACAAGATCGATCATGCTGTACGAACCTCCTATATACAACAAGGTCTTGAGGAAAAAGAGATATAGACAGGGAATACTGAGACGCCCGCAAAAATTAGTGCTGTGTGTGGTATGAATTTACAGAATGACGAACTGATGGTGGTGGCTGGTATTCCGCCAGTTTATTTGCAGGCTGAGGACAGATGCGCACTATAAAAAGGACGCCGAAGCTAGAAGCGACAAAACAGAGGCGTTTTTTGTCAGGTATCAGGAGAGATGGGATATAACTGGCCATGGTACATGGACCAGAAGGCTGATCCCAGATATTTAAACTTGGATTAACGAGGAAGCAGTGCGGCTAGATTACTATAATGCACAGTTCCTCACAGGTTGTTTTGACAACTAGGATACGCGAACTGCGTATATTGCAACGAAAACGAAGATACTCCAAATCATCTTCTCCAGTATGGTAGATAGGTTGACTATAGACACAGCTGGAAATGACGTTCGGCGAGAGGCTCACTGGTGAAAATTTTTCCAGGCATATCAGAGAAGGCAAATTGGATGATATATGATATTCAACAAATAGTGTGACGAGTGATGCTGGTCAAGGTGCAGAAGGACAAAAATATAGCAAGGAACCAACAGTAGTTTTTCCTACTTGCCAGTTTGTACATGTACATAAGTTCATATACTCGAATGTATATGCACGACGCTAAAACGAAGACGACTAAATATGTTTTTATTTAACTCATTGTGTCCAACATGTATCCAAACGTGTATATAAGGTCTCAGCTCAATTGGTTAAAATTAATTGGTTGAGAATTCACTTTTAACATTTGTCCCACACTAGCATTCTAATGTATCAAATTGGATTAAAGCTTGTAAAAACCGTTCGCGTTCTAGTGATAGTTGATTTCCATAGTGATGCCAGTTGCTTTCACGTATGCTGTGTGCCAATAATTTACCCACTTTAAAGTTTTGGTTGGCACAGATGAACTATGCAGTCAAGTACAAAAATATTTAAAGCTGCATTTTGCGTTATATATTTTTGTTTAAAAACGTAAAGCAGTTAATCGTCTGGTTAAGATTGAGCTAATAAGTTGTAACGAATTCTAAGGACTGCAGCTGGCACGTTATAATGAAGATCAAGCTTATTTGCGTGGGTGTTGACTTCCTCGTAAGACAATATCTACTTTAGTGAACGCTGTGAAAATGATTCCAATTAGCCGAAACTCCTACCGAACGACGTGACGTACTAATTATCTAACGTAATGCTCCATTTGCAATGCTTTCCACTAGAGATGAGTTTGATCAGCGCTAAAACAAGATGCATTTGGATTACTGAGTAGAAGTTTCCTTTGAAGTTGTCACATAGGCAAAAAGTATCAAGTATATGATCATGGCGAGCCGACGGAAGAAGGGCTAAGAACCCATCTTGCTCCCAAATTCACGAGTTTAGCATATAGGGGGTTTTTAGGGTCCCTTTCCTTCGCTCCGGCAATCAATTGTTTTCTCGTAAGTTTAGTCATCGATTTACATATTCCGCCGTGTTTGAACAAGTTAGGTGCGAGAAACGTCTGTATAATTTAGAAAGGCTACCCATGTAAAATAAGGTCAAAGCAAAGTGCAGACTGATGGAAATCAGTACAATTGCCTTTTTATGACTTCAGGGAATACCCTTGAAGATAACTTTAAATTGGGTTTTTACAACGATACCCACGCCCATTAAAATAAAATGAAATAAAGAATCAGCCTGCTCCTTCATGCGATCGTCGTCTCGTTCAGTACCCCGTTTATCTAAAGAAAGAACGCTCAAATTGTGCTCAGTTTAACAATCTTTTAAGAGCTTAATTACTCGTATACTCAGTAACATCAGAAGTGCTACACCAGAAAAATTAATTTCTTCAACTTGTACCTTTGGCGACATAATGACTATATTTAAAGCATGATGTGGCAACAATGGCAACGTTTTATCTTTGTTTCAGTTCACCTTTGTTAAAATATTATCTCTTAGTTTTTGCGAAGAAAGACTTTATGAGAGCTGAATAGTACAGATATCATTAGCTATTACCCGTTCATTAAATAGTGTTAAGCATAACAAAATGCCTCGAGTTCGAAGACGTCCAAATTATCACCATGTTAGCGACTCTGACGGGGGTCGACTTATTGCCTGTCGAGATGTTAGTTAGTCCTATCACGAAATTGGCCGCCCTCTTAATTGTACTGCAATGACGGTAATGCGTGTGTGTCGTGCGTGGAGCGAAGAAGGAAGAGGAACACAGACAAGGCCAGGTGGTCCACCGAGGTGTACCACAGTGCCTCAGGATATGCGATTCAGAAAACAAGCCCTACGAGACTATTTCAGTCTTTTGCACTTTTTTCATATCGTCCACGTTATGGCATAATGTCATCTTCAGCGACAAATCGCGTCTCTGTCTAGGAACGCACGATGGTCGTTATGTGGATGATGTCCTACAAACAACTTTACTGCCGTATCTAGAAGGCGGTTCACACGTCTTTTTTTTAGCAAGACAACATACGACCTCATATTGCTTGTCATACAACGGACTTTCTTCAAGAAGCAGACGTTAATGTTTTGCCGTGTCCACCCCGTGGGCCGGATTTAAATCTCATCGAACATGTGTGGGATATGATGGGGAGGAGACTTTCCACTTTGCACCATCCGCCACAGACTCTTGCCACAGATAATCCACGAAGTTCGAGTTGCTTGGAATGAAGTACGGCAACCAGACATCGATCACATCATTTTGTCGATGCCTCGACGTATACAGGAGTGTATTCAGCTGCGCAGTCGCCCAAAACACTATTTATTTCTTTCTTATTACTTGCCAAAACTATTTCGTGAGCATGCAATCGTTTCATTTTTTCTGTAAGACTACCTCATTTGCAAGAAACCAAGTTGAAGAAACTATTTTTTCTGGGTGTAGCGCTTCTTATGTCACTGAGTATTTTATATGTAGTTTTCCAAGCAATTTATGTCTACGTAGCTTGTCGTATGCGTCTTAAACATTTCCTAGATAATTTTGAGATTGGCAGTAGATGGTGAAGACAACATAGCCTTTATATTTTCTAATCATTCCCAAAATAAACCAGCTTTTCTAAATCCAAAAGAATCTGAATTTGCTGGTGCAAGGAATTTTACCTTGTGTATATTACACCAGTTTCTGTTCTTTTATTATTTTGTATGTCTGCGAAAGGTAGCGCCAGCTCAGTTATTTATTTCAACGTGGTCGACATGGATTACTGTGAACCAGCAAATGGGGGTGGGTATAACAAAGTGCGGATATTGTTCTAAGCTACGTCTGTTTGCTTTCCACCTTATACGTATACGACGTCGCTTGGTGTTATTGATAATTTTATCAGTACGATGTAGGTCTTAGGACTCCATTATTTGGACGATTCAAACCACAAATGTTTATTCCAGACGATGAGCAAGGCTGACGTATCTGGTACAATTAAAAAACGACAAAAAAGTGTTTGAACTCACCTAGAAGATAGATAAGCAAAATATACTGTCATTGCCGTCGTTGTACTTTAAAAAGGCCACCGAGGTGGCCGAAACGGATAATAGGGATAATCTAAAACATATTTATGCGGTTTGATTTGGCCCGACAATGGAGTGTAATGGATATAAAAACCACAGGATAAGTTCCAGAAATATCGCTTTTATGTAAGAGAGTATTATGCGAGGGGAAGGTGACAGGGTCGTATTGACTAATTCACTTATCTTTGGAACCTAATATCTTGGTTATCTTAAAGCTTCAGTATATATGTTACTAGAAAAAACATAACTAGCATTGTTTGATCTATACGCTTTGTATAGTCCCAACTTTGGGGACACACTTTATAGGTCTTCTCTTGGAGACGGATAACGAAAAGTGATACTGAAAAAGACTTAGTATGTAGCTCCTGGACCGTCTGACCAAAACTGAAATATAGTCTCTGAAAACGGGAAGATGACGACCACGATGATAGAAAGAAGAACCCATCATTCAGCGGGAATACCAAGTATCCATCAATGCTAGCTTCAAAAATTCCATTAAAAAACGCAAGTTGAATTGCATCTGTTTTTTGTGCATCTCTCTGTCAGTAGGCACTTTTGAGAAGCCTTACAGTTCGGGCCAATGGAGCGGATAGATCGCCAGGTAGGATATTATATACTAAGTGACATATAAATCCGAACACCCAGTTTAAATGGTTTTATTTTAATAAAAGTTGGTGAATGTATTTATCTTACTGTAAATAACAAGTGAACAAATTTTCAGCCTTATCAGTTGGACATTCCGGGTTTTATACTGCTTTTTTTTAATTCACTAACGCTCTAAAACTGAATATTTCAGCCGCAGTAAAGAATCAACTTTGGTGGATTTTGGTTCTTGACATCCTTTACGATCGGTTACGATGCCTAGAGTACGGAGACCTGTACGATTTCGTCAACTTAGTGAGTTTGATAGGGGCCGTATAGTGGGACTTCGGGAAGCTCGACTTTCTTTTCGGGCAATTGCAGTTAGAGTGCAAATAAGTGTAGACACTGTGGCTAGGTGTTGTCAGGCATGCCTTCGAGAAGGCCGTACGCAAAGAGCAAGGGGCACTGGACGCCGCCGTAGAATAACAGACCGTGAAGATCGCCGCCTAAGATTATTGGCCTTAAGGGACCGTTTCTCCACTACCAGGTCCATTGCAAATGAATGGTTTGCAGAACACGGAAGACCTATTGGCATGCGAAGTGTTTACCGACGAATGAGAAGTTTTGGCTTGTTTTCATACCGGCCACACTGGGTCCTCCCTTTAACTCGAGAACACCGACATAATCGCCTTGAGTGGTGCAGACAACGGTCACTCTGGGATCAGGAATGGAACAGTATTGTCTTTAGTGACGAGTCTCGATTTTGTTTAGGCATGCACGATGGTCATGCCAGGGTTAGAAGGCGACGTGGTGAAAAGAGGAATCCACAGTTTTTTGTTGAAAGACATGTTCATCACACTGTTGGAGTTATGGTTTGGGGTGCTATAGCTTATGGTTCCAGGTCACCTTTAATCTTCATCAGAGGTAACATGAACGCGCAGCGTTATATCCACGAAGTTCTAGAACCCCATCTTTTACCCTATCTTGACACCCTGGCAGATCCAACTTTCCAACAAGAGAATGCCCGACCACATGTTGCAAGAGTCACAATAGACTTCTTTCAACATAATGATGTCACATTGTTACCATGGCCACCAAGATCTCCCGACTTATTCCCAATTGAGCACGTGTGGGATATGATGGGTAGGAGATTGCTCAATTTGCAACGTCCTCCTCAGACTCTAGAAGCACTTCGAGTTCGAGAGGAGTTGGTGGTTACCTGGAATGAAATACCACAGGAGGACATTGACCACCTGATCAGAAGCATGCCTAGGCGCGTTGGAGAATGCGTAGCACATCAGGGTGCATTCACACATTATTAAAGATCAAAGGGCTTTAAAGCAGTGCAATCATTTTGAAATTTTTATCATTTACTTATTATGCTTCATTAAGTACTTATACAAAATTTTATTAAAATAAAACCATTTAAACTGGGTGTTCGGATTTATATGTTATATTAGAATTACTAACAATCTTGGTCGGCAGATAATCTTTTAGAACACTAAAGATGATGACCGTTATAAGTGTACTCATATACAGGGTGACTTTGAAGTTGAGTCATTAATTTTCAGATAATGATTGTAGAAGGAAGATAAACCAAAATATGTGTGTAAAAATAAAAAAAAATAAAAAAAAATGTTTACCTTGTTTTATAAAGTATCCTCCCGACAAGTATTTCAGTGCGGACCTGTATTTGATCGTGAGGTCCCCTGTGAGGTCTTAAGTCACCTGATTCACAAGCCCGTTGTACTACATTAACAAAGGCACGAGGGGTTGGTTGCACTCGATTGGGAAACCGATCCGCATAAACATGTGCCATTTTTTATTTCGTTTGAGCCACGCAACACATACAACTATTCACTGACACTAACTGTATACAAATGAATGAGATACCTGTAAAAACATCGTTCCAAATTCTTTCGCTTTTTTGTTTCCGATGCGATGAACCGATACGGCGGATTATATCCATTGTCGCCAAACACGACCACATAATATTGTTATTGAGACAGGGCGGTACTCAAACTTCCAAAGGGCTATAACTTTGTTACTTTAATTTTACCAGGAAAATGGTAAAGGAAAAAAACATTTCTTTTGATCAGATCTACTCACTGTTAAAATAAATGACTCAACTTCGAAGTCACCCTGTATATTAGTTGGCTGTGTTCGGCATATTCCAATATAAGCGTGAATTTGAAGCCACCACCATGAATATCCATTTAGATCCAAGATGATCTTAATTGAAATATCAGCATACCAAAAACACGTAGACATATGGGATGTAAGATTTTTTATAAGCTGAACAATGGCACTAGGAATGAGTCAAGTACATCTGTTTTCAAAAAAACTAAAACATTTTTTGGTAGACAAATGTTTCTACAGCTTGGACGAGTTTTTCGTCGTCACCTCTGTTTTTGATGACCTTTTTGTTTGGACTTTCCTGTTCTATTAAACAATGAAATAAATTATTATTATTTATGTAAGTTTTTTATAAACAAAAAAATGTAAATACCTCTTGCCACCTAGTGAGAAATCTAACAGATTGTCAGGTTTTGCAACCTATCCCTATCACAATGGAAATTCAATCTCACTATGGATTATTCTCATCTCTACCGGGATCAAATCATGTATTACAACGGGATAAAATGGCATTACACCAGGTGGCGTCATTGTCATGGATGAGGCTCAAATCAGTTTAATTACGCCGTTTTAAATATGTATGATGCTGCTCTATCATAGTTGGCTGTATAGATGCGCAATTTCGGTATATATTAGCACACAACACTGAATTGGTTACTGGTTAGTGCTATGGAATGGAGATGCGGTAATTAAAATGCTTTCAGGTTACTCGGTTTGGTAACGATGGTATCGATGTCATGAATCTGACAACCCAACTAACAATTATCACTCCTATTAGAGTTGCAAGAATCATTATACAATATTCCTTAAACAGCATTGTATACTGTAAGAACATTGGCAAAACCCTCTTAGAACTGCTATACAAGCGGAATGGGCACACCTAATAGGACACTTCAGTCATTTAAGAGGTTGTCTAAGGACTGCAGGTAACAGTTATACAACAAAAGTGTAAGCCTCTTGCAGCCGCTATAGGACATTTGCGTCAGTGCAAGATTCAGTTTTTGTCAACTATACAACTATTCTGTTACGTGATTCTACTTTATTGCAACCAAACTATTTCTTTTGTATTGTATAGACGAAGAAGAATACATAACTAACACAGTACAGTCATCTTGTTTACTTAAATATCGGCCATTGTGAATTTCATACACAGGTATATGATAAACTTCTACACTGTGATATAGGGTTCTTGAATTACTTGCGCAGCAAGTTTTATTGTGATTATCGTGCAAATTAGTTACGCAATTTCTACGGGCTTCGTATTTGATTCATATTTTAATAATGATGAAAAGTATGTCTAGATTTTTGAGATGGAAAACTGAACTTATCTGCCTTAAATCTTCCACAAATCCTATATTTAGACACAATTGCACTAATGTTTATCACTTTATATCTATAATTTCTAACCGAAATATAATTATTTAATATTAAATAGAGGAATAAATGGTTTCCCAATATGGCGGGTGGATGTGTATAATCATGACATCGTCCATGTTGACTTTAGGTTATTAGAATATTTTGGTGTTGCCTGCAGATGTTATACAACAATTTGACAAATGTCTGAAATCAAATACCGACAGAGTCGAATGATTTACCCAGAATTTGTACCAGATATATACAGGGTGTTCCATAATTATTGCGACAAAATGATAGGGGTTGTAGAGGGCATCAAAATGAACAATTTTTCCTTATAAACCCCTGTTCGGAAACATGCCGTTTGGGCTGCAGCAAAAAAAAAGATCAGTTTCTTGAAACAGCTTACCTACAGTAATTGCTCAAAGTGTCCTCCACCTTACTCAATACACACCTGTGCACGATTGTTCAATGATCGGCGAACTCTGTGGCATACCCCCGGTATGTCCTGAACATGTGCGGACGCGGCCATCACTCTTCCCAGTAGCTCTTGTTGGTTGGGAACAGGAGTTTCGTACACTAAAGCTTTCAGATAGCTCCAGATAAAATAATCCAGTGGAGTCAGGTCAAGTGACCGCGCAGGCCAAGGCACAGGGCCACCTCGGCCTATCCACCTATTTGGAAATTTGTCGTCCAAATACTGCCGCACTTGTAAAGAAAAGTGGGCTGGACCGCCATGGTGTTGAAACCACATGTTGGCTCTTATATTCAGTGGCACATTTTCTAATAGTTCCGGTAGCACATGCTGTAAGGATCGACCATAAGCATGCCCATCCAAACGTGGTGGAAGCAGATATGGCCCGATGATATGCTCGTCCACAATGCCGCACCAGATGTTAATTGAAAACTGATGTTGGTCTCTATGGATGGCTATGGCATGAGGGTTTTCTTCATCCCAAATGTGACTGTTACGACTATTAAAATAACCGTCCTTTGTAAAACAGGACTCGTCAGTGAACAAAACGTAGCGACCAAAGTTTGGTTGCCTCAACTCCTGCTGCAGCCACCAAAAACGTCGACGCGGCAGATAGTCTGCTGGACCCATGGCTTGGACTTTTAAAAGGTGGTACGGGTGTACGATAACAAAAATGTAAACACAGCAGGCTTTTTCTACAAACCGGCGAGACCATGAAATGTGCTAGACGAACATTTTGCAGCTGGTGAATTTTTTGTTTCTCCTATGAGCTCTTAAGGTAAAATTAACTGTAGTGCTCAAACGGCATATTTACGAACAGGGGTTTATAAGGCAAAATTGCATATTTTTATGCCCTCTACAACCCCTATCATTTTGTCGCAATAATTATGGAACACCCTGTATATTCTGTTTGAACAGTTGATAAAACATTTTGAACCAATATGCATGCATTGTTTGTCTTGAAACATTGGTTATGACATTTTAACAAAAATATGACAGCAGAAAGTTAGGTTATGGCGGAGTTGTATACCAACATATTTAGCAAATGTACAGCCTCTAACAGTTACTAAACAACAGTTGTATAAGTGCTTCTGTTCGGAGCAATTTGTTGGCTAAAGTAGTAAATTGCACAGCAAAACAACAAGACTCGGGTTTGTTTTATAAACGTTACCATGGATGCCACAACACAACCATTTTGACTAACGAGCAAATATGCCGTATAAAATAGTTGTATAAACGTTTATGCAACAGTTGGAAATTTGCCCTATAAGCTGTTGTATAATTATGCAATAAGAATATTTTAAACACCTCACTTCAGAGCAAATATGTTGCAGAAAGCAAATTTGCATTACACACAACATTAAGCCAGCATTTTGGTGTTCAGGCAACAACAATAGAGAGCTTTTATGGCTGAACGGTTCTTTTACCAAAAGCTTATACCACTACTTTGCTAGTTGGGAATGAACGGATGGTTGGTTAAGTAAAAATTTAGTGAGACATTAAACAAGTTAGATTCTCTTTAATATCATTGTCTATTTATTAGAAATAGCTGAAAATAGCTAGAAATCGTGGCCAGCTAAGTATTTAATATAGAAAAATTTTATTACATGTGAATATTACGAGGTTTGTCCAATGGAAACTTATATTTGGACCAGAAAAAATGTATTGGCAAATATACCTACAAATAACTACCACTACAATCAAGGCACATTTTTTAATGTTTCACCACTCGATGTATACCCTGCTTAAAGAATTCTTGTGGCTGCTGCTTGAAGAATTCTTTCATGGCATTTTGTACTTTTCGTCCTACTGAAAATGCTTACCTTTTAACGCCTTTCTCGGTGGCCTAAAGATGTAAAATTTGCACAGCGGGACTATATGATGGATGCTCTAATATCCTTCAATTTCTTTCGTTGTACATTTTCTTTTACTACTCTGGCAACATGAGGCCGAGCATTGTCGTGCAGCAGAATGATACCACGTGAGACCTTCCCTGGACGTGTTCGTCTTATTGCTTGATGCAGATTGTTCAAAGTTTCATTATACAGGTTTGCGTTGATATGCACTCTAGGTTCTTTAATCTCTATGAGCTTCAAAAATGTTAACATGACCTTGCCTGCAGAAAGTTGAACTTTAAAATTCTTTGGTGGCGAAGAATTTGCGGAACCCATGACTGTAACCCAATTTGTGTGCGATACTATAGACAGATCTTATATACTCAAACCAACATTTTCTGAAATTGCTCTGATTAAAATTCAACGATTTTCTCTGAGCTTGCCTTCCATACATGCCACATTCCTGTCTGTTGATGCAGTACTCAATGCACCTGGTCGCGGTTCATCATTCGTCTCCTCTCTTCCACTCTTGAGTTTTCCACAGCATTCTGTGACAGCTGGATACGCAAAGCATGCGTTTGCATTTGCGTATGAAGTTGCAATGGTTGCAAGCCTCCAGCAAACAAACATATAACCGCACGCTGATTATCTTTAGACGGATTGTTAACAACAAACGCCATTCTTAGGTCCGAATACTTAAAATACAAGTCATATACGAATGACAGGAGCTGATTAGTGCGATACTTACAAGCACAACTAACATTGCAAAACGTCAGTTAAGTGATTAGAATTGATTCCAAGTCTCTTATAATTGTTCAGTGTAACTAAATAATTCGTTTTAATTAAACTGGATTTTCTAAAACCAGTTTAATTGAAGGTTATATATACTCTATCAACCTGAATCACTTGAAAATAGCAAACAATGCACCTGTTTTATCAAACTGTTTAATTACTTTAGGTAATTTAGCCTACGCGGAAGAGGTACATTTAAAACAATTGAACATTTCAATAAAAGCAGTTAAAGCTGTGACAAGGATCAATTATAGTGATCAAGTTAAGTACTCGTACACTTAACACGCTTAATGACCCATAACCATAGTTAGAATATTTCTCGCTCCCAATCAAACACTCGGTAGAGGGAAGTCACAGCTAACGTGATTGAATGGGAAGAAGTTTGAAAATTAATTTCATGCAGCCACATTTATGTCAATGAAGGACATTTATACCAAACATGAGCTATTCGAAACAGTTCTAAGATAATATGCCTTTCATTAAACTTTATATCGATACATAGACATTCTTTCCATTTTGTAATAGTTTCCCGATAAATTACGTTTTCGTCAGTGGTGTATCAGTAATGCTTTACTTTGATTCAATGTTCTGATGGATTCAGTGTGTATATCGTATAATGTACAGGGTTTGTCCGGAAAGTAATAGGACTCATTTTCTTCCGCCATGACTGTACTTCGGAGCGTGCGCGCACCGACTGGATTTGGTAGAGGGCGTTCCTGGCTAACGAATGAGCGGCTGGTCAGTGATCTCAGAGCACTTGGAGAGTCAGGACAGGCATTTTCGCGCGACGTGTTTCTGTGAGTGGTGCAAGCCGAAAGTGCAACGTTCGTTAGAGCAGAGGTACGCGATTAAATTCTGTGTGAAACTCGGTAAATCTGCACCAGGCCTTTTTGGAGGGCCGGGAAGAGGTTGCTAATGAAGACCGTGCAGGAAGACTTTCGACTTCGACAAACACCGATCATGTGACTCGTGTGCGCAAAGTTTTGAACTCAAACCATCGACTAAGTATTCGTTTAATTGCCCACTTGTTAAAGTCACCAAAATCCAGCATTTGAACATGCGCAAGGTGTGCGCGAAGATGGTCCCAAAAGTGCTCACTGACGACCAGTAATTGCGCCGAGTGGAAGTGTGCCAAGAAAATTTGAACATGTGTGAAAGTGACCCCCAATTTTTGAATAACGTAATCACAGGTCACGAGTCGTGGATCTTTGAGTATGATCCCGAGACAAAGAGGCAATCTTACGAGTGGCACACGACGGCGTCTCCTCGCCCAAAAAAGGGAAGAATGAGCAAATCCAAAGTGAAAATGATGCTCATTGTTTTTTTTTGACATCAAAGGCATCGTCCACCATGAATTTGTTCCTCCTGGACAAACCGTCAACGCCAAGTTTTACGTGGAAGTGCTCAGGAGACTCAAACGAAGGGTCAGTTGGGTCCGACAAGACATCGCAGCCGACTTGAAGTTGCACCACGACAACGCCCCGGCTCACACCGCCTTTCTTGTGAACAACTACCTGACCAAGGCCGGCATCCCAATGCTTCCGCAGCCGCCCTACAGCCCAGATGTGCCCCCCCCGGACTTTTTTTCAAAAGCAGCATGCACCGCGGCTCTCAAGGCTATTCCGGAGAATGCTTTCCGTGACGCCTTCAATGCTTGGAAATCGCACTGGCAGCGCTGCATCGACGCAGAAGGAGCCTATTTTTAAAGAATTGTAACGATTGGCTCAATAAATTTTTTTAAATCGATTCAGTCCTATTACTTTCCGGACAAACCCTGTATATGCAGGAAGTGGAGCCTTTCGCAGACTGTGTAGTATTTGAAATAAATGCGTTGAATTCGTTTGAGTGCAATAGCTTATTATTAGAAACATAATATTAATTGTCATAAAATACAGGTAAATCCTAAATATCTTGCACAACAAACATAAAGCACCCAAAAAGGTTTGTGCTTGGGCTTGTTAAAACTAAAACTAAAAGGACAATCAATGACTGAAAAATGTAAATTCTATACAAATTGGTGTATTGAATTATTATGGGGATGGTAGGAATAATATCCAGGCAATTATAACTAAAGTAAAGGTTTGAATGTTAGTGTAAGTAAAATATTATTGATTTTGATAATGATTTTTCATATATACAATTTCGTGGATGGAAGATCTTGGTTGTTGTAAAATCCATTTCTTGAGTTGTTTTTAAATGATAGATCAAAATTGATTCAATTGCTTCTAATGGCTGTGGTGTCAAGATATAGAATTTTGGTCCAAGAAAAGAATAAATCGTTGTGTAATTTTAATGTTTGTGGTATACACATTGAATTTTGATTAAGTCTTGTTATGTAATTATCAATTATACGACACAAGTGTTTATTATCTTTAATATAGTATACTGGATCACTATAAAAATAAATTTGTCTGCAATTTAATAGTCGAGCTCCCATATATAGAGGGCAACTTGGATAAGTAGCCTCCTTATGGAGGATCAATTTTTGGATGTTATCAACCCTTGTGTAATTATTATTCATAACTCTCCCAAGCCAAAGTTCCGTTAAGTAGTAGAAGCTAAACAAGAGCATAACAAAGATTGTATATATACTTCTTATCCAGAATATCCCTGAAGTATCGGAATTATGGAATGATAGATCTCAGTCTCTTCACCAGGTATTCTGTATGGGCATTCCGTGGAAGTACAATTTTTGTTCACATAATCAAGAGGACTTATTTAGTTTCAGGTATCCATTTTCTTACTTTGTCAATTTGAAGTAAATATTGCCCCTAGTGGATGGTAATACAACCTGTTTCTGGACAATCAGATAAATAACTGGTAGAACTTGATTCCATATATTATAAGTTTACAACCAACGAAAATAAAAACTATTGAATTTTGTTAAGGTTATAACGGGTTGTCCAATAGGGAGGCAGGAAAGTAAAAGTCAATTTGACATAGACGCCAGCTTTGTTTTCTGTCACCGACATGTCATTTTGTTAGTTGAATGTTTACCATTGATCGCTATGGAGACGTATTCGATTGAAGACCGCATTAAAGTTATTCAAGAGCCCTACAAAAATGGTGCAAAAATAAAAAACACGTTTCGCGCGCTTCGTGAACATTTCGGTCGCAACAACCGCCTAAACGAAACAACCATCGGTCATCTGGTGCGGAAATTTGAGGCAACAGGTTCTGTGGCAAATCTGCCAGGTTCTGGCCGGCCAAGGAGCGTTCGCACACCGGAAAATATTGCTGTTGTGAAGAAGAGTGTGAGAGACGATCCGAAACAATCAACAACGCGTCGATCCCATGAATTGGGCATTTCGAGAACCAGTTTGCTCCGCATTGTCCACAAGGATTTGAATGTACACGCCTACAAGATCCAATTGACGCAAGAGCTGCGTCGGGCCGACCATTTTTCGCGCCAAACGTTCTCAGATTGGCTCCTTGAACACCGCCAAATTGATCCTAATTTTTCATCAAAAATCATGTTCAGCGACGAAGCGCATTTTACTTTGAATGGGACGGTAAACAAGCAAAACTGTCTCATTTGGGCGAACGAAAATCGCCGTGAGTATCAAGAGCAGCCGATGCATCCTCAAAAAGTGACTGTGTGGTGTGCATTGTGTTCAAAAGGCATCATCGGACCTTACTTTTTCGAAAATGCGGCCAGTGACGCCGTTACCGTCAATTCTGAGCGATATCACGTAATGATAGTGGACTATTTTTTGCCGCAACTTGAAGGAATGGATATGGACGATGTTTATTTCCAACAAGACGGTACAACATGCCACACAACCAACGTCAATATCCATCGATTGCAGTCCTTCTTCGGTGATCGCGATTTGACTCCCTTGGACTTCTTTTTATGGGGATATTTGAAAAGCAAAGTCTACGTCAACAAACCACCCACCCGCCAAGAACTCAAAAACAACATCATTGCCGAGATAAATCCCATAGAACCGACCATGTTGCAAAATGTCATTGAAAATTTCGACCATCGCGTGAACGTCTGTAAATCCAGTCGTGGTGAACATTTGAGCGATATTATTTTTCATACATAAATGGTATAAATGAACCTTCAAAATAAAGTACCCAACTTGATTTGAATATCAATCTTTCTTGTTTTAATATGCGTTTACTTTCCTGCGTCCGTTTTGGACAACCCCATACAATTCGGATGTTTTTTCATTCGAAAATGTCAATTAACCATATAAAGTTTTCCAAAATTATTTTATATCTTAGATTTGTCAGATCAGAGTTATAATATACATAATTCAGTAAAATCCATATTTTTTTTTAAACTCCACATATTACCCAAATCTGAAATCTGATTAAAAGAATTCCTTTTGGCAGATTCTTTTACCTACATTAATTAAACGCATTTAATAAATATAATTGGAGCAGGTATACCCGTTTTAATAGTTCACTAATTTTCAGTAAATTGGTGTACTAAATCTAGGTAAACGGCTTATTAATTCAATTAAACGATTGTGTTTTGATTCAGTTAAACTAGTTTCATAGATTCACGTAGACTGTTGTCGAAATCGGAGTTTAATTAAACTAACTAATCTTGTTAGGTGTCACATTGTTAATTGGATTTTTTAAGTAGCTTAACCAAAGTTATAATAGGTTTGGTTAAATGTTCTTCTTAGTGCAGGCATTTATGCAAGCGTGCCAAACGAAATAAAAATACTTAACTTTGGAAGAAAATTTGGACGAAAATTGAAAAACTGGGTTTGTATTGTGCAGCGAATGACTATACATAATTATATAGAAAACTAAAACTACAAAATTACAGTTATACGTAGTCGTGCCATAAGTTCTGTCCCATGATAATCTCATGATAAAAATGAAACAAGATAAGATATATTTATATGAAAGATATTATTTATTCGACAACATTTTTAGAATTCATAATCAAACAGTTTTATTCAAAATGTCCCCCCTTGGCCTTCACACACTGCTTCAATCTCGCGGGCCACTCATCTATCACTGCACGCACAGCTTCCAAAGGAATAGCTGCCGCTGATCGGATCAAATCCGCTTTCAGGGACTCGATATTACGGTGGGCTTTGGAGCAGGCCAACTGCTCTAGCAGGTCCCACAACTTGTAGTCTAAAGGATTGAGGTCCGGACTCCCTGAGGGCCAATCTTCCGCAGCAATGAACTCTGGCACATTGCTTTCCAGCCAGCGCTGCGTACTCTTAGCCTTGTGAGCGGGGGCGGAATCCTGCTGGTAGACCCAGTGTTGGTTGGCAAACAATGTACCACTTAAAGGCTTGACGATAGGATCCAGTATGTCGCTCTGATAGTTTGCCGCTTTTGTTTTCACGCCCTGTTTACAGAAATGGAGCTGAGTGACCCCTTCGTAGGACACCCCCCACCAAACCATGACTGACGCAGGGTGGTGGCCTCTCTCAACTCTCGGAATGATCTCCGAAGCTTCCTGTGAACTCCTTGCATACACTTTGTCATTTTGTCGGTTGAATTTTTCTTCTATGGTGAAGATTTTCTCATCCGTGAACAAAATCTTTCGGAATCCCCCAGCTGCGTACCTCTCCAAGAGCTTCTTGGATCTTGTCGCCCTGATGTGTCGCAAGGTGGCCGTAAGTCGCTGGCCCGTACGTCTCCGGTAAGCCCCTAGCCCTAGGTCTTGTTTAATGATGCGCGACATCGTCCGGACAGGAATCTTCATTTCCCTGGATAGGATCTTCTGCTTCCGGAGTGGATTCCTTTGAATCCTGGCTTTTACGGCTTTGATGGCTGCTGGAGTCCTTACTTGACGAGGTCTTCCGCTTCTTGGCCTGTCATCAACAGAGGACGTCTCATTGTACCGCTGAATGGTCCTAGACACAAATTTACGCGATATTTGAAGGCCGCGTAAGAGTTCAAAAATCTGACTAGCACTGTGATTACACTTATGTAAAGCTATCACTGCAATACGGTTCTCTGCCTTGCCCCACTCCATCGTTATGCTTCGAGAGATCAATACAAACTGAGGTATATGTAATTACCCGAAAAGCGCTTAATCAACTGACACCACAATGTAAACAATCGGACAAGTATTAACAGGTCTACACTTGTTTGAAAACGAGGGACAGAACTTATGGCATGACTACGTATTAATACTTATTAGAATTGTTTTGCACATATAATTGATTGTTAGTTATTAAGATATAATCCACACACAGGCGATGCTTTATGTGCCTTTTTCATATTTGTTTGCCCATATTTTGTATTTTGGCGAATAAATATTATTATTATTATCTACATTGTTTATATTGAATGCATAAATATCAGGACAATGGTTTATTTTACATAGCGTGTATAAAGCGCCCATTACTGGGTAGAAACAGAAGATTGCCAATGACATAGATAATTTGGTGAAACATGTTGCACTTCGTCAACATTGCATTTGTAAAGCCTTGTACACGAAGACATTATCCTCTGTACTATTGACTCGGATGATGAATACATCACCAAGTGAAAGCTTCTACAATCCTCAATTTTTTCTCCACCCCTGACCTTACCTGCCTGTAAAACGAACACAACCGAAATGAAACAATTCTTTGAAAGGGCTCCGGCGAACAAACATTTGAACATTCGGCGGTAGTGTGGCGTGTATTGTGTTTGTGTTCTGCGTTATTTGTCTCATTCAACACAAGAGGGGTCTCTGAGAACATTGGTATAAACGTGGATGTACGGATGCGCAATAAACTGCGATATAAAGCGGAAAAGGTGGAGCCATCAACTCGTATTAGGGATCAACCTAACCGTTGTACACGGATTCTGTCAGTATATTGCGCGCTCGCCACCGTTTGCTGCTACGATTCAGGTTTTTTGAGGTTGTGGAAGCAATGCGTTCAGCTACATCAGCTACGTTACGTGTAAGGTAAACTTTGACTTCACTCGCACACTAAAATAGATGAATCACGTATAGAGGAGGTTCTCAAAAATATCAAATTCAATTGTTCATGATTTTGCAGCAAACTTATTAATTTATGATACAATGTCTGTAAATTAAGTAATGAGATTGGCAACGTAGCCTTCGATCTGGCAACACTGGCGGTATCGGTAGACAGGGGAACATGTGATCCGCCTTCAGTAAGTACAATTCTGAACTCGCTCGAATGATTTTGTTGTCCGTAGCGATTTTTTTTTGTGAAACAGTTTTTTCTATTTTCAAAAAATGGGTGACATTTCGGGCAACGTTGTTGCAAACTTGGCCATACTGCAACGGAAACTCTTGCCAAGATTCAGCAGGCCTACGGAGGTTTTTCGGTGGTTTAAAGCATTTTCAGAAGGGAGAGAGTCGATTAATGATGAGCCACGAAGTGGAATGCCTTCATTTTCAAGAACCGATGGAAATATCGGCACAATCCGGAATCGTGTGCGTTCAGATCATCGTTTGACAGTCAGAATGATCGGGGAAGAGTAAAATTTGATTCACACCATCGTACATCATATCAAGAACAACTGGGTATTTATAATGCTGCTTGTCACACAGCAATATAAGAAGACGAGTTTTTAGCCAGTGAAAATATTCCTGTTGTGGCTCCTCAGCTCCCTTATTCGCTTGACTTGAGTCCTTGTGACTTTTTCCTCTTCCCAAAGTTGAAAATTCACCTCAAGGGAACCCATTTTGAGACAGTCTAAAGCATTCAAACGGCTGTAACCGATCAAATAAAGGCTATTCCAGAATCGGAGTTCCAGCACTGCTATGAGGTGTGGAAGAACCGTCTCCAGCGCTGTGTGGCTTCAGGAGGAAGCTATTTCGAGGGTGTCAATATAAAATTGCAACTATATTTGAGTATGAAAATTAAAAAATAAGTCTCATTACTTAATTTGCAAACTTCTGAAGTAGCACATTTATCTTCAGCAGTCGGATTTTAGATGCCGTCAACTTGTACTCGTGATCTACTTAACCGTAATAAAGGAATTCTGTTTTTCGGTCTTTTGACGTTAGTAGGAGAAACAATGAATTCTGCTATATCATACTATTGGTCATTTCTTGTTTGGGCGGTCCAGAGGATCTTTGCTCATTTGTCACTGCCTAATGTATGTATGTCGAATCTGTGAGTCCTGGTGTTCCAGAAACCAGACAATGTCAAGGAAAAAGAGAAATTGGAAGAGAAGAAAAAAGGAGAAGAGCAAACAAAAACAAAAGTGTATTAGTTTAAAAGGAAACACCTACGTTCTTTTTACTTGGTACTCGGATTAATTCTAAGGTGCACTAAATATAAATTTTGATTCAGGTTTTGTTAGAGTGCATTTTTGGGTTTACTAAAAGTTCGCGATAATTTTTGAACACAGCGCGAGCCGCGGCCTTGAACGTTTACGAACTTGCTCCAGAGTGTAGTCCACTGAGTCACGCAGCAGGGTGATTTCGCTTGACTGTAACGTCGCTGGGCCCGAAGCTTGACATAATCCTTCAAGATCTCTCTGCAGTAACTCTTTGAAACATACCATGGGGTGTTGCAAATTGCTCGTAAAGTTCTGCTTTGCAGTACTTGAAGACTTTCCATGTGTGTCCTTTGTAATGGCTCGTCTAATAATCATTTCACATAGTCGAACTTTGTTTATCAAACTCAATTTGGAGGATCTACATAACAAAGGATATAGTTGCCGAAACACAACTTGGAATGTTGTTTCCAACGTTGCTGTATGTTTCTATCAGATCATGCTTTTATCACGGATGACACCAAGATACTTGGCAGAATTTGACCATGGTATACGATTTCCGGATACCGAAACCTCGGCTGGGGGGCCCCGATGTCGTTTGGTATAATATATTTTATTATTAATATATTTAATTTTATTCAACTACCGTTCAGCCCACCCTAGTACTTCGTCCACCGCGCTCTACAATCCATAGTGAACCAGATCATCACCAATACATGACTCGGCGACAAGTGCAGTGTCGTCAGCGTAGAGGTAGACTTTACAGTTGCTGGGACAAGGGACATTGTGGATAAAAATCGAGCAAAGGATTGGTCCTAAAACCGAGCACTGAGGAACACCGGCCCGTACTGGCCATGTTGCTGACAAAACATAGTTACTTTTTATCCGAAGCTTCCTTACTTCAAGGAAGGATTTCAGCAGTGAGATAGTGCCACGGTGCCATGGCACTACCTTGTCTTCTTCAAAAAGAATATTTTTTTCAATCTTCAATGTTTTACTTTATTTTCTGCTTTTTCATTTTTTTTGGTATAAATTATATGAAGTGACAACACTGACAACGTGACAACACCGCAAGCACCCGCCCGCACCCGACCGACGCGACGAGACGGAAAGCATGCCTTGACCTTGACGTCACCAACTTGTGCCAATTTTGGGCCGGCCCAAATAAAAAGAGAGAAATTTTACCAGCATCGCATACGAGCGACAGAGATAACGCTACGCTAGACATTTTTATATGAGGTGAATAGCGAAAGACAAGTATAATTTGTGCCAGGCACATCATCAGTCGTAATTCGTTATCAAATGATATCGGCGGTGTTTTTGTTCGGTTGGTCGTTTCGTTATGATTACGTCTAGTGCTGATTTCGGTCTTTTTTTACCTGAAAAGTGAGAAATAACGTTTTTGTTTTAGTACGTCTAGTATTAATGAACTGCTCTGTTTTGTGGACATATTTTTTACTGTTTTATTAAAACTAGTGAAAATGAATAAAATCGGGATATTAAAAAACTCATTTAGTGGTTTTTCGCTGGATCAAAAACTGCAAATTAAAGAATTAGGACGGCCAATACCCGATTTAAAAATTGAGAAACAAAGTGGTAGCGGACAAAAATCGCGCTGTCGCGAATTTAATAAAAATGTGTACGATAAAAACAGCTGGATATGTGGTTGTGAAGAAACGAATAAGCTATTTTGTTTTGTATGTGTTCTATTTGGAGGTGACGAGACTTGGTCAAAAAAAGGTACAGACGATCTTATACATATATGGGATAAAATGAAGACCCACGAAAAATCTAAAGTCCATATGAATAATGTTTTTAGCTTTTCTATTCCTGGTAAATTAAATATAAGGACTCAACTCAATTCGGCTTATCGCAATGATCTAATTAAACATAATAATCAAGTGGATAAGAATCGATATGTATTGAATAAAATTATTAATTGTATAAGGTTTTGTGGAGCATTTGAGTTAGCCTTAAGGGGTCATGATGAAAAGGAAAATTCGGAAAACAGAGGCATATTTAAGGAGCTGGTGAATTTTAGCGCCGAATTAGACAACGAATTGAAAGTCCATATTCAAAGTGCCAAACTTTTTAAGGGTACCTCAAAAACAACTCAAAACGAGCTTCTTGAGTGCATGCTAGATGTTTATCATGAAGAAGTTAAGAAGGAGATTGCAAATTCTCCTTTTGTTGCAGTAATTGCCGATGAAACGACGGACGTAGCCTGTGAATTTCAGTTAGTTATTATTTTCAGATATTTGTGTAAAGGACAACCAGTAGAGAGATTTTGGAGATTTTACGTCCCCGACGGACACGATGCCAAATCAATCACTGCATGCGTTTTAAATGTTGTAAATCCATTACTAGATCAAAATCCAAACAAATTAATAGCTCAAAGCTATGATGGTGCATCTGTTATGAGTGGTGAATTGAATGGCGTTCAAAAAATTATTAAGGAAACTTATCCACTTGCAAATTATGTTCATTGCTATGCACACCAGTTAAATCTAATTATGACAAGCGCATGCTCTGTCAATAAGCAGGCAACAATTTATCTGGATTGTGCTCTTTTTTTCGACGTCTGCTCAAAGAACAAAAATTTTGGATGAAATAGTTAATCGCAGATTGCCAAGATCTTCCCAAACACGTTGGAAATTTCAGTCACGAGGTGTTCATACAGTTTATGAAAATAGGAAAGGCCTGATTGAAGTTATGGACAATATAGAAAGTACTTCACGCGATTCTTCGTCGATTAATCAAGCCAGTGGGTACAAATTAAAGCTGCAAGATACAAATTTTGTATTTTGGCTAAGTATTTTCCATAAAATAATGCCACATGTTGAAATTGTCTTTAACCAATTACAAATAGTATGCACCGATTCTGTTAAGGTCAAAAATGATTTACAGAATTTTGAAGCAGCAATTCAAACTATACGAGAACAAATGGATAGCATTATTGACGAGATTGAACGATTGCAGAGAGAAACTGATGAACCGGCAAGAAAAAAAAGGCAAGTTGGAGAAGGCAGCAAAAAACGGGAAGCGTTAGAAATATGCGATGCAGTATTATCGCAAATAAGAACAAGATTTAACTTTTCTGGGCATTTAGTTGCTTCTAATTTTTTTGTGTCTGAAAAGTTTTCTGTTCATTAACATCAGTTTCCTGAAGCACATTTAAATGACACATGCACACAATTTTCATTTTTAGACAAAAACAGGCTTAAAACTGAGTTACAAGTATTATATCAGAGAGAAGAATTGAGTACTACTTCTGGAGCTGTTCCACTATCCATTTTATTGAACGAGGAAGGATTAAATTGTACGTTTCAAGAAACTCTTAAGCTCTTAAGTATTTTAATCACTATACCGATGTCAACATCTGAAGCAGAACGCTCTTTTTCAATGCTGAAACGGATTAAAACTTTCCTCAGAAACACAATGAAGGAAGAAAGGCTTAGTGCTTTAGGAATGCTGTCTGCAGAAAAACATTTTGTTAGTGGCATTGAAAATTTTAATAATAAGGTAATCGAAAACTTTGCTACCAAAAAAGAAAGAAGAATGGACTTCATATATAGAAAACTTTGAAGGTATAGGTACTTCTCCACACTTGTTTTATAATTTGGTGCGCGTGTGTAAATAGTTTTATTTTTGATTTTTTTTTGGACATATAGATTTATTGAACCTCAAGAACTTTGACCACTAACTATCAGGGGTAAGTTATAAGTTATTCTTTACAATTTTGAATCGATTCAAAATTATGGCTTCCATTCTGGCACTACCTCACTGAATTGGCACGAGCCGCCACTGGATTTTAGAGCGGAATTCGCCGCCGCTCAGGTTCTCCCCCATTATCAGTAGTATTGCATCCTCTTTGGACCATCCTGGGTCAACTTCCATATTATAATAGATTTTTCTTTCCAAGAAATTCTAAAATACTTTTAACTCACAAATCTGACAATGTTTTCAAAATCTTTCTGACAGGGAGTTTCTATGCTATATCCTATATTATTTATCTAATGCTTAAGCTTAAGTAGCACATGGGCCTGTTGTATAAGCTCATCCAAAAGGGTTTTCCGTTTCGGCTACTAAAAGTGTTGAAATCTTTTCTAAAAGGAAGGAAGTTTCGAATCAAAATTAACAATGTCTTGTCAACAACTCGGCCCGTAAGAGCCGGTGTTCGTCAGGGTTCGGTCTTAGACACAATCCTTTATTCACTTTATATACATGACGTTCCTTGCCCCAGCAACTGTGAAGTCTATCTCTATGCAGACGACACTGCACTGCTAGCCCAGTCTTGTTCTGGTAACCTGGTTCACGAATTATAGCGCAATGTTTGGCGAAGTTTAGCATTTGTAGTTGTAGTACAGTAAAAGCTCCCATGAGCGGACACTCACGGTTCCGTAACTTTTGTCCGCTTATGGGAGGTGTCCGTTTAAAAGAGAGTATGTAAGTATAGAGTATAAATAACGGGGTATATAATCATGAGGAAATGAGGTATTATAATCATGAGAAAAATGAAACAGTAACTCGCCACATTTTTAAAGTATTTATTTATGCTATATATCTATATAATATATGTACATATACGCATACAAAAACATAAATGCTTCAATACATGGTACGAGAATTTAAAAAAAACATTATTCTTTAGCTTGTTGAAAAAAGTTTAAAATGTTTGTCTGACGAAATTTCACCATCTTTTGCTGAAGGAGACAATTTTCGTAATAACTTTCTAAATTTTTCAAATGTTGAAATGCAGTGAAATCATCTTTAGCAAATTTTTTCAATATAGAAATATGATTTAGAGCTTCCCCATATGAATTTATCGTTTTTGAACCGCTTAGTGAGTCCACCAGTTCCACTTCTTCTTCTGAGTCGTTTGGACTACCATATTCAAGTTGGCCTGGGCTTTCTACATCCAAATTCGAAAAGTTGCCAATGGCATTTTCTTCTATTGTTATGTTATTGTCTATGGCCAGGAAATCATCTACTTTCTGGGGATCTGCTACTCCTAAATGTTTGGCATGTCGCAGTAACCGAGCAAGTGTCGCTAAGGGCAGATCGTCTTCAGCATCGCAATAATTTTGCTCAGCAAATTCTGAGCTACATTCACTTTTTCTGAATCCAGCTTTGCCAAAACAGTTTTTAATTGTAGAGGAATTTACTTTATTCCATGCTGTTTTTATAAAATACAAAGCTTCTAACACATTGATAGACTTTGTAAGCTCTGATAAGCTTTGACCATCGTCAATTTTTGTTAAAATATGTTTTAAAATCAAGTGCCGATAATAAAATTTAAAGTTCTGTATGACACCTTGATCCATGGGCTGACAAACAGAAGTTGTGTTTGGCGGTAAAAATATAATTTTCACATTTTTCATTTTCATATCACGAGGATGAGAGCATGCTTTGTCTAAAAATAAAAGAACTTGCCTTTTTTGGATTCTCATTTTCCGGTCGAATTCGACTAACCACTCAGACATGATTTCTCGGGTCATCCATGCCTTTTTGTTGGATTTCCAAGTCGCTGGTAGATCCTTAATAGCAACGTTTTTTAAAGCACGGGGACGAGCCGCTTTCCCGATCACAATCAAATCGCATTTTTCACCGGCCATATTTGCACAGAATAAAATGGTTAATCTATCTTTAGACAACTTTCCACCCACACATGTTTCTCCTTTAAAGGACAGAGTTTTGTCGGGCAATGCGCGAAAAAAAAGTCCACTCTCATCTGCGTTGTACACATCTTCTGGTTTGTAGCCAAGCAACATGGACGGAAGTTTCTCCAAAAATTGTGACACATCAACTTGATCTACTGCAGCAGCTTCGCCAGATATGCATTTGAAACTCACACTATGTCTCTTGCGCCACTTTTGCAGCCACCCGTCGGACGCACTGAAATTATTATAGCCCAAAGTAGTGGCGATTTCTTTAGCTTTCATTTTCACTAACGGCCCTGAGATTGGAATGTTCTGACTTCTAGCTTTCACAAACCACTCAAAACATGTTTTGTCTATAGCAAAACCTTCCTTTTTTAAAAAAACCTTCTTTTGATTTATATTAGTTCCTGATTGCCATTTACTCCTGATATCTTCCTTATTTTTGGCAATTTCTTCTGCTTGCGTTTTCCCAATATTAAACCTCTTTGCCAAATGACGAACTGAAACACTTTCTCTGTCTAATACGTTAACAACTTCCATCTTTTCCTTTAACGAGAGCATCCTTTTTTTGGTGCCATTTTACAGTTACAATAATAAAATACGTAACTCAATCAACTACGAATTTGCCTGAACTGAAGACAAGCCACAAGATTACATACAGGATACCCAACGAAATGCGTAAATGGGGAATCACCTAATATAAATCGGGGAATTACCGAATTTTATGTATGTAGATATGTGCATTGCAATAAGCGGAACTAAAAAACCGGGTATTAGAGTTTCGCGTCCGCTTATGGGAGATTTTTTGATCACATACAGGAAAATCTAGTGTCCGCGTCCGTTTATAAGAGCGTCCGTTTATCGGAATGCATTTAACATTGAAAATTGATGGCTGAAATTCGGTTCCAGGAACTTTGTCCGGTTAAAAGATATGTCCGCTTATAGGAACTGTCCGCAAGGAGAGCTTTCACTGTATATTATTATTTTTGCTTCTTAGATATTTGCCATGCACAGCCTTGTAATATGAGATTTTTTCTCCAAGATAACGATGCTAATGCGTAAAATTCAAGCACTGATATTCTACTAAATCGTTCATTTTCCTCCACTTTAGTACTTGACATTTAGCCGTAATGTGGTTAAATTTCGCAAACCTGAATATAAACCGCACACAATTACTTTGAATTACCTGAACAATATTTTCAGCAAAATATTCGAATGATGAATAATAAACAGTATCATAATAATTTTAGATATTTACAATTTACGTCTCACACAGTTTTTTTTTTAATTTAAAATTTAGTGAGTAACGATGAACTATTATATACTATATTATTAATTAGGACTTAATCGAGGATAAGTCTTTTGACAGATACTCTTTACATGTTCAATAAGCCTCACTTTGGTATCAAAAATCACACCAAGAAATCCGTGAGCACTAACTTACAATTGTGTATAGTAATTTTTAAGTGAGAAGCACAATGATCGTCTTTTCATCATCATAAAACCAAAGGATCCTGGATTTATTTCGATTAAACCTTAAATTATTTATACTGAAAAAAATTACGGATAATGTATAAAGACCAATGAAACTGAGTTTTTGTAATAACAATTCATGGTTAATACTGTCAAAGGCCTTTGAGTAGTCTATGACAAGAGTAACTGCCATGTTTTATCCATGGCTCGTACAACAGTATCCTGCATATTAAGTAGACCGGAGTTACATAGTTTTTCCTGGTACCAGATTGTATATCTAGAAGAATGCTATACTTATATGCACAGTGTGATTAAGATCTTTAATAATAATTATATTGCAACTGACTGTGTTGCGAACAATTCGTCCCCCAAAACACGAAGTGTCGTAACTGACATTTCCACAATTTTACAGGAGAGCGGAAACAAGAAAAAGGGATCTCTTTGAGAATCTGTATGCCATACAATAAAAAGTGTATCACAAAACATTCTGAGCCTATCATACTCAAATCTACCAGTTTTCAAATGCAGGTAGCATAATGGTAGTATGCTGAGTAAGTTTTGAGAAAAGAAATGGATAAGTCTGATACGTCATTTAGTGTTTTCAAAAATTATTCTTTAATGATGCGACGGGAGATACGACAAAAAGACCTATATATAATGATTTATAATCAAAGAAAGGGAGAGAGAGAAGTTCGTGTTAATAATTTTAGAGAAATAAGCGGCCAGCATTGTTAGTATGTGTTCAATATTGCAGCACCAAAAATAATAATGATGCCACAAAAATCCCGTAAAGAATTCCGAATGTGTCGCAGACAGGTCTAATAAGACTGCAAAATAAAATTTTGTATGTCTTGTGGTGAACCCATTTCCACCGGACTATTATAAGAGCAACCCCTTTCATCGATATCCATCAACTGCACAGGTAACTGTAACCAGGAATTATCCTCAATTATCGAATATGCTCGTCGCATGCAGAGAGTGTGCCTGGTAGTGAAATCTTAGGGACTGAGCGCGTCCTACAGGATATTGGAACAGGACACCGTTCCTATTTTGAATCATCACTGTCGGTTCGAATTAGGATCTTCTATTGTTGGGCATAGTTGATGAGGTGTGGTATTTTCGTTCCTTTCTATAGGAGATCTGGGCAACAGTGTTATGGTGGATCGGCTTAATTTGATTTGTCCGGCATTATCCATTTGCATGAAATGCATTATTCCCATATTGATTGAAACTTGATATTTTGAAAGAAGGACGGTATTTTTCAACGAGAACGTGGTTCTAAGACAAAAAGTATACAACGAAGTATGTACCTACTGTCTTTGGGGCGCACAGTATTCATTTATTGGATATTGTTTAAGAAACCTAACAAGAAATATAATTAATTTCATTGAATTTGCTTTACTATCAAGAATATTGACAGACAAATCGAACTGACTCTTCAACATATAGGGTAAGTTTTCAGGGTGATCCCGATCCATAACTCCATTATTACGCATGGTATCTTAAAAATGTGAAAAACAAGAATCGTACCTAACAGTTTTCTCGTGACTTGGAAAGAATATGTGATTCTACAGGGTGATTCGTAAAACGTGGCGTCCCAAACATGCATTTTTCGAATTTACTTCACTACATTTTATTGCTGATTTGGATGGGCGATTTCAAGCGAAGCATTTTGATGTAACATTGTTCTATTTTCAAATTATGGAAATATTCTTCTTGTATCCTGGCTATATCAGCAGGGATATCCTGAACGCGTGCAACTGAGACTGAAGTAATAGATCGTTTTAGTTATCCTGGATTAGTTAAATAGGGAAACATTAACGAACGAAGCAGACATGAAATATCTTACACCCTCAGTCCATCACGTTAGTACCTTTCTCTTGATGGGGAAATAAATGAATCGAAGAACTTTCCAAATATATAATTATATTGTATTTTACAAGGTAATCAGAATCTTACGCTGACTCATAGCTTTAAATTCATGCTACAACATTTGGTTACTTGTTTTTCATATGGTGTGGTAGAGTAGACTACCAAAGCATGAAATCTAAGATAATAGAGGATGAATATCACACGTTTTACATTTTTGTTGTAAAACTTGTACGTAAAAAATATCATTTTCCAATATATTGCATGTGAAGTTTCTTCTGATAATACATCATGTATGTTGTTCCACAATTTTCATATGGTAAGATGTATCCATGCAAAAATGTACACAGTAACATACCTTCCTATTCATATTTGGTTCCCATCACAAACTGTATAGTAGCAGATGTACGCCATATCCTGAAGGTACAAAAATTAATATCTTTTTTAATCTGAGTCAGTGGGACGTGCATTGGGTCTGGAAAAGATTGGCAGGAACAAACAGGAACATAATACGAATTTATTTTCAAAGTAATTACAATAACTTGTATAAGTATTTGTGCAAACATATAAAACAAGATTTCTATCGTGCCTTACATCCAACGGGAGACCTTCCATATTTGACCGGCAGCACGATATTTATGGGGATTTATACAGCAAACAGTTCAGGACAGTGGCGTACGGGCAATACATTCCGGGTTATGAGATCTCACGGAACTCCGATCACATGATATCAGATACAAATTTGGCACGCGATACAAGTCACTTACGGCATTCGGATTTTTTTGAGATGAAAATAAAATGTAAGTCGTGCGTCCAGATTTACGGATATCATTTTTATCCAGAAGTGATGGTCGTTCAAACTTCTCAGGTTTATATGTCAATCAATACCTTGAACCAAAACAAGTAACAAGAGTCTTCTTCTCTCAAATTTACCTTCAGGTATAGTAGTCTCAATAACCCAATGTAAAAGTGCAGTTCTACTTTGTATAAAAAATATTATGAGACGTCACTTCTCAACGTTTCGCATGTTTTTATCTATCACCTACTTGGTCAAGGCAACAATACAGATTGGTTAGGAAAACTTTCTCACTGACAGATAGCGTCACTTGTCGATAATATTGGGAGGAAAAAATTTCGATTAGAGTTGTCAAAAAGCGGTCGGCGATTCTAGCGCTCCATCTTTTGTTCTCATATTCCTCAATTTATACATTTCTTAATAGTTTCACTGTCGAAAGTGTTATTTTTCAAACTACAATTTGCAGTGCTTTCACTGATCTAGACAAGTTACAAGTTTAAAATTCATACCGCGTACCAAACATTACAAAAAACAAAACTGAAACGAAAAACATGGCTTTTCGTGATGTATAGACATGGAAAAACGGTACCTCGGATCCGATATTTTCCATACGTCGGGTTTCTTTTTATCGATAGGAATGAGAAGTAAAGCTTTTAGGGGGGTTGATTACTTCAAACCGGATTCGCATATTTGAGGAAATGCTGCTCAAATTTACTATGCATACTTGATACTATTCACAGGAAGGTAACCCTGTTGATCGGTGACCCTTCAACAAGTGCTATCCCTATCGTTCCTTATATATTAAAAACTGGCTGGTACAGTTCCAAATAGTACAATTATATATTATAGACGTTTTAGAGACGTCGCAAGGACGTCCTATGAATGCTGTACTACATCGTAAAACCGTTGTAAAGATGATGTGTATTAGGAAAACTGGGTGCCTTAAAAATGTCTCTATAATACATTCGTAAGTTATTTATTACGACAATAAAAATACATAATAAGAAAACAGGCGAATCATTAAAAAAAGACATTTATTGGAAAGGATATTTTAAATACACGTTAATTTAGCTATTGTTGCACTCTATATATGCACAAATTAATCAATAAGCCCATATAAAAATGCTTGCCGCGGTGGCTTGTGGATTGTAAGCATTCGCGAAAAGAGTTGTAGTTGTGAAACTTTTATATTCTTGTTGATGGCGCCAGAATTTTGTTCAAATTAGTTAACATTCAAGACCTACACTTACCTTTAAAGACATAGCACACTTTGTTTTCTGATATTGACAAACGCACAAAGGAGAAGATGATCAAAATTCACAGAACTTTTTCCCAAGAAAAACAAGTAGAAAATGTAGGCTACCAGAAAGACTGGCCAGTTAATGAAATAAAATAGAATGTTCCCGTTAAATCTTGACGTTAAATGATTCTAGAAGAAGACAATAGTGTCTAAAAAATACAGCTCTCAGAACACTTCAGCGAGTTGTTCTTTTGCATAGTTTTATATAATGAAATTGCATCAAAAATATATTGATCTTAAAAAAGTGTTAATAAATGGATATGTGTTCAATCGTGGTAAGCAAGAAATTATGTTTTACTTTAGTGTTTAGCTGGGTATTCATCAGATGGATTTCTCATATGTACACTGATATTTTTAACTTTTTAGAAAGGTGAATTCTAAAATATGTATCACCTCTAGAAAACGTTGATCGGTGACCCTTCAACAAGTGCTATCCCTATCGTTCCTCATATATTAAAAACTGGCTGGTACAGTTCCAAATAGTACAATTATATATTATAGACGTTTTAGAGACGTCGCAAGGACGTCCTATGAACGCTGTACTACATCGTAAAACCGTTGTAAAGATGTTGTGTTAGGAAAACTGGGTGCCTTAAAAATGTCTCTATAATACATTCGTAAGTTATTTATTACGACATTAAAAATACATAATAAGAAAACAGGCGAATCATTAAAAAAGGCATTTTTTGGAAATGATATTTTAAATACACTTTAATTTAGCTATTGTTGCACTCTATATATGGACAAATTAATCAATAAGCCCGTATAAAAATGCTTGCCGCGGTGGCTTGTGGATTGTAAGCATTCGCGAAAGGAGTTGTAGTTGTGCAACTTTTATATTCTTGTCGACGGCGCCAGTATTTTATTCAAATTAGTTTACATTCAAGACCTACACTTACCTTTAAAGCCATAGCACACTTTGTTTTCTGATATTGACAAACGCACCAAGGGAAAGATGATCAAACTTCACAGAACTTTCTCCCAAGGAAAACAAGTAGAAAATGTAGGCTACCAGAAAGACTGGCCAGTTAATGAAATAAAATAGAGTGTTCCCGTTAAATCTTGACGTTAAATGATTCTAGAAGAAGACAATAGTGTCTAAAAAATACAGCTCTCAGAACACTTCAGAGGGTTGTTCTTTTGCATAGTTTTATATAATGAAATTGCATCAAAAATATATTGATTTTATAAAAGAGTTAATAAAATGGATATGTTGTCAATCGTGGTAAGCAATAAATTATGTTTTACTTTAGTGTTTAGCTGGGTATTCATCAGATGGATTTATCATATGTACACTGATATTTTTAACTTTTTAGAAAGGTGAATTCTAAAATATGTATCACCTCTAGAAAACGTAAGGAAACGTCTTAAAGATGTCAGTCAAGATGATCTTATAACGTCGCATTAAAGTTGTCTTAAAAACGTATTTTTAATGACTCGTGCATTAAGACATTGTTGCTGCATAAAATACACGTCTTTAAGACCTTCTTTGCTATCTGGTGTTATACTAACCTTGCTCATTATGCTCTCCGTACCATTGGTAATAAATATTTTCAATTAGCATTGTGCTAAGATTGAAACTGCATGACTTCCAGTTCAAACTTTCACCTTATCTTTAAGCACACTATTAATGAACGTATCCAATTGTACCCTATTGTTGGCAAACTTAATTTCATTGACGCATTTTCACTGTCAGAAGTCACTTGGCACTCTACGGCTCACATAGAAACGGAGATTAATCACCAAGCCGCGTAGTTCTGAGAATGGGGAGCCACATAAAACGTTAATGGTAATTCCAATGTAGAGAGAGAAAATAGCTGCTAGCCAAAAAGCATTTCCGTTAATGCATTTGCTCTCCGTAATCCCGTTATATAAGCCATGAAGTCCCACCACTGACCTTCAGTCGCCTGCTCGCCCTTACTACCCGTGTCCGCTGTGAAATATTTGGCAAACAAAGGATTAAAGTTATACGCAACATCTAGGCGTGCATCATGAACACCGTTAGGGCATTTACTCTGTGAACTTGAGGCAATAATTGAGAGTTATTAAAATTGCGCCATTTGGGCCGAATATCCGGCTCGCACCCAAGTGTTATACAATTATTGAATCGACATTGCATGGTTTTCAGGATGACCTGCAGGTTCGGATTGGTACTTGTTTGTGACACTGAATTTACACCAATAGCACAAATTGGAACAATGCGAAGAAGTTTTTGGAGTAATCTAATGAATATGGTTGATTTCCCGTAAAATGATTCTCAAGCTAGAGAAAAATTATACGATCTGTGTAAGATATTATATATATATATATATATACGAGCTCCTTCCCACTTCAGTTGGCCCACTTCAAGATTTGTACCAAGGTATGCCTGTATAAACTATTGATGACGAAACTATTTACTTCTAAAACAATTTATTTTCTCAAAAACATTTTAGATACACTCTAGTCATAAAAAATACATATTTGAAATCCTTAGACCTATAACTAATAGAACATCTGAAGAAATAAACAATGTGCGAATAAATGCGCGAAGTTAACAAAGCAGCAATTGAAAGATTACCATTGGGTAACATCATCTTTATTTTTTACTACGGCTGAAATTCTTTGGGGCATAGTGTTAACCAAGTTTTGGCAAAAATTTGGTGAAAAACAATCCCGTATTTCTTGAAGCTTTTGTCTCAGTTCGGTGATTGTACGAGCAGGATGTTGTCGTAGAACCTTTTTCATCTCGTGCCACAAAGTTTCAATAGGTGACAGATCTGGACTGCTAGAAATACATTTCAAAAGTGGTACATTATTTTCTTCCATCCATTTTGTAGCCTTTTTTGAGGTCTGGCACGCTACACTATCTTGCTGAAACACAAAATCTTGGCCGGATGTCAAACATTCTTCCATCACTGGTAAAAGCGATTCTTCTAAAATTGCCAAATATTTGTTTGTATCCACATTTCCATCAATAAAATGAAGTTTTCCTATTCCTTTTGATGACATACTGCCTCAGACCATAATGGATGCTAGAAATTTCACTTTTCTCTTCAGACACTCAATATGGAATGCTTCATTCTTTTTGCGAATAACTCTACTGCGACTGTCACCGACACAAACTTCGAATCGGGCCTCATCACTCCATTGTATTGCACACCATTGTTGAGGTGTCCATTGTCTATGTTCTTTAGCCCATCTGAGCCGATTTTTCTTTTGCGGTAGAGTTAATAGTGGCTTTTTTTTAGCCTATAAACAAGTTGTGCAACTTTAGGGTTTTTACTTCACTTTTTTTTATAAGAAAACTTACCTTGCAAGTGCTAAATCCCAGATTGTGGGCCTCTCTATGAGTTGTGGACCTGGAAATTCTCCTTCCAACAGCGTTACTCATAATTGTAAATAATTGGCACGCGTGTTTTTCACGATTATTCTTCTTAATTAATGCTCTTCGGTCGGCATTTGTGATATTACTTTTATTCACATATCGTGGCTTAATATTAACTGAACCAGTTACGTTATATCTTCTAACAATATTTCTCACACTGTACCGCGATAAGTCTAACAAAGTTGCAATTTCTGTGTTTGATTTCCTAGAATTAAAAAATTTTATTATCAAAAACCGAATTTTCTCACTAATAACCATTCCTCTACCCATTTTGAAAACCTTAACTACCCAAAACTATTTTAAACGGATTATGACAGCTCTGGTCAATAAAAACAATTGCCATGGCTTTTATTTTTCACAGCCACCTATGCGTTATAGACTTATTTCGCATTGAAATGGAAATAGGTTGATATGCTCTAATTGCAACATGTGTTATTTTTATGCTGCAAATTTGATTAGGGAGTGATAAAGTTGGTGTTTTCTACTATATATTATCAAAATATCCATTGTTAATATTTTAAACCTATATCACCCTGCTACATTTTTATTATTTGTGTTTGATAAGGAAAAAACTAAGATTTCAATAGTTGGGCCAACTGAAGTGGGAAGGGGCTCGTATATATATATATATATAGGTGAAAAATTAAAGCTTCCGCTTTTTGTTGGGTACTTCGACAAGATTTAAGCAAAGAGGACTCTTTATACTTTTTTTTTAATTCTCTCTAGCTTTCAATGGACTTTGCCAGGTGATATATATATATATATATATATATATATCACCTGGCTTAGCTACAACAAACCATTTCTTTAATTGAACCGAAAAACAGAATAAAAAATAACGGCGAAGAATAGTCCCAAATTCGACCAACTAAAAAGAAGGATTTGCGGACTGCTCGAAACATGGACCAATCCTAAGGACAATAGACTGATATGACAGTCCCTACTTAGCTTTGTATTGAAAATAACGATGTCGCTACTTACCTCAGAGAGATAACTTAAGGAAAGTATATATTTTAAGCAATCCATCATCGTTTCCATTGAGACTAGCTACAAAAACCTTTTTCTCTTGATAGGATAGTAATAGGTTATACAAACTAGATCATTGACTTTTGTCTTTGTTGTACAAAATCCTGGTCAATATATTTTTGATTACCAAACTACAAACTGCTTATTCTTCAACAAACATCGAGAAGACATTTGTACTCGACTACCGTGCGAAAAAGCCTGTTTATTTCTAACTACTTTAATGATCAACACGTGTGTAGAACTAGTTTTCCTGGCCTAAGCATAACAGCCAAGTTACTTCTTTGTACTGCTCTCTACTGGACAAGGGAGCGACTAAGCGACGTCTAGCCGTATCTTGCAAGGTACCGTGTCAAGTTTTAGGACAAAGGGCATAGCGTGTATTCCAACGAAATCCTGCAGGATAATGAGATATGGCCTTCCATGATTTGGTTATCCCTATGGAAAAAAGTCACATGCCAAGGACGTACTAGCTTTAACGCAATATGTATATGTCTAATGATTCGGATAATGCGTTTGGATCATCATTGTTGTTATCAAATCTGTTGCTATTATTATTGTTAATAGTTAAATTACATATCTGTTCCAAATAGTTATTGAGCCTAAGTTTATGTTTGAATACAGATAAATTTAATTCAATGAACTGTGGGCTACTTAATTTAGCAATTTTATTTTTCAATCTTACCATAATTATAATCCCCCATGTTTGTTTGGCCAATGACACTGCATGTATTTAAAATTATTGTTCTTCAATGTATACGTTACGGCCACCACGGTGACCGTCTTCAGCACATAACAATTTTGTTATCCTTGACTTGTGCTGAACATAATCCTTTATGAACTGATGACGGCGTTGCGTGGGAAGTGTAGAGTCCACCTACTTGAGGCCACTTTTAAGAATAACCGACTTCCAGTGGTGTCTTTAACCAAGCGGTATTTTGAAAATCTCCGGGGAACAAAGTAAACTGCGACATGGAAGACTTTATTCAAATTCACAACTCGATCAGTATATTTATTTCATTCATCGACTTATACAGAGTGAGCAAAGGAAATCATGTTTCTTTAGCAACATGTGGGGCTATGTCAGATTTACAACTTTTGATCTTGGAAATTTTTCTATGCATCTTTTTCATATTCGGACAATCCAAAAAAAAATCGATATCTCAAAATTTTCGAAAGCTGGCTATAACTCAAATTATAGAATTTTTAACTTCCCGCAAAAATGTCTTTCGGCTCGATCTCGTATCTTCTTTTTTTTTGATGCAAATGGAGCGTTTCTCTGGTTTCATCCTAACTACCTACACCTCAAACATGCAATTGCTAAGTAACAATAATGTTGACTGTAGACTTGAAATTATAGTTTTATTATGTCTTTCTAAAAAAAACACAGAATTTTATAAGGTTATTGGAAGAAGGTGAATGCTGTAGCTTCAATTTATAATGTTCATCGGTACTCAATATACCGTTTAAGGCGTATATATCAGGATACCGGGGAAACGCCCTACTTGCATCGAGGAGGTAATCCAAAAAAGAATACGAGGTCGGGCCGAGATACATTTATCGCAGGAAGTAAGGCAAAGGAGGACCCTGTCATCCAGAGCCTTGAGTGAAAACTTACTGCGGAACAGTGGAATAATAGCATCGAATCGTACTGTAAAAAGAACTTTAAAAATTAATTTGTTAAGGTCTGTAAATGCTATAAAAAGATTTGCTAGGTACTTTTCAAAGTAGCATTTCTTCCAGAGCAAAGCGTCGCGCCAAGTATACTCTTGAACAATGATAGAGTCGCCAGGTACCAATGGGCACAGTAGCGGATAAATTGGCATCCGCAGTGGCAAAATTGCACGTTTTCCGATTGAACAGATACCACTAACCACTCTGATGGTGGGGTCCTTGTTTGGAGGCAAGCTGGGGAACGATATGATGAAGAAAATAAGAAGCGTTTGGTGGAGGTGGCATTACTGTTTGGCCTGGGGTTATGCACAATCGTAAAACCGAACTTTTTATTTTAAACAGGACAGTCAATGCTGCAGTTTATAGGGACAACATTTCAAGCAATATTGTTGTACCTTCTGCACACGATTTTGGGGAGAATTTTGTCTTCATCGATGATAACGCCAGAAAATAACGTTACATTATTGTCTCTGTCGTCAAAGTCTCAACACCTAAACATATTTGAGCATATGTGGTCCCGGCTAAAAATTTTAGTGCGGTCAAAGCAAAATGCTCCTCAAACAATGGAACAGCTATCTGAGGGCATTCAGGAAGAGTGGTACACGTACCCCGAGAATTTATTAATAACCTTCTGGAAAGTATGCCACGGAGATGCCAGGCTGAGGTCGATGTGCGAGATGTCCCTAAAATATTGTTTAAAATAACTGTTGCTGGTTTATGGAAAGTTCATAATTGTCATGTATAAATAATTTAGCTATTCAACTGGTCTTCAATTTTTTTATTTTCTAAAATGTTACATATTGTTAACGTTAATCAATAAATTCAATGACGTTGTTTTAAAATTTAATAGAGTCTATTATCAATGAAGACGCGTACGCGAATGCTGAATGAGAAAGATAAAAAATTCCAGATACGAATAACATCATAGCATTTTTAATAATATTTTTTTTAACTTATTAGCACTCCTTACCTAAACCAAAAAATGCTTTTGGTGTTACGCCTATATTAAGAGTAGTAACTTGAATTTGTTCAGTAAGCTGTTCAATTGCATAGTAAAACTTGTTAATTACATAATGTCAAAGCAAATTTTTACTGCGAGCCACTGGATGCAATAACGTTCAATTAGTGCTTCAATCTTTTCTTGGGCTCAAGAAGGTCCACTTTATGCAATACTGTGAGGAAAAATACCCATTCTCAAGAGAAACCCCCCCTTTTTTAGGGATAAATGTAACACTTTTTCAAAATTTCGAAATTTCGAAGAATCAGAGAAACTTTTTTTTTAGGATAGTCCAAAGATCATGCATAGGAAAATTTCAAGTTCAAAAATTGAGAATCTGACATACAAATTTTGCTAAAAAACCCTGACTTCCTTTGCTCACGCTGTATAACTGTAAATAGAATAATAGAAGAATAAATAGAAGAAAAATACCGGTCGAACCCTCTACGTGTTCTCAAAGAGTTGGTCAAGAATCTCCCAAATATCGCAACTCGATATCTCTTACCGTTCCGAAAATTTTGCTCTACGTTTTGGAAACATCTTTTATGATATTACACTATTGTATGTCTACACGACTATTTTTACGATTTCTGTTCGTAGAAAAGTAGCTCGCAGTAGACCTCGGTGCTTTTATATGACTATGTCAGCACCAAACAGAAATCGGTAGTCGTCTCTCTTCATGTCAACAATATTTTTACTGGAATCACGACCTCTTAGATATTCCAAGAAGCAGTTCTCGTATTCCAAATCATTTGCAGAAAAATTTATTCGTATATGTACTCCTCAAAGGAAAATTGTATAAAGACTTAGGATTTACTGCGTTGGTATCTAAAAAGGAAAGTTTATTGATCTCTGATGTTTTTGTAGACGTAACAAACAAGATGAAAGCACCCTGATGCCTTTTATGCCTTTTTATATCAGAGGCGTTTCGTTTCTCGCATTTCTATCCTGCAGCTTTGAAGTATCGAAGAAAGCAAAAACATCTCCAAGATATTCAGATACAGAGTGTGTTTGTACAGTTTGTATAGCAGTATGAAAGATGGATAATATTGCATTGAAAATCATGATATGTGCTGCAAGCATATTGATTCTATTTTAGAATTGTAAATATTTGCCTTGAACTGGTTATTGAAAGAGATTCGTAGAACTTACGGTATGTTTGACAAATAACAGAAAATGTGATAGATGTTTGGAGCTAGGTATTTTTCTCTAACTCTTCTCCCTGTATAAAATCCAGATAAAACCCACATAAAAATATCGATCACATGCTTAAGGAGCTCGTGTCCCTATTGTTCGGTTCAGACGTGGTATGAGAAAGAGGAAAATAGTAAACCTCATCTGTAACATTTTGATGAGTAGCAGTCTCAGGCCTCTATGTTTTATGCCAAAGGATTTCTTTGATCTGAATATTTACTGTAAATGTGGACGCATATTATATGCTTCTTATTCTCAATCGCATCCACATCTGGTTGGTTACAATTAGTAGAAATGTGTGACATTATGAAATGTTCGAAATAGTGTATTAATGACACATATGTTTTTGCGAAGTTTAAATGGAACGAACTGTCTATATCTGGAGATATACTCTTTAGTATTTACATTCCTTTTCATGAAAGACTCTGTACTTCCCACGCTACGCTGTCATCAGTTTGTAAAGGAATACGTTAGCCCTTCTGAGAAAAACGTGAAAATGACCTTCCTCCTCCCCCTGAGAGAAACTGATGCTGGTGAACATGATCGTTGCGATGACGAATCACACGTGAAGTACGATATTGACCTTCACAACAGTGCATAAACGATTGCCGACTGTGATGTACAACCACCGACCATGACGCTTGTCCATCGGTGGACCATGTCGCACGTATCGACACTCGACTGTAGGAGACATTTTTAGGTTTCAACGGTATTAAGGGTGCGTCAAGCTTATCAATTGACATTTAAATGCCGTATAACGTTTTCACAAAATCTGATGGATATCGTCTTGCTTTTGAAACATTTAGCTAGCAAAAGTTGATACATCTTGTTGATGTTGATTACCTATATCATTTTATTGCATAAGGGAAAGAATGGACACAAAAGGCAGTTATGTCAACCAGAGTCACCACATACTGTCATTATGAATACTTAACTGAAATGCCAAATAGGGCTTACGTTAACGTTTACGCATGTGGTATACGTAAAGGAACTGACCCTATGAAGTTTAAGCGGTACCACAATGTTATTGCAAGTTTTAAAATATCCAGGAAACAGCTTTACGTGCTTCAGTAGCCATTCGGTAAAAACTGGTTTTCCAGCATTTACTTTATACTAGAAGCCTTGTCTCCAAATTTCTGCGTGTTGTGAATAATGTTGAGACAAAGTTATCGTGCTATCACGTCATCATAAAAACCGAAACTCCCACAAGTCACGTAGCTCTCGACTCTTTATAAACAGTTCCAAGGAAAGAAAAGTGTTGTCAAATGGATTCGCCGTCCCTTCTGACGTCCTTAATGAACCGCGTAGTTCATTGGAGTCCTGAAACTCCAAAGTAATTAATCGGATACTTTTCACCTCTCAGCCTGTTACTTTTGCCTCCAAATTACCTCGAAAACGCAATCCCAACACACAAAAGAATTCGACGCTACCCTGAAGAGCCTCCTTTATCTTTAGTGGATCATCTCAAGGGCACGATATAGAGCAGGAGCGGTCGGGCCGAACAAAAATATCATTTAATGTGAATGAATTGTTTTTCATGTAAATTAATATGCAGTTCATCAACCAAGCAATATGCAATACTGAAACATTGTGAAGTATACCGGGTGAGTATTTAGTATGCGCTCGATGCCTCCATTATTACGGAAGACAAGTGATAAGATTGACAACGTAGTATTGGACCTGTCAACACCGGAAGCGCCTGGTTTGGCACAAGCGCCTGGTTTTGCACAATGGAGCATGTTATCCGCCTTCAGTACAAGTTTGACCTCGCTCGAGTCATTTGGTTGTCCCTAGCGATTTTTTGTGCAATAGTTTTTTCTATTGGTTTCTAAAAATGAGTGATATCAACTTTGAGCAACGGTGTGCTATCAGGTTTTGCTTCAGACTTGGGCACAGTGCAACGGAAAATCTTGTTAAACTTCAGCAGGCCTACAGACAAAACAGCATCTTAGTGTTTTATCAAGAGCCCAGTGTTTTGGTGGTTTAAGGTATTTTCAAAATGAAGAGAGTCGGTTGAAGATAAATCGCGAAGTAGAAGGCCCTTATTTTCAAGGAACGATGAAAATATCGACAAAATCCGGGATCTTCTCTGTTTAGATCGTCGGTTGACTCACACCCCGTTCATCAGATGAAGAAAAAATGGGTGTTGCATCCAGATAATGCTCCTGCTCATACAGCAACGTCAATCAACAAGTTTTTGGCCAGTAAGAACATTCCTGTGACTCATCAGCCTCTTTATTAGCCTGACTTCAGTACTAGTGACTTTTTTCCCATCCGGGAGTTGAAAATTCACCTCAAGGGACCTCATTTAAGGACAGTCGAAAACATTAAAACCGCTAAAGACTATTCCAGTATCGGAGTTCCAGCACTGATATGAGAAGTGGAAGAACCGCCTTTAGCGCCGTATGGCTTCAGAAGAAAGTTATTTTGAAGGTGAAAATATCAAATTGTAATTATATTTGAATAAGAACTTTAAAAAATCAGTCTCATCACTTAATTTACGGACCTCGTATCCAAAAACGATATTAAAAGTGTAGGTAACTATTGTAAGCTGTTTTCTTGTAAAATTACTGGTCCCTAAAGGACGATTCATAACTGCGTGGCAACGCAAATTCACATTTTTTCAAATCAAATACATTCTGTATTTTGGCCCATCAAAAAAAGTTTGATATAGGAGAGTTTGGATAGCTACCACTAAACGATATTTTACTTGACAGAAGCACTCGACTTTGGCAGCTTGTAATTCAGTCACATTTATAGATATGTAGAGTAGCGAGCATTTCGTCAAAATGAGCTCGATATCTCATTGTTTCTCGTCGTCTAAACATTTTCTTAATTTTAAGTACTGTGTATAGAGCGTATTTGTAAACGCAAAATATACTTTTCCCAAAGAAAATCAATTGGAGCTTCTTTTTTATTTTCACGGTTTTAGGATCCACTTCTTATAAGGTTTAATTTGGTGCACAATTTCTGGGTGTTCAATTAAAATTGTTTATATTTCCCATAAAAATCTGTTAATATGGTAGGTTCTTGGTGTCACTTCTGTGCTATGGGTATTAAGTAGAAGGACTCGATGAGAGAAGCACGATCAGCAAATAAATATAAATTCGATATGGCGATCGCCCCAAATCATTTTATCATTACGTGATTCATATCTACCAAAATTTTATAATACAAATAAGTATGAAGTTTAATGGAGTCCTATTAATAATGTAAGTGAAACTTGTATAAAAATTACCTAACTAGTTATTTGACTCCATGAATACTAAAAAGTAGAAAATGAGTAAACTACAAAAATACATTTTAAAAACATGCTTTTATTAAGATGTTAAAGCAATGAACTAAATAATAATAAGTTTTGCGATTGGAAATGTTTAAACGATAATGAAGCTCCTTCTATCTCAGGTATTCAAATAGCGTGTTAAGTTTTGTCAGTTGGATGAAAAAGACGTGTAACACGCTTTTACTTGAGACGAAGGAGCTTCACTGTCGTTTAAATATTTGCAATCAGAAAAACATATTTTCAAATTAGATCATTTTTGGAACGGCTCAGTAAAATCCTATTTCTTGATATGTATTTACTTGTTTCATCCATTTATACTAAGCGACATATAAATCCGAATACCCAGTTTAAATGGTTTTATTTTAATAAAATTTTATATAAGTACTTAATGAAGCATAATAAGTAAATGACAAAAATTTCAAAATGATTGCACTGCTTTAAAGCCCTTTGACCTTTAATAATGTGTGGATGAACCCTGATGTGCTACGCATTCTCCAACGCGCCTAGGCATGCTTCTGATCAGGTGATCAATGTCCTCCTGTGGTATCTCATTCCAGGCAACCACCAACTCCTCTCGAAGTGCTTCTAGAGTCTGAGGAGGACGTTGCAAATTGAGCAATCTCCTACCCATCATATCCCACACGTGCTCAATTGGGGATAATTCGGGAGATCTTGGTGGCCATGGTAACAATGTGACATCATTATGTTGAAAGAAGTCTATTGTGACTCTTGCAACATGTGGTCGGGCATTATCTTGTTGGAAAGTTTTATCTGCCAGGGTGTCAAGATAGGGTAAAAGATGAGGTTCTAGAACTTCGTACATATAACGCTGCGCGTTCATGTTACCTCTGATGAAGATTAAAGGTGACCTGGAACCATAAGCTATAGCACCTCAACCCATAACTCCAACAGTGTGATGAACATGTCTTTCAACAAAAAACTGTGGATTCCTCCTTTCACCACGTCGCCTTCTAACCCTGGCACGACCATCGTGCATGCCTAAACAAAATCGAGACTCGTCACTAAAGACAATACTGTTCCATTCCTGATCCCAGAGTGACTGTTGTCTGCACCACTCAAGGCGATTACGTCGGTGTTCTCGAGTTAAAGGGAGGACCCAGTGTGGCCGGTATGAAAACAAGCCAAAACTTCTCATTCGTCGGTAAACACTTCGCATGCCAATAGGTCTTCCGTGTTCTGCAAACCATTCATTTGCAATGGACCTGGTAGTGGAGAAACGGTCCCTTAAGGCCAATAATCTTAGGGGGCGATCTTCACGGTCTGTTGTTCTACGGCGGCGTCCAGTGCCCCTTGCTCTTTGCGTACGGCCTTCTCGAAGCCATGCCTGACAACACCTAACCACAGTGTCTACACTTCTTTGCACTCTAACTGCAACTACCCGAAAAGAAAGTCCAGCTTCCCGAAGTCCCACTATACGGCCCCTATCAAACTCACTAAGTTGACGAAATCGTACAGGTCTCCGTACTCTAGGCATCGTAACCGATCGTAAAGGATGTCAAGAACCAAAATCCGCCAACGTTCATTCTTTACTGCGGCTGAAATATTCATTTTTAGAGCGTTAGTGAATTAAAAAAAAACAGTATAAAAACCGGAATGTCCAACTGATAAGGCTAAAAATTTTTTCACTTGTTATTTACAGTAAGATAAATACATAGTACATTCACCAACTTTTATTAAAATAAAACCATTTAAACTGGGTGTTCGGATTTATATGTCACTTAGTATATTTGATAGGACGCTAGTATCTTTTATAAATTTCTTTCAAGATGGTAAATAGTGGAAACTCCTTCTTCTCTCATTACATAGTATTTTTGGATACGGGTATGCACATCGCTTTCTTTGAGGTTCTATTTACAGGCAGCCGATAAAAGAACGTACGTTATCAATTTGTCCTTACGCACGCAAAACTGGTAGAACATTGAAGAAATACATCTCTTTGAAATGAATATTCCAAGAAAATAAAGCCCGCATATCGAGTGGTATAATATAAGGCTCCAAGTCATTTGAATAACAACGTGATTTTTTTTTCCAAGTTGAGTTATCTTAGGACAAATTCTTTTTTCCACTATTTTTTCAAGTCCATAGCAGCTAATTGAATTCTTTTGTATCTTTTTCCTTTTTGTTACGGTATGTGAGGATCGCTTGAGGCGCTCTGTGGTTCTCGAAGGAAAGACGATAGCGTATAATGTTTTGGTTACAACAGAAAGTTTTTATGAAAAACATTATGTAGGTATTCGACTGTTGGTTGAAATGAAGTACGGTAATGGAAAAACAACGAAAAACTAGATATGTCTTTTTTCCAGAACAGAGTTAGGCTCAAACGAGTATAAAGAAGGTAAAATGACAAAGCCACATCTTCTGTCAGAACAGAGTCCGACTCAATAGATAGTAGTAGTAATCTCTTTGCAGGTACGTCATCATCATAAGGATAGCACTGTGAAAGGTCGGCACATAATTTGAGAGACAAGGAAGCGTGAGAAGTTCTGATTCAGTAGCTTGACTTCATTCTTAAAATTTTGATGCAAGGGACTGTGTCAAGTAGGTTAGTTCGTTATCTCTCACCTGACCCTACAAACTTCGCAAATGTACTTAAACATAGAAAGAATGCCTTTCGACGAAAGTAGTATTACAGTTTATGTAGATGCAACGGTTAGTTGAACGTGTTCAAAGAGCAACGAAGAAAACGTTAGCTATTTTTAATTGTCGCAGTACAAGTTAACTCTTCTGGGGAAAAAGTAAGCTACAAAAACTGATAGCAAAAAAAACTGGGCTGGTCAAGTCAGTCAAACAGGCCCCTACAATAAGTCCGTAGTCCTCACCTGTTTCGCGCCGAAGCTAAAGATTGATGACTCAGTCAGTCTAGAAACCTGGACATCAATTTTCTGACAGTGCCATATGCTATACAACTGTGTGCCAGAATGATAGCAGAACGACAATTGAATCACAAGACTATAAAAACGTTTTTTCAGGTAATCAAGCCGCGCTTCAAGCACTTGACTCCACCTAGTCAACATCGAAATGAGTGCGAAATTGTAAAGAACCTCTTGGTAGCATAGGAGATGGAAATAAGGTCTTACGGATAATAGAAAATACAGGTCTGAAGGAAAACGAGACAGCCTACACTCTGGCAAACAGTGGGGTTCGCAGACACTTCATAGGGCCAGCGACTGGGATTGCGTACAATACAGCTAAACAAACATCGGTAGAGGTGAAAGCAAAAATCCACCAACACCGGGAGGGATTCGTAGGGTTAGGCAACCAGAAAATCTTGAAGAAAAATGTAACAGACTCACTGCTGTGGCTGAACATGAATAGCCTTAAAGTAAACACTGGTCATTGCAAGTGCACATGTCCTGCAATTGCATAAGTCGGGTACAAAACAGTTAAGAAGATAATACTGTAAGTAGCAGAACTGAAGAATATTTCTCTAAATAAGTTAAGCGACTTGCTCAGGAGGTCGAGGCTACTGGGAGTAATATAAATAGGTGCGAGTCATTTATATCTTTGGAATAGTAGTCTGTGTCGATATATCATCAAAAAACATCCGCTACTATCTACAGTATATTCAGATAAGAGATAGACCGGATGTAAACAAAAGGTTCGGGTGATTTTCACGCTAACGCCGCCGTCTCGACGTAAAACAGGAGTCCTCATTGGTCAATTCGCAATTAAATGCCTATGCCGAGCGGCAGAGCAGTCGTATCAAGGCAGAGTCACATTCAGGTTCAGACGTGTTACGTATGTCGTGTGCATCATTGCAATTTGATATTTCTTTGGACGTTTTCGTTTGTTATCTTATTAAGTTGTTGAGTTTGTCGTTGTTATTGTTATACCTTGTTATTGATTGTTATTGTTATCAACTGCTTGCGCAAAATGCCCAGTAGTACAGATACTGCCGATGAAGTTGTAAACTCCTGTAGTCCACCTAGGAAACGCTCTAAAAAAAGACACCTGAGTGCAGAAATGAAAGAGGTCATTTTGAATATATATAAGATCGAGCGCGAGGAGAACGAGGCATCAACCATCAAAGAAATTGTTGTGAAGGTTTCTCACAAAGTTGGGGTGTGTCGCGCATCAGTGTTTAATGTGTTAAGACAATACAAAAAAAATCACACCTTTTCTGAGCCAATGACCAGTAAACATCGCAAAAGTATTGTTAAATCATTGGATGAAGCTGATAAGCATGCGATTAGGAGGAAAGTGCACGAATTCTTCTTTAGGAATGAAATACCTACTATAGATAAAGTACTGCAGGAGGTAAATGGAGATACAGCGTTGCCAAATTTCAAACGATCAACTTTCCATGCGTTACTGAAGCATTTAAATTTCAAATGAAAAAAACGGGGTCGTAATAGTTTACTACTGGATAGAGAAGAAATTGTGCTATGGAGGAGGGATTATTTAACAAAAATTGGGAAATATAGAAATCAAAACAGGAAGATTTATTACCTTGATGAAACGTGGGTAAACGCAGGACACACTACAAGTAAAGTATGGGTTGATGATTCTGTAACTTCATCCAGGAGGGCCTTTCTAGATGGACTGTCCACCGGATTAAAAAATCCAGCAGGTAAATACGAGTAATAGACAACAATCGGATGTTTTTCAAACCTTGGGAACAAGGTTCTAAACATTAGTTCCAGGGGGCAGATAAAACATATTACAAGTAACAAAACTTTTATAACTTTCGATAAAATGCGTGGATGTTTTATTGTCATTTTCATTTGTTAGAACTTTTTTAGGCCATGTTTTTATGTGATTTCGATATTTCAATAATTTTTTAATATAATCTTAAAATATGTCGAATATTATAAACTTAAAAAAAGTTACTAAGTTTTATATTGTGTACCGCTCCTAATATTTCTAATCATTTTAATTCATACTTTAAGCTTTATAAAGTTATAATTTGTTAATATTTGCGCGTATTTCAGGTTCCTGATCATTCATTTTTTAGAGGTTTATAACTTTAAATTAAATTGTGAAGCGCTGAGTAATCATACGACGTTCAATATTCTTTCTTTCAATATGACTAAATAATCCCAATTATAGCAATCTGATACTCATGTCTCAATGTTTTTTCGCTGAATGTGATGAAAACATTTAAAAAAGGTTCGCTTATTGAAATAAATCTACACCAGTTAGTACTTTGATTTCCAGGTAAAGGGAAAAGGCTCATTATCTGCCATATTGGCAGTGAGGATGGATTTGTTGTTGACGGTCTGTGGTGCTTTGAGTCTAAGAAAACTGGAGATTACCACGAGGAAATGAATGGCGAATCGTTTGAACAGTGGTTTTCAAAAATTTTACCGAACTTAGAGGAAAACGCAGTAATTGTGTTGGATAATGCGCCTTATCATTGTCGAAGAATGGAGAAGGTCCCAACAACGGCTTCAAGGAAAGTTGATGTTCAAAATTGGCTCCGCTCGAAAAATATCAACTTTGAAGAAGCAATGCTGAAAGTACAATTATTAAGAATTGTCAAGGATCACAAGGCGGAATATCAAAAATACGCCATTGACGAAATGGCAGCAAGTCAAAATAAAACTGTGCTCCGTTTACCTCCATACCATTGCGAGCTCAATCCCATTGAGCTCATATGGGCAGAGGTTAAAAATTATATAGCTAAGCACAATACAACTTTTAAATTTTGTGACCTCAAAGGACTTTTCAAAGAAGCACTAGAATTAATAACAGCGCAAAAATGGGAAAACTGTATTAAGCACGTGAAAGACAAAGTTGAAAAGAGAATGTGGGAACTGGACAATATTTTAGAGGAACAAGTCGAGCCATTCATTATTGACGTTGGTGCTTCAGGCAGTAGCGATGATGAAAGCTCATCAAGCTCATCTTTCCAATAAAAGATGTCGTTCATCAAATTCGGTAAGTTATAAGTAATTATAAAGCTACTGTATTTTTTAATTAATTATTGACATTTTTGAACCCATTTTGGCAAAACCTATTCAAGAATCTACTTTCTGACAATGTTCAACCATGCACATTTTTTTACTTTTTGAATGTTTTAATTTGGTTACATATTTACCTAGAAATCAAAAAATATACTAATCAATATTCTAAAAGCAATTTTAAGAGATATACGATTATTTTTAATTTAGGCTAATTTAAACGCCATTTTGAGATTATATTCGACTGTATTTCACCAAACATCAGGCGGCATCCGAAGCTGGAAATCGAAGCGAAAATTTTGAAACCCTTATGTATATTTACATCATTATATATTTCTTACCCCACCCCCACATGATCCTATATCCATCACCAATCGTATACACATCGAATTGTGCTAATTTACTACAAAGTTACGCAAAGCAGCATCTACTATCTAAAATATGTACTGCGTGACTCTTAATACGTCCCTGCCGAATGTTACAGCGTTCGATGATCACGTGGTCTTGTTTATGTCCGGTCTATCTCTTATCTGAATATACTGTAAGCTACAGCGAATCTAAAGGACAGCGGACAGACCGACAGCCAAGCAGATAGCCACTCAGACAAACGGAAATACCATGAGTGGTATAGTTATTCGTGATGTACATGCTATGTAACATAAAATATATGATATCTCATTTAAGAGATTATTTGCGGTCACAATACTTCCTTTCTAGTTTTAGTCGGAAATAATGTGCGTTTTGGGTAACGTACATCTTTGAAGCCCTAAACTATGAAAACGGAATAGTCTAATCATAGAGGAAAATAGCCCTGTTTCGCGAAATAATTGTAAAGTCTGGTTTTATTGCTGAAAGTTGTAGAAGAGGGTATTCAAAACCTGGACGTATGGAATGGGTACACCTACTTTTGTGGGAAACCTTTTTATTCGTCAACAAAGAGTGAGAAAACGTGTTTTCTGGGATTCGATCGAAAGTGTTTTCAGGAACGGAAAAACCCTTTATATAAGATTCTTAGGTATTTATGAGACCACACGTAAAAAGATCCGACTTATAGCAAAAAAGTTATGGCGGAAAACCGAGGCAAACTGCAGATTTTGGCACTTGTTGATAATGCGACGATGGTTTGTCGCAGATATTTGAAATTCTTCAAATTCGTAGGATTCGTAATTCTAAATAACCACAACAAAATTGGAGTAGATCGGTCAAGTAGTTTTTGAGAATTTCTAATAGTTTTTCCCAAAACACCCGTTTTTCGGCCAGTTTATTGAGCAAGATACAGAGTTGGTTCAAATGGCATTTAATAGCAAAATACACTAGTTTATTTTACCGATCTTAATCGCAAACCATTCCGGATGATTAATGATAACTTTATGCAAAAAGGATGGGTAACGTTTTTTCTTCTAAACAAATTCCAATATTTCGAATGGTTTGTAATTCATATCGGCAAGGTAACCATGTGTATTTTGCTATTAAATACTCTTTGAACGACCCCTGTGTAGTGCTCAATAAACTAGTAGTGATGGCCGGATAACAGGTGTTTTGGGATAAGCAATTAGAAATTCTCAAAAAACTACTTGATCAATATAATCCAATTTTGTTGCTGTTATTAAGAAGCATGAATCCTATGGATTTGCAGAATTTCAAGTAGTTGCGTGAAACTATCATCGCATTACCAACAAGTGCCAAAACCTGCATTTAGCCTCATTCTTCTTCCACAACATGTTTGGTATTAGTCGGATCTTTTTGAGTGTGGTCTCATTTTGTAGGTCTATTGAATACCTAAAAATCTTATTAAAAAAGTTTTTTCGTTCCTGTCAACACTTTCGATTGAATCCCAAAAAGCACGTTTTCTCATTCTTTGTTATCAACTAAATGGTGTTCCCACAAAAATTGGTGTACCCATTTTATGCGTCCATGCTTTAAATACCCCCTTGAACAACTTGCACGAATAAAACCAGACTCTACAATTCTTTCGGAGAAATTTGCTAATAAGATTAGACTAGAACAACAAAAAACACATAAGTGACTTTTCGATCATATAAGAAAATATAAACACCATCATCAATTCCAGGTTTTGTCGACCTGCATATTTTTCTCTTGATTAGTCCACCAGTATTGACTTCACAACGTATCCTCATCTGAAATACACAAATTGACAAACTGATTCTGTCAGAAACAAGCCTCATTGAATATGACAGTAAATTCAGACGAAATCCACAACTAAATAAACCATATTGAACTACGTGTATGTATGGAGAAAATGGCATGGCTCACTCTATGTTCATACATGATAGTCCTGGTATACTTCACGATCCAAATATCAGCTATGAGCCAAAGCATTTCACAATGATAAAAGGGTCATTATTGAAAATCTAATAAAAATGACTAAAGTAGGATGGGGACAATGTTTTCTAAATTAGAATTCCAATCGCGTTATCCATGCGAGTTGTCGCAGAGCGTAAAAAATTATCACGAATGGGGAGAAGGGAATGCTTTATTAAAACCTCCCTATCTAAACACACATTGTAACCTGCATTAAGCAGGCTCCTACTCAGTGCTCTTTCTGATCATTGAGGAAACGTTAGGTCATTAGTAAAGGATACACCAAGTTAAGGAGCGACTATGCATAAGGTCCTCTACCAATGGTAGGTGAGTTTGTCACGAACTTGCGTACAAAGTTTTGAGTTTTCTAAGTATATACTTATGAATGCCAGATTTTTACCCAAAGGTACTAGAACCATAAACAAAACAGAAAAATAATTTTATGTAGACTATATTGTAATTTATTATATACGCACATCACTTACTCCGCGTTTTCTGTATTGGTTTTAGAACCTACAACAAGTACCTACAGACGAGTAGATCATTACCGCATCACCGTCAAGCAATAGGGAAACCAAAGCTCGTCTGTTTTGATCTGAATATTAAATTAAAATCACAGCTGTTAACGCTTCGAGCAGAGGTAAACAGAGAACTATTCACAATGTGAATGAGAAAATAAGTTTCTATGATGGCAGAAAAGGTGTTTGAAGAATTGAAGAGTTTGTACAAGCTGTCATGGAAAAGTTGATATTTTTGCCCTCAAAGCACCTATATTGTGTGCGTGGGCAATACAAATAAATACTTTTGTTTGCTGTTTGCTAGGAAATCTTTCATAAAGGCCATAAATATCAGTGCAAGAATGAATCATAACTAAGTATGAAGGTATCCGAACCTTACTTCTTCGCTTTCGCTTTAGCACATCAGCCTCGTATGATGCGTCAGTTGTTTAGGAAAATACTTGGCTGTTACATTATTTTATTTTGCGCTTGTCGTAATCTATCGTTCCTAAAGTTCTACTATTAGGAGATTGCAAGTCCTTATTTTTATTTGATGGGTAATTAATTTAGACGTCTTCCTCAAAAGCATAAAAAATAAAACCAACGGTTTCATCTATATTTTTTATATCAGTGAACAAAATAAGAACCAGTAACATTTATTTTATTGAAAATTACTGCTTCAACTGTTCGCTATTATTCCGAGTAACGTGGTCCAATTTGGAATTCCAATCATGTGATGACCCGTTCGTTATGTTGCGAGCGGTATTTGACGAATTACTCAGGGGACTGGGTAGCCCAGTGTATTACGATGTCAACCGCAAATGCGTAATCTGGAAGGCTCATGGATTTGAGTCCTGGATTCGAAAATATCTCTCCCAACCTTGCGATGATTTTACGAGCTGCGCTGAAAGTTGCACGGCGCGGTTTTGTTGAAACCAAACGGTAACAGTTACTGAATGTAAACCAAAATACTCCGGCTCATTATCGACAATTGAGATGAATTCTAGAACAGACTACACTGCCTGCTTCAACATCCGGCATTACAAAGAAAGAATCTGTAATAAGCGAAGTTGACTGTTTCTGTGTTTTTTTAAAGTACCTCATATGTCCATGTATTTCATTGTTGAGTAGATCAGGATATTATATAACAAATAAAAAGATCAGTGTAAAGCAGTGCCGACGTATTCAAAATGAAAAAACCATAAGTCTAATCAAAAATCTCCTCCAAGCTGTAGAAATATTTGTCTATCAAAAAAATGCTTATTTCTTCGAGCTTATTATGTCGTCAGTCAATGAAGACTCATGAATGGTCTCAAGAGTTAAAGATTGAAGTCAACATGCCGGCGTATGCTTCTTGCGAAAAAAAAATAACGTGACCCCCGGCCCCTGTTTACCTCACGTAACTAATAGGCGCCCCTAACCCGTTATCAGGCGCTAAAGATAACAGTCAGGACGCCAATTGATACAGACAGATCTAGCACGGGACCTTAATTCCTTAGTTCTGTATTTAACAAATTCAAAATCTCGCTTATGGCTTTGACCGGAAAGAGTTGGCCTGTTACTGGTGTTGATCAAAGTATATTTATTACGGGCCTGTACATACCAGAATAAAGGCTTGAGCACATCCTCTGCGTGACGAATCTCGGAAAACGGGTGCCGAGTGTAAAAAGCAGCGTTAGTGGATCGCGAGCGGCACTAGTAGCAGCTGTCTACAACTTCACGCGCTTTACCGCTACTCATGTAGAAAATATTTATTGTTAATTAGATTCCGGGGATGAAATGGTATTGGACACGCCAAGTTCGAATATGTAGTTCTTAATTCAAAACCGATACACTTGCCGTTCTATGTTTACATCTGCCCATATACTGTTTGTTCTGTTATAATGATGGTGACTACTCAGCAGTTTTTTTGTTGTAGCGGTAAATTGAATGAGTTTCGTCAAATAAAGATTTCCAGGTAATTTAACGGTATCAGCTGCAAGTGGCAGTGCTATAGGACAGTTAATTATTGAAAGCCACACTGTTTGATTTCAATTTTGTGAATAGAATGTCCCTTGAGAATCAACAAAAAGTAAGCTAGTAGTATAGCTTTAGTTCATGCGACAACCGGACAGGTGTTCCGTGCTATTAGACAACTCTTCGGGATGGTTCAAGCTTGGTCTCGGCGGTCCTCTTCAGAGTATAGGATTTATCGAAATGAGACATGACAAAGTACTATCCATTACTAGAACCGGCCACTGAGAAAGTGAAAACCACAAGTTCTTCATTGAAACTGTATCCTAGTTCGCATTGTCAGCCAGGTATCACTGTGGCCGCTAGATGGCGCCGATTCTGATAAGACCAAACCTACACATGCTAAGGAGTTGCCAAATAGCACAAAACAGTTGTCCATAGTTGGCCTTTTGTAGTCGGACGAAGGAAAGCTGTTTCACTAATTCGCTCAATGAATAGTAAACTGTATGTACTATAGCACCAGAATCGGCGGCATCTAGCGGCCATAGTGGTGTTCCGGCTGACAATACGATACAGTTCGAATAGGCAGCTTGGTGCTTTGAAATTCACAGTGGCCGACTCTGGTAATAGATGACACGTTGTAATGTCTCATTTCGACATAAAATAGACTGTTTCGTCGTGCGAAAACTTACCGTTGTTTTTTAAATCAAGTAATACGACATTTTGTGCATCGTTTTGATTTACCTCCGTCCTTGTACATCAACGAATCCTTGAAAATCGGAAATTTGTCATACGTTGATCCACAACTGTCATAGAATGAGTTTTTTCATGGAATTAATCAATTCCAAACAATTTAAGACAAAGATAGCGGTCAAACCATTGAAGGCATTGAAATGACATACCTTTAATATTTGTCTAGTCATGAGGGACAGACACGCTATTATTTTGCCGTAATGGGTTACTGTTTTAGAAGTGTGTCACTCTTCTTTGAATGATAGTAATCGGAAAGTTGTATCGTTGGTCAAATTCCCACAAATAGAGCAGGCTGACAATTTCAAGGGCGACCTTGGAGATTCTATATTTTCAGAAATTATGGTTTAATAATATTAATGTATGTTGGAACATGCATTCCTACTCACTTGTGAAAAAATCTGTTTGAAATCCCATCCCAAATAACATCAGGAAATAACAAAAACGATTTTTTGATATATTGCTGTCGAAGCAACATGTGATTGATTATAGGCATTCCTTACATGCGCCAAAAATAATGTCTATGTCTGGAAAATGTTACGCTAATGTGAGAAGAGGAAACCTGATAAGCAGTGTCGTTTGGTTGTCGTTGCCGAGATGTGTTGTCTGAGGAAGTGGTGATGAGATTTAAAAATCATGTTTTGATTAAATTAAATCGAATAATGATATAAAACACCAACTAATGTAGTAGAATGAACGAATAACACAAAGCATGACCTAATGTTTGTGATAATTAGCACAATAATATCAAGTGGAGTGAACTCCTTTATTAGAGTTATTAAACCTGCTCCCTACTTTTACTGAAAGCTTCCTGAATATCCAGTTCTAGACCGTATCGCAGTCGCTTAAACTGATTTGCCCATACATTTATGTAACATCGAACATCAACTGTTAGACGGATAGACCAAAAGTACCATACTTATAAGCTGTTTTGTCTTTATTCAGCAACGAAATTATTAGTTTGTTGGCCACGGTGGTGACCCGGCTGACAATGCGCATTGGCATGCATTTCTAACAGACAGCTTGCTGTTTTTACTTCGTGGTGGTCGATTCCGGTACAGATGGCTTCTTGTGTTGTCTTATTTCGATATACCTTATTCTCTGAATAGAGTAGAATTGCTTAGCTTTCGTTCTTTGTCCACCATGATCAAGCCTACACAAATAGCACATAACATCTGTCCGTCTGCAAAGGGTACACTAGGAGTTTTGCAATATGACTTAACAAACGTCGCAGGACCCTGCATGTTACTGCACGTTGAGACATGTCCATGAGTGCATAGTAGCCGCCAGCAGCACGTCTGCTGAATTAGTTGTTCATTCGTATAGACAGTGTAATGTGTGGACTATGGCATCGTGGTGACGTAGTGAGATAAGGGCAGTTTCACGGTATAACTTTACGCGTGGTTTAAGCATAGACTAGTGCTTAGAAGAAATGACGCTCACATTAGATAATGATTGTCCTCAACGTACGACTATATTCAGGTGGTACAGAGAATCCCAAAGGGACTACTTCACTCTGGAGGACGCTGAGAGGGAAGGAAGGCCGCGAACGTCAGTAACAGGGGAAAACATTACTGCTGTGAGGAAAATGCTTGACGAAACCGGAGAGTGACATACCAACAGATCAATTGATTCAACTCTGCAACACCGTTTACATGTAAGACTCGTCGTACGACTTGGTGCCGAAAGATGCTGAGAATGTTTGATAAGAGGCAATCTCGATATGTGAACAGCATCGTGACAGGTGACGAGTTGGCTCTATTATTACGATGTACCGACCAATGCTCAAAACACGGTTTGTGTGTGTGTGTTAAGAAAAGCTGATAGCTGTATTTTCAAATCGAGCAGGATTATGGCGCGTGTCGTTTTGAATACACAGAAGACAGTCACAGCTAAGTGGTCACAAACAGTGTCTGTCTTAAGTTATAGAGTCTATGGAAAGCCTGCGGCCAAAGTCAAGAATAGACATTTGGTACCTCCACTATGACAACGCTCGAGCTAACCGTGCTAAAGCCGAGTATTTGACCACTACTGGTCTAAAACTTATTGAGCACCCTCCTTACAGTTTAGATCTTGCTCCCTGCGACCTTGCACTGCTTCCGCAACGGAACACGGTTTTCTAGTGATGAGGACCTTCTGAGGGATAACGAGTGTGCCGCACGGGTGACACTTGGCAGAGCTGTTTTGAAGGATGTAAAAGTGTATTGAATGTGGTGGAAATCACTTTGAATGAAGTCAATAAATAAAGCTGTATTGCAAAACTTTTGTAGTACCCTTTGTACCTATCGTTCTCACCAGCTGACTATAATTTGAGTAGCGATAAAAAGCATTGATCATAGGCAACCAGTGATTATTGTGGTAACGTTAGAATAAAATGGTGGTAATTTCAGAAGATCAGTACCTACGCAAAATGTTAAGGTGGCAATTTACCACCCTCCATCGTCAGGATCGAACAACCGATATGCGTTGTATCTACCTCTATACCTTCTTAGCGATACCTTTTAGTATAGTTGGGCAATAAACTGGATATCCAACCGCACCTAAAGTCGCAAAAAGAGCAAAGCCCCACATTGTTACACTTTTTTCCATCTTCACAGACCCTTGCCCCCACAAAAAGGGAAAGTTAATGTAGCACGCATTACTGTTCCGCCTATTCCTTTTCTGTATCTCGGCAAACTCTAAAGCACATCTGTCACAAAGGAATGCTATTTCGCAAACGCGGCCTCTTCCGGAAACTCTTCTTCGATCCAACTTCCGCCGTAGACGATGAAATCTGCTTCTTGCGATCCAGCGTATATCGATACCCCGGAGTTGAGAGTTTGCTGTGTGAGGTTTCGCACATTTGCACATTCTTTCCACAGAATTACCAATTGGATTCGGCTCCAAGAATTTGAGTTGCGCGAGTAACAACAAAAGGGAGGGTTGTGCGAAATAGCTTTCGGCTAGTTTTTTGAGTAATGTCGATCGCAACGCGTAAAACAAAAGTGTCCATGAGATTACAGTTTTTCCACGAGTAGTATCCGAGATACATGACCATTACCTTGGGCAGTCCGCATCCTCTTACCGCGTATAGTGATTTGCTATTTATTTGCGCCCTTATCACCATCCCCACTAGTCAGTTGCAATTCCATCACGTGTATAGGGTGGACTGAATGTGCATGGATTAAATACTGGCCCGAGAAGCAATTTCAGGATTATACAGAGTATTCCACTACTACCTTGCCTAGGTAGGTGGGATATCCTGTATAATATCTAAAGGTGAAAATGTTCTGAAAAGGTGAAAATTCGAGTACACGCGTTTTCCTATTTGAATGGCTTAAGGAAAAAAGAGATCTAACTGATTGCCACACTATATTTTTAAGACAAAATACATAATTGAAGGAAAAGGGAAAAACGCAATTGAAGGTTTAAAAGTATATTATTTTTGTTGAGATCAAGGCATGCAAGCAACTTTTACTTAGAACTAATTTAATGTTTTATATCTAACATAATTTTATCGTCGACATTGAACCTTTTAGTTATTATACATACTTAAATTGTACAAAAACCAAATTAAATATTTTGAAACAATTTTAAAAAAAGTATGTCCAATTCAGTTATCAGAATCTTTGGTTTTTAAATCATATTTTAGTTTCCTACTGTCTCTCTAAATCGTAATGACTAAATTTCCCTTTAAATTAGTTAATGTGATTAAAAATTTTTTGTTTAGCTCTAATGCATTTTTTATTATTTTCATACTTTCCTCGTTGATCTGGAGCTTTCCCTGTTGATTTTAACCTTTTTTGTAGATATTCAACCATCTCTTTGGTTACCATATGGAGGGCATTGAATGCCTTAAAGCATACAGGCACATCTTTCATAACATTATTATTGATATCTTCATATTTTACCCTCACTTTATAGCTATGTGCAGCTGTATGAAAGCTAGCCTCATCTTCATACTTTCTGCATCTTCTTCGTTTCGCATCATAAACACTTATAAGCCCTGACAAATATAAGTTCTGCTCATTAACACTACCTAATGAATTGGAAAATAGTAATAATATTTCTTTGAAGATTTTAATTTATATTTTCAAAACACTTGAACTTCGAAGAAGTACCATTCATGAGAAGAATATCGTAACTTTTTTTATTTCGTCTTCGGTTCTACCCGTCTTTTTCCCTTTTTTGTCGATTTCTCAATAATACTCTATAATTTTCATCATTGACTCAATCAGAAACCATACTCAACTTCAAGTTATCATACCGCAAATTTTAGATAAGTTCTAACCTCATTTTGGACAATCCTTCTTCTTTGACATGAACATTCCCAGTTCTTTTCGTTTCGGCCATAAACAAAATTGTCTTTTTGGTGCCAAATGTTTTTAAAAGATTGAGAATTGAAATGTCATAGACAAGGATTTGCTTCCATTAGGAAACTAAAAAAAAATTGTGTCATTCCCTATTCTTTGCCTGTATCCTTAATTATTAGGATAGTCCTGGAGAGTTTTATGAAAAGTTGGTGTCTTTGAGTAACACTTGGCCCATGCTAGCTTGGACCACTCTGCACACGTGACATAATAGCAATGTTGTTGAGCCGGCCAGTGGAGAATGATAAAAACGTCAATAAATATAAAACAGATTATACACATCTTGTACCGAACCTACAATACGCTGTCATATGATCCGGACTGCCCGACTTTGGAGCACTGTATCACTCTGTCACACTGTACCACTTTTGTTATATGTGTTGAAGTCTACTACATACTACATTTAAAAAAAAATAACCGGAATTTGCCCTACATTAGCTTTCTGCAGGGTGCTTTGTTGAAGTCTGATCAAACACAAGACATATAGTATCCATACACAAAATCTGTCTCTGTCCCTTTTCTGTGATATACTCAGATTCAAGAAGTATATTAAGTAATTTTTTACTGTATAGTGCCTTTTTGAATTTGTGTCTAAGTATTTTGTGGTAGCAATTACATATTTTCTTTACCAAACATCTTTATCAATCAGAATTTCTGGAGTATTTGAAAATCACGCTAACAGAACAACTGACCATCATAAACGTTACAATTCTGAAAAAGCAGACTTCATCTCACTTTACAGCAGCCTGCTGAATACAAGCTGGGAGGATTTGGTAGATATAGATGACGTGAATGCAGCTGATCAGTCCTGATCTCATCAATACATTGTATGTGAGTGTCGAGTCAATACCGGAGGAAGCAATATTGAAGGCATGAAAGAAGTTAAAAAATAAACTAACGTCAGGTCATGATCAGATCCCTTCATTTTTTTCCAAAGATTGCATAATAGTTCTACTTCACCCACTTAAAGCTATTTCCAACCGAATTCTAAAGACATCAACTTTTTCTGAAGTGTGGAAGATTGCCAAGGTATACCCTATACACAAGTCGCAACAGTTAAATAAGCAACTACAGACCAATTTCTATCTGCAATCCAGCGAAACTCTTCGAAATTATTTTACATGACCGTCTTTATGAAAATGCAAAAAATTACATTTCAGTTTACTAGCACGGTTTTGTACGTTCTCGATCAACTTTTAGTAACCTCGCAATCTTCGACCAATATTTTTGCGAAACAATAGATCAACGGGGTTAGGTAGATACTGTCTATGTTGACTCTTCTAAGGTATTTGATAAAATCAGGCACAGTGTTCTGCTCCACAAACTTTTTTCTTTAGGCCTTCATAGTTCTTCCTTAAATCTTCTAAGATCTTATCTGCATCAGAGACGGCAATATTAATTGAACCGCATCAGGTTACTATGTTTCTAATAGAGGAGTACCACAGGGGTCCAATTTGGGACCTCTATTATTTTTGTTATATGTTAATGACCTATTCACTTCATTGGAATGCAATGGATTAATGTTTGCGGACAATCTAAAAATGTATGAGTCCATTGCATGTCTAGAAGAATGTGCTGCCCTGCAATCGTAGGTCGATGTTTTACATGACTGGTGTCTTAGAAATCATCTGCATTTAAGTATCTCCAAGTGCAGAATAGTAACATTTAGTCGACGTTCCACTATACTATAACCTTATACTTATATATTATCTACAGACCTTTCGAGAATTGACTCAATCGGAGATCTAGGCGCTTGCTTTGACAGTCAGTTAACATTCAACTCACATATTAATCAAGTTATTATGAATGCGTTTCGATCATATGCCTTCATCATAAGAAACTGTAAGCTTTTTACTGATCTGTCGGCACTAACTTTATTGTATTCTAGTCTAGTCAGGTCGAAATTAGAATACTCTTCACTAATATGGAACCCAATTTACAATATTTATAAAACATGTATCGAAAAGGTTCAAGAAAAATTTCTAAAGTACCTACTTATCTTTCAAGCTTGATGGGGTATATCCACACAGATGTAATGATTATGTAATGCTTGCCAACAGATTCAACTTTCAAACTCTAGAGAGCCGCAGGGGTCAGGCATCTGTTTGGTTTTTGCATAAACTACTAAATGGCAGAGTTGCCTCTGTTGACCTGTTATCACAGCTAGATATCTTTGTACCGAAACTTAATGCTAGACATTATTACCCGTTTTTATGTAAAAGAGCTCAAACAAATATATTAATGAAAGCACCTATTAATCAAATGTGTGCAAGCGCGAACAAAATGTCTAACGTCTGTAACATTTTCTGCTGCAGTTTTTCAGAAATAAGAACCCAGTGTCGTGTCAATTTGTAGTTTCGCTAAAGTTAGTTTTAGGTAAATTTAGTACACTAATTGTTTTTTTATTATCCATTGCTCTGTAAATGGTGTCTGTTGGGCAATATATGCTTTATTATTATTATTATCTTTTTCTTCCACAGACGTATCTGTCTGGTAATAAAGGATAGACCAGATATCAACCAGATATCAAAGAGACTATCCAAGCACCTTCCTTAGTATATGCGCTGTTCCTAGTAGTGCCGTTTTTTGAATTTGGTAGAGTGCTGGTTTACCGGGTATTGAGTCACAATTTCCGTGGAAGGTTTTGGTGATAGTTCCTAATGCACCGACAACGACAGGAGTTATCCAAGCTTTCACATGCCACATTCTCTGTATTTCTATCTGGAGATCTCTGTACTTAGATATCTTTTCATTTTCTTTCGATTTTACATTGGAATCGTCGGGAACCGCTATATCAATTAGTTGACATGTTTTCTCCTTTCTGTTATGAATTATAATGTCAGGTCGGTTTGCTTTTATTGTTCGATCCGTTATTACCGGCACATCCCACATAATACATACATCAGTGGTGTCATTCTTGATGTTGGTGACACTCTGGATTTCATGTTGATAATATTTATCTGTAACTGGAATACCAAACGAGTCACATATTTTCCAGTGAACGTAACTAGCTACATTGTTATGTCTAGCGGTATACTCTGAAGGGGCTAATACTTGGCAACCTGCTACTATATGGCTGATGTGTTCGTCAGACTGCCCGCATATTCTGCATTTACTGTCTATACTTTGTTTTAGTATATACTTTTGGTGGTACCTTGTATTTAATGCTTGATCTTGTGCAGATACTATCAGAGCTTCTGTTTCCGCTTTCAGCGTAGAGCTTCTCAACCAACTGACACTTCCACGTTTATCTACCTCTGTTCTCTCGAGTTGTCGGAAGAACTGTCCATGCAATGGTTTCGAGGCTACTTTTGCTAGTCTGCCACTTTCAGCGACGTTCTTGATCTTGTCGATTGAGTTTCTGTTGGAGTCTTCGCCTCCTAGACGTTCGGACATAATCTTCTTCATCTCTTTCTGGATGGAGTATTTGCAAAGGCCATTGTCCCATTCTTTCACTATTTTTGATAGTTTGTCCTTCCCTTGGGTTATATATTCTCCGAGACCAACCATAGATGTTTCATATAGAGCTTCAATTTCTACCATTCCGCGTCCTCCATTGCGCCTCTTTACATATAACCTGTCCACGTCAGCCTTGGGATGGTGTATATGTGCCATTGTCAGCAGCTTCCTGGTTTTCCGGTCAATTCTCAGTATATCTGACTTCAGCCAATTGACAATTCCAAAGCTGTAACTTAGTACAGGCACACGACGATAATACTCCCTCGATATTCTGGATTTGGCATGTTCATCTTCGATTCCATCTGCTTCTTCAATGCCTAGATATTTATAGGTTTCTTCAGGCTCCATGTTCATTATTGTTGTTGCTTTATCTAGAATTATATTCTGTGCCTTAGTGAGTTTATTATTATTATTATTATTATTATTATTATTATTATTATTATTATAATTATTATTATTATTATTGTTATTATTGTTGCTGTCTCCGCAGAAACCATATAGTCATAATTTCATCTTTTTTTAAATTCACTTGCACTCATATGTCCTCCGCAATTTTGCTGCGATATACCAACTGCGAGTTCTATCACGTTAAGCAATCAGCTCAAGTGGGTCAATTCTACAATAAGGTAGAGAACATATTTCTTTATTCTTTTACAATTGTTCATCCTTAGGGGACGAGAAGCCGCCCCAATAGTTAGGTGCCAAAATGAGAAAAGGGGAGGATATGTAGTGTTTTAACCATCAACTTCTTTGAATTATAATTTATAAAACTGTAAAGTAGATCATGCCACTGAAAAGTGCAAACGCATACGTTTTTTAAAACATACTTTGAAGTACCCTTCAGATTTCTTTAAATCAAAAACAAAATTGGAGTCGGATTTTGTGCACTTTTCTCTATCATCTGGTGGTCACTAGTGGCTTTACTGTGGACGCCTTAGTCGGCTAATTTGAAGCTGCTTTAAATGGGTCTGCTTTTCATTTCTAGCAGTGTGTACGCTTTAATGAGAGTATTAGATTAGCTGCCATTCCCTGCTGAATTTCGTAATCGTTGACAAGCAAGTCGCGTGCAGCTGGCCGCAGACACGTCCAACGAGTGTGCACATGAAACTGAAAACTCGATTTGAGAAGTTTGCACGGATCGCTGTCAAACTCGTTTGCCATACGCTTTGAAACAAACGGTATATGTGTCCAGGCAATTACAACTGACTTCCTTGGTTTGATAAAGCCTTAATTGCTAAACATACCGTGATAAGGTGAAGAGTCAGAAAGATTATGGATTTTGGCTGAATAGTGATCATCATCACCCGTATACAAGGTTGTTGTTTTATGCTTTTTACTAATCATTTAGTAGTCATTTGGAGGCAGATGACGGGAAGCAAACAAGAGAAATGGATCTGTTGAAAAATAACACGCCACCTGTGAGTACTTCTTCCACAAAACATATTATTTTATGGTACCTACCATCGATTTAGAACCCGTCGCTTTCGTCTAAAAATGCAATTTTACATTTTTTTTTGCCTAAATGAAGGGCAGTTGATTAACGGAATGCACTAACGACTTAGTACGTGGTACTTCATTCGAAAGCTTTTGAAACATTTGCTCCGGTATTAGCTGGATAGTGTGTTACGGGTTTAATTTGAAATCATACTCTCGCCTCAGAATTCAAGATTTATTAGCTAAAAATTGTACACTGTGAGCGGTTACCAAGACTAGATTCACAATCTTAAGTCCTAGGTGCTATCGTGGTCCGTGGGATCAGCCCTAAACATTGTCATTGTTATACGTAACTCTCCACCTATTATCTCATTTTGTAGTTGAGGCCCCTTCATTTGAGAATTGTTTACGTATTCGTTTCTTTCCTAACCTCAATGTTACATTTTAACAAGTGTTCGTTCCTTTCAGTCCGGGAACAGTCCGCTGTTGTTCCATTGCTCCATTGCTCCTCTCGAACTTTGTGTTCCGTGTTGAAGAAACTTCACTTTTTGGTCGTAGCTCTGTTGAGAAGCTCGCATTTTGCGGATCTTTACGCCAAATGAAGTCTAAGCATTCTTCCTTTTTATGTCTCATATAATCCTACGGGGATGTAGGAGACGGGAGTCTTAGACGCTTTTACGGCGTTCTAGCCGACACTTTTAGGCCACACTCCAACAGAGGTAAGCAATTTGGCTTGCGTTAAAATGGAACCCGGCGCCATATTGGATTTTTGTTTCAAGCCTTTTTCATCTTCTTCCAACTTTTCGTCTTCTTCACCTTACGTTTTCTCCACCAAACTACTGCTGATACCTTCAGATGAAGCCCTGACGACTTTTCCATGCCCTGCCCTGTAATGACAGTTGCAAGCAGCCCCTGAGGAAGGGAGCTGATTCAGCTGTTGCCAATGTCCACAGACGCCATGTGCTGAAACCCCGTCGAACTGAATCTATATACTTAAGCAGCTAATTTCACTTAATATGAATTATTTATCCTAACTTCACAGCTGGTGTGATCCTGAGGTATGCATACCCCCGGAAACTTGGTAAGTCACTAATGTTCGTTTTCATTTGTTGTTAGGTGATCGATTAACCATTGCAAAGTGAAATTTTGAGCTTACTGTGATCATTTTGAATACTTGAAAATCCTGTCATAGCACCCTTCAGGTAGTTTGTTGCAAACTTTGTAATAGCACCCTTCAGATGATTTATTAAAAATAGTTAAATAGACTTTGGACAAGCTCTGGAAATTGGCAACGTTTTCATTTCCCCCAGCGCCCTAATCCTCCAGATCAACAACCTCTTCGAACCCCAGAAGTAACATTCATCGTGCACGGAAGTGCAGCTACAACCATCCCCCTGGCACGAGGGTAACAAGTAGGAAAATTTGATTTAACCTCCAATTGATAAAAAATAGAGGACAGGTTATTTCACTATTCCAGCAGTGTCCTAAGTGCATACTGTGTACACCAGAAAAACAGTACGCTCTATATCAGGTGAGGTTTGTATCGAACAGTTACGTCAAAGATATGTCTGATCGTTCCATTTGTAGCTAAGTGAGTTCTGCAGAAGATCAATCGCATTTATGGGATACTTTTGTGTAAAAATAGTTGGTCTGCCTGAACATAGCTGTCATAGCTCTCTCTCAAGATGTAGGATAAAAAACTTTATTCTCTTAAAAGCATATATCCTACCATTTTAAGTCAATGCATTTTGCAAGTGACATCACTCAAGTGTGCGCCTCCATTGTTGATATACTGAGTTAGCCTCACCCGATAATTATTCATCAGTCTGCTGAGCATGTCAGGCGGATTGGCAGCACTTTCCTGCATTATCGTCTCCTTCCGAGTATCTAGAATTTGGGGACGATGTTGGTACACTTTTTCCTAGGTAGCCCTAAAGAAGAAAATCACATGGGATCAAAGTGAATGCGAAAGGCATGCTGCGCCATTATCGGCGAGCCTCCATTTCGAATAAACTCATCATCAACGAAAGCGCCGGGCGGTCCTGACCAAGCCATGATTGATATTAAAAATGGCAGAAACAGACACGTCGAATTATATATCCCGCACTGCGCTATCCCCCCATTGGCGTAGCTAGACGATTTCCAAATCGGGGACGTCTTTCTGCTCTATATATATATATAACTTGAGACGTGGTCATTGTCGTCTAGACCAGTTAGGTGAAAAATTAAAGCTTCCGCCTTTTGTTGGGTACTTCGAAAAAAATTTTAAGCAAGGAGGACTCTTTAAACTTTTTTTTTTCTCTCTAGCTTTCAATGGACCTTGCCATCATCATCAGGACCTGCAATTACATTGATAACAGTAGCAACAATGGTGTAAAATGAATTTAAATTAACTTAACTTACAGTAGGATGTGAGGATGTTGCTAATTGTTGTTTACGTTCAGGATGAGGGAAACACCCAGTAACATGGTGAAAGCTGGATAAATGGTACAATGGCCAAAATTATATAAAATACACACAACTGTGTGACAAGAACAAGTTAAAAACCGATTAAACATTTTTAGAACATGAAAGCATTACATCGTGATGGTTGCACAAATTGGTGGGCATGGAATAATGAGTAAGATGAACCCTTTGACAGAAGGGCGAAGGTTATCAGTGTCTGTTACCTAACACATTTTGAAAATCACATCATCTTAAGTGATTTGGCAACGTAGCACACGCCCACAAAAGAATTCGTTCCATCATTCTACACAGACACTGATAACCTTCGGCCATCTGTCAAAGGGTTCATCTTAATCATTATTCCATGCCCACCATTTTGTGCAATCATGGCTTCACGATTTTTAATCTGTTTTTAACTTGTTCTTGTCACACAGTTGTGTGTATCTTATATAATTTTGACCATTGTACCATTTATCCAGCTTTCACCATGTTACTGGGTTTTTCCCTCATCCTGAACGTAAACAACAATTAGCAACATCCTCACATACTACTGTAAGTTAAGTTAATTTAAATTCATTTTACACTATTGTTGCTACTGTTATCTATGTAATTGCAGCTCCTGATGATGATGGCAAAGTCCATTGAAAGCTAGAGAGAATAAAAGTATAAGGAGTCCTCCTTGCTTAAAATGTTTGTCGAAGTACCCAACAAAAGGCGGAAGCTTTAATTTTTCACCTATATATATATATATATATATATATATATATATATATATATATGTAGATTCTGATGGATCGGTCCTCCACTCATGGGCTTTTTAGAGTCGATAGGTCCTCCGCTCTGATAGGTCCTCCGTATAAGGAGGACCTATCGCAAATTCCACCTATCGGCCCCTCAGGCCCCCCTCTGTCACCTGGCAAAATTTCAGAGGGATGACCTAGATCATGTTTTTCGCCGAATTTGGGTACCGTAGTTCAGGGTTTTGCCGCGCCGATTTGGTGGACTCACGATCGCTTGGGTATTCAGCCCGTATATTATCAAATATTACCAGTCAGGTCTACAGTGGATCGGTCATCTGCCGGGTATTCAGTATCCAGATTATCGCTTTTAGATCCTCCTTAATATTGGCATCGCTGTATTAGGTATTTTATTATATTTGCTGTGTTAGAGGATCGGCTTTTCACCTTTCTATGTCTGGTGCGGCCCAGTTCGCCGTCAGGCATTATAATAGGGGCGTCCGTGACCGAGAGTACCGTAATGCAGCAATAATATATTTGTTCGATTACTATCATTATTAATATAATTATGATTACGATTATGGTTGTGATTATGATTATGATTACGATTATTATTACTAGTTTTCGGAAAAAAATGTTTTTCCAATCAGGTTTTAGACTCATAACAAGTCGATTTGACATAAGTCACCTCTATGCAAAAGTGCTTCGTTTATTTGCCAACTAGATTTTTACGCTTGATGTGTTAAAACATTTTTTTAGAAACCAGCCCCAAAAAAGGTTTTTTTTTCTCGAAAACTATGAAAGATATCTCGTTTTAATGAGAGACAAAGGATGGAATAAATAAAAAAATCGGTCATGAGGAAAGTTGGGAAAAATTCTGCTACAATTTATGTAGGTGTGGGGGTAGTTTTCACCCTTCCAAAAAGCTCTGGAGTTTTTCGTAAAAGGCAAATATTAGAACGCTGAGCAGAGCATATGTGTTCCAAATTTCATTAAAATCGACTTACCGGCTTTTGAAATATCTTGGAAAACGTGTTTTTAAAAGAAAACTTTGATGCCCCCTAACGAAGCACCTTCGAATACAGATAACTTATGTGCAATCGACTTGTTCTCAGTCTGAAAATAACTAGTAATCTCACGTCCATGGAATATTGGGTCACGATGTGTACAATACATGATTATATGAACAAAGAGCAAAGTTTAGCGTAAAGCTACTCAAGCTAAATTAAAAAGGGTAATATAGATAGACCATTATGCAAATACAACCACATGAATAGAAAATCAAGGATGGTGTAGTATTAAGGAAAAATGTTCACAAAAAAACACTCTCAAATATGATAAAGGTGATGCTCAAATCCAATTTCCTATAGAATAAAATAAAAACAAATATGCTAATCCTAGTTTTACAATTTAAAAAATATGCTTTTACTTACCGCGCCTATTGGCAGGGAATTAATGTAATCACAAAAAATTCGCTTTAGCTGCAGTGGTTGCAGAGTGGTCAACAAACGAAGAGAAAATTGCATAAACTTCGCTTTCGGACAATGACCTACATTTTTCAACATTTTGTGCTTTGACAACCACGCGGTTATAGGAGCGAAGGATAAACGCAAATAATATCGGTATGAATTTTATTTACGAAAATACATAAGAAGAAAACTGAATTTATACATTGACAAAATGAAACTACTAAAAAATGCTTATACTTAGTTTGTGATACATATGTTCATACTTAATTTCTACTTTATTAAAAAAACGGGTTCGCTCATAAATTGAGATGGTATTCATTTTTTCTTTCGGTACTGGTTCTGGATGAAAACTTTGATTTTTAGCCAGTCCTTATTATGTAATAATTCAGTATGACTTGCGATGAGGTTATCGCATTCAGCCTTTTTTGGGGCCCTCTTAGATTTAATGTGATTTCCAAAGTGAACCAAGACTAAATTTTTCTGATCTTCAGTCCAAGGAACTAGAACCCTGGACTTTTTCTTTGGTAACGTTATATCCACTTGCTGAGATTCCGGATCTGGATGCGGTTCTTGGATATCTTCATATTGGCATAGAGGCTCTGGGTGGTTATCATCCTGCTGCGCTTCTGATATCAAATTCTCGTCTAGATTCAAATTAATTTCGTCCAGGGATTTTCCTTTGAAATGACCTGCCTCGCCCTTCTCCATCAACGTCAAAATCTTGGAGAGTCTAGCCGTTTGGTAGACGTCATCTGGTAATCGGTATGATGCACGGTGGATACCTAGTGTATGTCCCATAAAAGATGCGAGTTGTTCCATGTCATTTTCTGACATGTTGAACAATTGAGTCAAGGTTGCCAAGTGCTTTCTCAGACGGGTGCTAGTCAGAGCATGCGGATTTTTCGCTTGACATAACGACGCATACTTTTTGATTACCTTGTAACCAATAATGGGTTCTTGGGAGTTAGGTTTACCGAAAAGATATATGTTCGACACCGTCTGAATATTATCTCTACACTCTAGTATTAGATTCAAGTGATCCTGTACATCCTTGCTTATAAGAACTGGAACACCTCTGCCTCTTTTTCCACGGATTACTATTCGTTTGAAAGATCTCATTAGAATTCTCTCGGTTTCTGTTATTGCTTCTGAAAACTCCTCATAGGCTTGATTGTGTTCCTCAGATATAGCGGATTTGTAAACATGTATGGGAAGTCGTTGTAGTTCTCCAGGCCGCCTCCTATTTAATAAAAGCAACCTACAATAAACTGTCTCGAGTAAAGACGTGTATGCTTTTTCATTGCTTGGATTTTTTTGTAGCATTGATACCTGATTTGCAGCTACTTTCATGAGGTAATCCTTCAATAGTTTGAGATCAGTAGCTAACGGTACCAAAGTGACCTTATTCCATTTTTTTAGGTTGAGGTCATTAGCAGCATTGGTTGAAATATCGAATCGCCAATTTGCCTCTATGAGTTGGATGCATGTTTTTATATCTGCCTCAACGTTTGCATTATCTACTGTTGGCAGTGACTTAGATTTTTTTAGAACGTGTAAAAGAGCCACATCGCAACATTGTTTTAAGGTTGTACCCATGTTCATAGCATATGTGGGGGATTTATAAGTTTGGCTTTCGTCATCATATCCTGATGTTAATTTAGTTGCTTTCACAAGTATGTCATATTTGTGTGGTTTTAGAGCATCAAATAGGGTAACCACAGACAAATCTAATTTTTTTATCTCCATTAGAAGTCGAGCCAATTCTCTCATTTTCCTAGAAACGACTTGGACAAAATGTAGCTCCCTATGGAGTTTCAGATATCGGGAAGCAAACGCACATATTAATTTATCATTTTTCGCAACCAATGAAACTTTGTCAGGTCTCATGCGAGGAAATACTTTTACTTTGAGCTCAATATCTACCTTTATATTACCCAATAACAGAGTTTGTCCTAAAGCCTGTGATCGTTTGCCCGACGATCCCTTCTCCGGGTTTGCATCACATTGTTTGCGATGACGCCATAAGTTCTTTGCAGAATAGTAACCCATACAGTGGATGCATGGAAGATATTCCGTTTTTTCCGCACCTTTTCTAACAGGTTTTATCCCCTCTCCCCTCAAAGGCGTAGAGTTGATAAATTTACCCTTTTTCCTTAGAGCAAAAAGCAGTTGTTGCCTTTTACGGCTTAAAACAGGTAAAGCTAGAAATTCTTGTACCTCAATTTCATTCGTATGGTTTCTTTTCAAATGACGTGGAAAATGAAAAACCTCACATTCACAAAAACAACAGAAAACTGTAACTTTTTTCTTCTTTCCTGACAGTCCAGTATTCACTGATGAAGAACCAGACTGACTGGGTGCAGACTGATCACATTCTGCGGTGGGAATTGATTCAGCTTTTGCATGTATAGTAACATTCTTCTTGACACTTGCCGAATGTAAGTTGTCTCTGGCCTCATCGCTCCTGTCCAGTTCCTCGTCCTTTCAAAAGAAAAATAAATATAAATACAATAAATGCATAAGCATCGCGACAGGTGGACAGTACTTATACTTATCATTGGAGGCGTATCAAATGAAATGTTCAGTGAATAGTGTTAGTATTGACGTTCAATTTTGTATGTTGTTTCATTGATCAATTCATAAAATATCATGCCGTCTATGCTAAGGAATGACCATTGTTTTTCAACCACATTTCCCTCTTTCGTCTCTGGCCTTCTCTCACTTGCCAAGCAATAAGCGGAGAACCTTATCCTGAGCAAAGTTGTTCCAGTAAAAATAGATTTTATTATACCTATTTGGAAAAATGGCATCAAGCAGGCTGACTCTATACTTCCTACGCCTTCAAGATGGCTCTTAGTGCAATTTCCAATATAGTGCAATTGAATCTATTAATCTGCTGTCAAAAATAGTGGTTACAATTTGAATTCAAAGTTTTTACTTATAGATGATATCTAAGGTTTAGGTGATATTTAAGGGCATCAAAATCACTCCTTTATACTGAACTTCAAATTCAGATTGTAACCGTCATTTTTGAAAGCAAATTTATAGACTCGATTGCACTATATTGAAAATTGCACTAAAAGCTGTCTCTAAGGGGTAGGACGTATAGAGTCAACCTACTTGACACCATTTTTTCAAATAGGTATAATAAAATCTATTTTTACAGTAAAAACTTCGCTCAGAGATAAGCTTTGTCGCTTGTTGTTTGGCAAGTGAGAGAAGGCCAGAGACGAAAGAGTTTTTAATCCCTCCAAAAATGTTTTTGAAAATGATCGGGATTCTCTGAAACGTCAAATACGAAGTTTTTTGAACGTTTTTTTGAATATCTACATTTACCTGTTTTGATCCGTAAAAGGCAACAACTGCTTTTTGCTCTAAGGAAAAATCATAATTTTATCGCCTTCGGAGGTCGAGGGGGTAAAACCTGTTAGAAAAGGTGTGGAAAAACGGAATCATGCATCCACTATATGGGTTACTATTTTGCCAAGAACTTATGGCGTCATCGCAAACAATGTGATGCAAACCCGGAGAAGGGATCGTCGGGCAAACGATCACAGACTTTAGGACAAACTTTGTTATTGAATAATATAAAGGTAGATAATGAGCTCAAAGCAAAAGCATTTCATCGCATGAGACCTGACAAAGTTTCAAGTTGCAAAAGATGATAATATGTGCGCATGCTTGCTGATATCTGAAACTTCACAGGGAACTACAATTTGTCCAAGTCGTTTCTAGGAAAATGGGAGAAGTGGCTTGACTTCTAATGGAATTAGATTTGTCTGTGATTACCCTATTGATTGCTATAAAAACACATAGATATGACATACTTGTGAAAGCAACTAAGTTAACATCAGGATATGATGATGAAAGCCAAGCTTATAGATCCCCGACATATGCTATGAACATGGGTACAACCTTGAAAAAATGTTGCGGTGTGGCTCTTTTACACGTTTTGAAAAAAATCTGAGTCACTGCCAACAGTAGATAATGCAAACATTGGTTCCATTAGCTAGTGATCTTAAACTATTGAAGGATTATCTTATGAAAGTAGCTGCAAATCAGGTGTCAGTGCTACAAAAAGTTCAGGTAATGAAAAAGCATGCACGTCTTGACTGGAGACAGTTTAATGTAGGATGCTTTCATTAAAGAGGAGGCGGCCTGGAAAACTACAACGACTTCCCATAAATGTTTACAAATCCGCTATATCTGACGAACACAATCAAGCCTATAAGGAGTTTTCGGAAGCAATAACGGAAACCGAGAGAATTCTAATGAGATCTAACAAACGAATGGAAATTCGTGGAAAAAGAGGCAGAGGTGTTCCAGTTCTTATAAGCAAGGATGTACATGAGCACTTGAATCTAAAACTAGAGTGTAAAGATAATATTCAGACGGTGTCGAACATAAATCTTTTCGGTAAACCCAATTCATAAGAACCTATCATCGGTTACAAATCCGCATGCCCTGACTAGCACCCGTCTGAGAAAGGTCATAGCAACTTTGACCCAATTGTTAAACATGTCAGAAAATGACGTGGAACAACTCGCATCTTTTATGGGACATACACTAGGTATCCACCGTGCATGATACCGATTACCAGATGATGTCTACCAAACGGCTAGACTCTCCAAGATTTTGACGTTGATAGACAAGGGCGAGGCAGGTCATTTCAAAGAAAAATCCCTAGAAAAAATTGAATTGAATCTGGACGAGAATTTGATATCAGAAGCGCAGCAGGATAATGACCACCCAGAGCCTCTATATCAATATGAAGAAATCCAAGAACCGCATCCAGATTCGGAATCTCAACAAGTGGATGAAACGTTACCGAAGAAAAAGACCGGTTCTTGTTCCTTGGACTGAAGATCAGAAAACTGACAAGGAAGTATTCTAAAGTATTTTCATGTTATATGACATGTAGATCACTCATTTCCGTCAGTCTGTCCGCCGCTCTGCTGCTGTGTCGAGTCCTTGATTACTTGAGGGGGAAGGTTACCACTAGACCAGGGACAGAAAAGCTACCTATATAGTTTTTAAGAGCGTTCCAGTGCCGGCGGAGAAAAAGTTAAAAACAAAAAAAGAAATCTCATAAACTTCGTTTTTTATTGTTTCAGATACTGATCATTTTTGAGAAAAAAATTTGTGGTGGAAAATTAGCGAGTTGGAGGTTGTAGAGGGTGGGACGGGTATATCTCTTTTTTATTTAGTTTAATGATACACTTCCATCCCTAGTAATTCTTCGCAATCTATTTGACACATTCTAAACATCATAGATTCCCCTCACATAGCAACGTTTTGATGGAAAAGATGTTATAGTTATTAATTGGAAAGTCGAAAAATCAAAAAATTTGAAAGTTGAAAAATATTAAAATTGTAAAATTACAAAATTAAAATATCGGATTGGCTACACAACTCCACCCAATCCAAATTTTTCAATGGGTACTTGAGTAGAATAATAGTAATATATTTACCTCAGCCTCTTCACTAGTGTGGGGACTATAATCTTCATCTTCTGCATCAGAAATTACAGAAGATGATGGTGGTGTGCAGCATATATTAGGCGAAGTAAGAGATATGAACTGAAATGAATGACATATATCAGACATGTTTCATAAAGAATACATAATATTGCTTTACCGAGCTAGATTCACTTTGGTGGTCTGGATCTTCCACTATGCTCTCGTTATTCGAGGTAACGTTGTACTGAAAAAGGTTCAATAGAATAAAAAAGTTCACAGACTAGGCAGTGAATGATTATTACCTCAGAGTCCTTGCACAAGTTACTGCAATGAACATTTTCTGATAAACCGGATATTGATGATGATGGGGGTGTACAGCATATCTTGGGGGATGTAGAAGATATTACCTAGAATAAATCATAAATATGGGAACTCTACCAAAAAAAACATACTTATGTTTTACCGAGTTGCAGTCACTGTGGTCGCTGTTTTGTTTAACCACAGATGACACCTTACGTGAATCAGTAATCACTGTTTCAGAAGTCTTATCTTTTTCTTCATCTCTTGGATGCTGTGTGATAGGTGATAGACCTCTGTTACAAAACCAATTTTTGCTCATATTGAAAGGCTTTCCCTGGAAAAGTTCAAATATATTGTTTTGTAATTATTCCGTTTCAACTTAGAGAAATAATACCATTCCAAAAAATAATAGATATACAATATCGACTATCTTCAGGAAGAATACAACATGCTTGTTTTTAGTGAAAAGATATTTGATAAGAGTGCTCTCAAAAATGTCAAAAAGCCAATTATATTAGAGTAATTTTTGTCATTAGCTTTTTTCCCAATGAACTGACATCCACAAGCCATTTTTTTCCGTGCAGCAATAGTATATGTTGATTGTCAAAGTAAAATACTTTATTTTTAATTGATTCTAGTAGCAATACCAGTGAATGATGTTCGAAATTTTACCAAACTCAATAATACGTAATGTGTTATCATTAAACACTATATCCATGCATTAACACTAGAAATTTTTGAGTGTACAGATACAGGAAATAGGTATGATTTCCTGTTTTCTACGCAAATGTTTGATAAAGTCAGATATGTCAAATAGATCCGATAGAAAACCTTAGGAAATTACGATTCACTCCCTCATCAACTCCTAACCCTCAAAATTTATTTGGATAATGATCAAGAGCCCCTGAATCGTCAAAAAACAAAGTTTGAGCGATTTCTATTTTTTCGTTTGTGGCCCTTTTCTCTGACGCCACTGGACCTATTTTTAAAAGCTAAAGCTTTCTTGTCCATAGCCTCGTAGCAACCTTGTGTCTAAATTTCATCAAAGTCCCAATGGTACTTTCCACGTTATAGCAGAAATGAGTATCATGGTTTTCCGTGATCTACATGTCATATAGCATCCAACAAAACATAATACCTCACTTTCAAAATATCTTGCGATTACAATACTTCCTCGACCGTTGACGTGGGAAGTAAAACATGATATCTCTGATTTGCAATTTTAGATTTAGAATTTTATCACCCCGCTACTGTACCATATAGGAAATAATCAACACAATCTCCCGTTTAAAATTATCATTGTCTACATATAAAGTCGAGCTACTTGACACCGTGAGTCAAAAGCACAGTCTGTAGTGATTTTGTATTATAATGCAAAAAACGGAATCAGTACATATACAGGTATGTACCCTAAAAAAGATGTAAAGCAGCAGCTAGAAAAAAGCCAAAATGAGCTTTGATTGAAGTATTCTATTTTTAAATTTTCAGTGATGTATGGTCACACTCAATCTACTTGACCCTGTTCTTTAACTTGAAAAAAAAAACATTGTAGCTTTACATTCAAGAATCACCTATACAAAACTAAACCAACAAGATTAGATAAAGTTTGGCGTAAAATTTATGGGGGTTGACCTTTTGAACAGCATTGTTTTATCCTTCACGCTACTCAATATTCATTGCTTTTCCATTAAATGTAAGTAATACAGTCATATTACCATCATATCCTATTAACGATTGCATAAGAGTTCAAAAAGTCATACTTACCTCAACAGTCCTTTCAGACACACTCTTGAATACACAACAGATTTGAACGTCCTTCCAGCACGATTGGTGCCAATAAAATGAATTCTCAGATCTTAGACAAACCGACAAACCCTATCCCCGGGCGCACGCGCTTTATTGACTGGAATTAAAATGATCGGGAGACCGATCTGACGTCAGACGTACGCCATTCAGCTAGTTCGGGTATTGTGGAGGACTCAGCACTGGTTTGCGTATTGAAGAGTATTCTTCATGGGAGATTGATCCACCAGTGTTTAGTTAATTCGAGTATTTTGGGAGACTCAGTGCTGGTTTCTTGTGAATCGTATGGTAGAAGAGTATTCTGCATGGAAGACCGATCTAGCAGTGTTTAGTAAATTCAAGTATTTTGGGAGACTCAGTGCTGGTTTCTTGTGAATCGTAGGGTAGAAGTGTATTTATTCTGCACGGAAGACCGATCTAGCAGGGTTTAGTAAATTCAAGTATTTTGGGAGACTCAGTGCTGTTTTTTTGTGAATCCGAAGGTATTTTGATGGACGATTGTATCATATGGCTTTTGGTTGGCGTGACTATATGGTTAAGTCTGAGCTATTAGAGAAAATCGTTGATATACGATTTTATTTCAAGATTAGGAATATTCTCATAGATAGATGGTACCAAACATGAATGGTGATTTCCTTATCCAAAGATAACGTCACATGATTGTAAGGCTCAGTATAGTGATTAGGTAATTCAAGTATTTTAGGATACTCAATGCTGTTTTTTGCGAACCGGAGGGCAGGGAAGTATTTCAACTGCTAATATCACAGATTTGGAAATTACGCGTCTAAAGCTTATCATCATTAGGATGTCGTCGATACGACATAGGCTATTGGAAAAGCAAAGTGCTCGATCTGAAAGTTCATACAACCTCCTGGACATGTAATAGAAAAAAGTATTCTTGATTGTGTGGGCTGCTCGATGATCTGATAATTTTTGCATAGGTAAGTTATAATTTACGAAACGTTGGGCATCCTTCTGTCGTATGCTAGCAACGTTTTGTATAGTCTTAATCGAGCAAATAGTGTACTCAAAGTTGCTGGAAAGAATTTTGGTTATATCCATTGGAGATCCTTGAAAAATAATATAATAATACAAGTCCAAGTTAGGAGACTTCAGTAGTATTATGTAAAGAGAAATAAATGAAACTTGGCACCACTGCACGGATGACTTATCTACTGGTGTTTAGTTAATTTGAGTATTCTGGGGGACCGAATGCCGTTTTGTGATCTGAAGGGTATTCCGGTAGAGGACACATCTTACGGTTTTTAAAAGGTAGACCTATATAGCGGACTTTATATGAAAATCCGAAATGTTAATGTACAGTTTTTTGAGCTGATCCTGGATCAGTTTGCCTTTTTGTTGGATATACACGAATCAAATTTGATATATATTCGATATTTCTGGTAGGTGACTTATTGCTGGGAATTGAAAGGATTACCGATCCACATGGAGATGTAAATATATATATATATATTATATATATATATATATATATATAACTTGAGACGTGGTCATTGTCGTTTAGACTAGTAAGGTGAAAAATAAAGCTTCCGCCTTTTGTTGGGTACTTCGTCAAATTCAAGCAAAGAGAACTCTTTATACTTTATTAATCTATAGCTTACAATCTCCTCCGCCATATTACAAGTACACGCCTGAGCCAGTTCTGGAATCAAAAGATGTAATACTCTATTGGGATCGGCCATTTCTAACCGACAAAACTGTAGACTTTAACCGTCCCGATATTGTCCTGATAGACAAAAGCAACCAATATGCACAGATAATTGAGGTTGGAATTCCGCTTACACACAACATCCTCAAGGTAGAGCGTGAAAAATCTGTTAAATACCAGAACCTGGCTATTGAAATGAAGAGGATTTGGAAGCTAAGGGAAGTGCAGATTGTACCCATTGTTATCTCCGTGGAAGGGGCTGTTACCAAACAAGTCTCCTCAAGCTTAAAGACCTTGGACCTTCCAAACGGCCTTCACATACTATTCCAAAAAGCCGTTATCTTACAAACGTGTCATATTGTGAGAAAGGCACTGTCTCTGTAAAAATTATCCTTGGTTGGGGTGAACTCCCCCTCAAAGATAGTACACCACCATACGTGAGGACTATGAGCATGAAAAAAAAAATAATAATAATAATATTTACTCAATATACAAAGAGAACAAACAACATGACTAAATAAATATAGAATCAAAACTCCACATGATTATCTACCTCTAACTGATTATTGAATAAACCATCTCCAGTGATGCGGTGTTCTTATTTGATTTTGCAACGATCCATTGTGTACATACGAGTATATGAACAAAAAACAACACATCCTTGGTCCGAACCCGCAAGTTTTTGAGCCGGTATGTTAGCAGATCGATGCTCCATCCACCAGGATCTAGAGGTCAGACTATCTACCCGAAGCTTGCACAACCTGCACGTGTGGCCTACTTTAGGTCCTGTTGTATCAATACCATCATTTGTCTCTTTACCATATCGGGAAGTTGACTTTATCATACTATTCCTCTCATGGCACCCCCGGAGCTCCAAATTCAAATACAGGGGGATTTCAAAGTTGAGTCATTTATTTTAACAGTGAGTAGATCTGATCAAAAGAAATGTTTTTTTCCTTTACCATTTTTCTGGTAAAATTAAAGTAACAAAGTTATAGCCCTTTGGAGGTTTGAGTACCGCCCTGTCTCAATAATAATATGATGTGCTCGTGTTTGGCAACAACGGATATAATCCGCCTTATCGGTTCATCGCATCGGAAACAAAAAAGCGAAAGAATTTGGAACAATGCTTTTACAATTATTTTATTCAGTTATATACAGTCAGTGTCAGTCGGTAACGCGTGAGTGAATAGTGGTGTCTGTTGCGTGGCTCAAACGAAATCAAAAATGGCAAATGTTTACGAAAATGCTGAACTTGTGGACATGATTCTTATTTACGCGGCATCACGGATTTATGCGGATCGGTTTCCCAATCGAGTGAATCAGGTGACTTAAGACCTCACAGGGGAGGGCATGCCGGTGCTCCAAGACCGCACGATCAAATACAGGTCCGCACTGAAATACTTGTCGGGAGGATACTTTATAAAACAAGGTAACATTTTTTTTTAATTTTTTTTTTATTTTTACACACATATTTTGGTTTATCTTCCTTCTACAATCATTATCTGAAAATTAATGACTCAACTTCAAAGTCACCCTGTATAATGACACTCATGGTTTTGCTTGTCTTATATATAATCAATCACATGTTAGCAATATATCAATAAATCCAAAGATGGCATATTTGCGTTATATTGGCATGAGTTCAACAAGGTGTATACATCAGTAGTAATGAGTTAATGAAAAACCTCACTTTAGTCCTACGCCTTGCCTTTACTACACTATTCCTGAAGATATTTTGGTATCCACAGCAGAACGCTCTGCAATATCACAAAACAAGGACGAAAATAATGTACGAAAAATAGATTTTTCCAGAAAAATCATGTTGAATTGTGGTATAAAGGGATTTGAACAATAAAAATATTGACCTCACGCTGCGATCTAGGATATAAATTTGAGTTCTAGAACAAGCATAGGAAACAGTTAACAAAAATCATCCTTTATTTGATTTCAGGTAGTAATGTCGAGGGTATACAATCAGAAGAGGTACGTACGTTCTAAATAATTGACCTAGAGGTGTGAGGGAGTTATTTTTTTTTTGGGGCAGATATGAAAAAACTGCGATAATTTGACCATTGATTTATTAAATTATAAATAATTCATATATAATCCTTTGAAGTCCAAAAAAAGCTCTAAGTTTCACAAATTATTATCACAGGAATGTACAAAAAGATGCAGAGACAATGCTTCCAAAATTTAACCAGAATTCGTTGAACAACATAGAGAATTTTTAATTTTGTACCCGGAACAATACAAAAACACCTACTTAGCAAATATGAGCTAACTTAATGATTAAGGCTTCGTAACAGAAGTGATATATCAATAATGATACTATTTTTGGTATTGAGAAACACTGAAAGTTGAACAAACTAAAACAAGCAGCAAGTTGATGGGACCAGCAGATCATGCTTAGCTTCTTTTCATACTAATATAAGGTTTATGTTAGGACACATAACTAACTACATTTATTTTCTTTACTCTTTCTTCTCCATGTACTTGATATGTCAATCTATAAAACACTTCTAATCCTAGAAAGTACTAAATATGCCTCAAAAAACTAATTGTTGGGAAGACAAAATAGTTTCATTCAAAAGCAGAGTCTCTACAGAAAAAATCAACACATTTCAAGGCTTACATTTTCATTTCAAAGAAATATTGCAGCGTATCGCTCTGTCCCAGAATTTGACAAAGAATAAAATGGTGCCTAGGAAAGTAATATGATTCTTGCTCAATTGAAAATAGTAGTGACACAGTTGAAAGAAGTTTTTACAAAAATATTGTCATCGAAAGTTATCCATAATATTTTGAAACAATTGAAATGTTTTTGATCATGATTATGACGTTAAAGATGGTCGTTTCACGCTTTTCGTATTACTCATCTCACGACAAAATCAAAATATGCAGCTTCTCACATGCCGCTGTAACCGTATTCTCTGAAATATGAACTTGGCCCTATTTTGATTCTAAGCAGCTTTAAAACATTAGCCTCATTCAATCATATAATATATTCTTTGTATACATACATATTCTTCTCTATACTGATAGTTGTATATATTTTTATATATATTTAATCATAGTATATGGTATAATCTTAAATATCTACATCTTGTATATAGAACAGTATTTGCGTTCGATGTTGACTGTATACTTTCATGCTTCAAAAAATTGGTACGGAATATCCATTTACAAAGTTGTCTGTACTATCTAAAGTGGAGTAGCCCGAACTTCTTGTACAGAGCAGTACTAAAGAAGTACGTAATATGAGAATGTTTGATGGTTGTTTTCATTATTCTATTTTTGCAGGAAAGTAAGCTTGTGCGGGAGAAGTCATCAACATTTTATAAGTAGATCTAGCAGGCCGAAAAAGTAGTTTCCTTGGAAGTATTTGTTGATTGATATTACTTGGACTACGTGCACGTCCTTGCCTTGCCTTGATCTAACGAGTTTCTAAGTTTGCGAATGACTTCTAATGCCAGTACGTTGTCTGCCCTATATGAAAGCACCAAGATCTAAAATCTGAAAGTGTGAATTACGGAAGCTGATGCCCATGCTCCACCCCTGACTTCCCTGCAATAAAACTATATTTAATTTCACTACGCTTTTTTTCTACTTGATCTCCAATGATTTTGTGTAGCAAGTGGTCCAACATTTCAATTGCATCCTCAGTACCTGCTGCTTACTTGAAAATTATGTGCACTGCTTTGATTTTGGCCTGCTAGACACAAAGTATCCATGTGAATACTGCAGGTATAGCCGAGGGCATTGTCCTGATAAAATAGAGCACCACTTGGTAACCTCTTCCGACGTTCCTTTTAGAAGCGTCTTGCAATTTTGAAATTATGTTTGCATAACAGCTGCCTGGAATGCTACACATTCATACACCATATCATGCACTGTTTTAGGCCGGTATCGTCAGTCGTCCCTACAATTGTAGGGCGCCTTTATGGCCTCCTTGATTGTCATAGTTTTCTACTTCTCCGTGTCAGAATTCTATTTTGAGGTTATGTCACAAACATCTATTTGCATCAAAATTGTGCTTGCTTTTGAGTTATATCATGTTTTATCAGCATGAAATTTCCTACAATTTAAAAAGAAAACATATCTTCACAATAGGAGAGCGCTGACGCTGACACGGGACAAGTGTAATCTAGAAATTTTTGAAGGAGAGAAAGGAGTATGACAATCAAGGAGGCCATAAACGCGCCCTACAATTGTAGGGACGACTGACGATACGGGCCTTAATAGTGTAACGAAAACATCGTCCTTACTGTTCAAAGTCTAATTTTGCACTATCGCGTTGTCTGGTGGCTCATCGCTCGCTGTGGTCTACTCGACTATGATTGACTGCTTCCGCCATCTGGTTGGGTATTTAACTTCAATATATGAATTCTCGCGCTTTATGGAAGTCCTCTAGATGTCGATTGATGCTTCTCGATGGCCGTAGATCCTTCTCGATGGGTGTCGTACGCTTCCGACGCTTACATAAACACCCATCCTGGCTGTAAGTTATACCCCTCTTGAAACGCGGTTGCCTAAGCGTCGATATTGCGAGTGCGTTCCATCGTTACTCAATGCCCGAGTTACGAGAGCGTTACAATATTTGTTAGCCGATACCTTTATAGATGGCCCACTGCATGGTTGGTTTTCACATGATGTCTTTCCACACATGAAATTTCGACACCTGTGCACCCTCTAACAGACACCACAGTATTTTATTGTCTTCAAGCGGGTGCTGTACTTGCAGGTATTTTGTTATGGCAGTTTGAGATAATTTTAATTTTTTGGCAACATAGCCTACTAAGGTCACTTGTATTGCTGCCAGCAACATTAATCAAATAGACCTCCAGGGGCGGAGCTATGGGGATCGAACCTCGTAAATAAGACATCTAAGTATAAACAAAGTGTGACAAGACCCAAATGAAAAAAAAATCTATGATAAGGAACAAATCCATACAAAAATTAATCTCTGGATACCAACAGGTATTTATAGAAGTTCATTATTACCAAGCAAACTACATCATAACGTGATACGAATTTTCATTTACAAGGAGGAAATTTGAAATCGATATAACAGCGCTGAAGCACTGGTCTTTACGTTATAAATATCACCTAGCTTTTACTGTATATTGCGGCTGTGTATAACGCTAAACTAGCAAATAACTTGAGCTACTGCCACAATTTTGATATGCATTGGCGTAAAAGTTGCTGTACGCTAGGACTGCTAGGAGCATTTCGCAACGTGGGCAAACTAACTCTATGTCATTACATACAAACTTTGCTTAGCAAATACAGAATTTGGACTTATATACGTCATAAGTTATGGACACTCGCTTGCAGTTAGCGTAGAGCTTTAGATTTGATGTTGAACATGATGTCTTTTATATCACTATTTAGGTACTATATGACTTACCTATCATCTCTTCTCGAGAATGTGATATCCACTTTCGAACATAGGTGAGAAAAACGAATACGGTTTCTAAAAATTTCAGACACTCTAAGCTTTTTCAGGGTACGCGGATAGAACAAACTGCTGTGAGTTGGTAAATAAAGTTGTGAATAAGATAATCACCTGGATAAGTGTATGAGCCAGCAGATCTAAAACAACATTGTTGAGTCATGGTAAGCTCACGATCAAGATACAACAGTTATAAGTGGCTAGAGCATATTGTTGGAGTTATCAATTTGAACTTGAAATCAAACATTTTTGGAGGAAGATTAGGAAGTTCTACGGATGATACGAGTACTGAAGCTGTGCACATACTTTTTCATTGCGAAAGGATCAACTAATTTATCAATAATTTAACAAACGCTTATACAGATAGTTTGCTACGTGTGATTATTAGAAATCAAAACTTTGTTCGCCAACCCTATGTCATTTTATAATAACCATGTACATTTAAAAATGAAAAGTTTGTAGCCCCTAAGATTTATAACTGCTGAGTCCTGCATCATAGTAAACGAGGTCTGTAAATCAAGTGATCAGACTGGCAACGTAGCATTCGATCTGGCAACACTGGAGGCACATGCAGGGGACACGGGCAAACATGTGATCCACCGTCTGTACAAGTTCTTCCTATTTTGTGCTATCAGGCTTTGCTTCAGACTAGATCACAGTGCAACGGAAATCTTGCTAAACTTCAGCAGGTCAACGGAGATAGTTTTATGTTAGGAGCCCAGGTTTTTCGATGGTTTGAAGCAGTCCCAGAAGGGAGAGAGCCGATTGAAGATGAGCCATGAAGCGGAAGGCATTCATCTTCAAGAACCGATGAAGATATCGACAGAACCTGGGATCCTGTGAGTTCAGATCGTCGGTTGACAGTCAGAATGATCGAAGAGGAGTTAGCATTGACTCACACCATCATTCATCAAATCAACAACAACGATAATGCTCCTTGTCACACAGCTTTGTCAATAAACGAGTTTTTGGCTAGTAAAAACGTTCCTGTGGTTCCTAAGCGTCCTTATTCGCCTGAGTTGTGTCTTTGTGACTTTTTTCTCTTCCCGACGTTGAAAAATTACCCCAAGAGAAGTTATTTTACGACAGTCGAAAACATTCAAGCGGCTGTATCAACTGAAGTATATCCAAGTATCGGAGTTCCAGCACTGCCTCGAGGATCGGAGAAAATATAAAATTGTAATTGTATTCGATTGAAAAAACTTAGTCTCGTCACTTAGTTTACAGACCCTCGTACTATGCCCTTGTTCGCAAATAACAATTATGCTTAGAAACTTCTACTCTAAAAGGCAAAACAATGTGCTTTGAATAGCTGGTTCCTGCTTGAAGTATATTATTTGAATACTACAATGCTACCAAACTATGTACGCGTCACATCTTCTACTTTTACTATAATATATGGACATTTAAAGTACAAATATCACACTAGGTTTCATTCTTCTAGACACTATACAAAAATATTTTATATAAATTCTGATGGGCTTGCATCCATATGTACAGTACTAGTGATGCCGGTATACAAGTTCGGCCTCAAAGATTGTTGAACGGTAAGCAAACAAAATAGGCTATTATTCTCCCTTGAACGTAAACAGAACCAAAAACATGCCCGGAGCACTTTTTGCAGCTCAAGTATACTCAACAAACATATGAATTGAATCGTAGAGCGAAATATAAAGTGACAGAATTATCTTATTAAGAAAGAGTAGATACTCGATGGCATTAATTGCGTAAACAAATAGTATTGAGCCCTTCAGTATCATTTATTTTCTGCACGAACCTATAACCCCAAACCTTGCATGTGAAACTGAACGATATTTTATGGATTATAAAGCACAGTCTGATTATCAGCATTATATAGCTAGTACACGCAGCATGTATTCAAGTTCTTAGTATATTTTATTCCTCCACGAAAATGTCTAATAATATAAGCAACACCGTCGGCACAGGCATTTTTTCGAAATGTTTATATGTTTATTAACAAGGTATATTACAGTCACTTATCGACCCCAGAAAGGTCATTGTCGTTATGATTTTGAGATAAAATGTCAGTTTAGTTAGTTAGTTAACCCTATTCTATGAAAATGGTTGAATAGACAAGGAATATTTTTTTGTCCTCACGGAGGCTTGAGTAGAATGCGCCAAAGTAAGTATTTTGACATAAAACTCGCAAACGAAAGAAGTATGTTATAAGAGCGGTAGGCCACGAAATCTAAAATACATGAAGGCAAACAATCCGCTTAACATCCTGATATTGTGCGATGGTTTTTATCTTTCTTTAAAATTGACGAGGAAGTAATGTAATCGTGAATAATTTCGAAATTGCAATATCATGTCTTTTGGATGTTATGGTATACACCAAGAAAAAACATGTGATTTATTTCCGTCTGTCTGTTCGTCCGATAATGCTTGGCTTCTTAATATCTCAGAAAGTATTGCTGGGAGTATGACTAAATGCACAAGGTTACTGCTGTGCCAATGCCTTGTAGGTCTTAGGAATTGATCCAGTGGCGGCGGAGTTACGGTCAAAAAATGGGAAAAGTAAAAACCGTATAAAATTTCTTAGGGGTAAAAAATTCAGGATGGGACCTGTTTGCAGAGGCTGAGAGAGGGTGTATATATTTTTTTGCAGATATATATGTAAGCGCTTGCTCAACGAGCCGCAAAAGGCCGGGTGTGGGTTCTGTGTGTGGTAGAGTCGCGTCGACCTTTAGCGCATCGGCTTGAAGGCTCGCTCTCAGACATGGGCACCCGTAGGAATTTTTTCCCAGGGTGGCCGATTGCACAATGGCAACGGGAAACTTTTTGCATATAGTAAAAAAGCTATACTAAGTCCGCAAATTTTTGGAGGTAGACAAGTATTCAAGGAAGGGGGCAGGATCTGAACTCCGTTATAATGACCTATTTGACTGACCTGACTCACTGAATTTCAGTGTTATACATACATGTTCGTAGATACCTTTTTATCAAAAGGGGATAACGGGTAAGTGCAAGATCAACCTACTTCATCGCATTTTTTCAATATATATTATTTTTATGTTACTGAATTCACGCGACTCTATTATTTGCGACTGTTACATTCGTTTATTGTGGCAAGTATCCCAACTAGCAAGGTAGTGCTGTAAGCTTTTGGTAAAAGAACCGTTCAGCTATAAAAGCTCTCTATTGTTGTTGCCTGAACACCAAAATGATGGTTTAATGTTGTGTGGAATGCAAATTTGCTTTCTGCAACATATTTGCTCTAAAATGAGGTGTTTAAAATATGCCTATAGCATAGTTACACAACACCTTATAGGACAAATTTTTAACTGTTGCATAAACCTATATACAACTATTTTGTACGGCATATTTGCAGGTTAGTCAAAATGGTTGTGTTGTGGCATCCATGGTAACGTTTACAAAACAAACCCGGGCCTTGTTGTTTTGCTGTGCAAATTTACTACTTTAGCCAACAAATTGCTCCCAACGGAAGCACTTATACAGCTGTTAGTAACTGTTAAAGGCTGTACATATGCTAAATATGTTGGTATACAACTTCACCATAACCTAACTTTCTGCTGTCATATTTTTGTTAAAATGCCATAACCAATGTTTTGAGACAAACAGGGCATGCATATTGGTTAAAAAGGTTTTATCAACTGTTCAAACAGAAGATATAGATCTGGTACAAATTCTAGGTAAATCATTCGACTCTATCGGTATTTCATTTCCGACATTTGTCAAATTGTTGTATAACACCTGCAGGCAACATCAAAGTATTCTAATAAACTAAAGACAACGTGGACCATGCCATGATTATGCACAATCACCCGCCATATTGGGAAAACATTTATTCCTCTATTTGATATTAAATAATTGTGTTTCAGTTCGAAATTACAGAAACAAAGTGATAAACATTAGTGTAATTGTGTCTAAATATAGGATTTGTGGAAAATTAACGCAGATAAGTTCAGTTTTCCATCTTAAAAATCTATACTTTTGATCATTATCAAAATATGAATCAAATACGAAGCCCGCATAAATTGCGTAACTACTTTGCACGATAATCACAATAAAATTTGCTGTGCAAGTAATTCAATAGCCCTATATCACAGTGTAGAAGTTTATCATATACCTGTGTATGAAATTCACAATGGCCGATATGTAAGTAAACAAGATGACTGTATTGTGTTAGTTATATATTCTTCACTTCGTCTATACAATACGTAAGAAATAGTTTGGCTGCAATAAAGTAGAATCACGTAACAGAATAGTTGTATAGTTGACAAAAACTGAATCTTGCACTGACGCAAATGTCCCATAGCGGCTGCAAGAGGCTTACACTTTTGTTGTATAACTGTTACCTGCAGCCCTTATACAACCTCTTAAATGACGGAAGTGTTCTATTAGGTGTGCCCATTCCGCTTGTATAGCTGTTCTAAGTGGGTTTTGCCAATGTTCTTACAGTATACAATGCTGTGTAAAGAATACTGTATAATCATTCTTCCAACTCTAACAGGAGTGATAATTGTTAGATGGGATGTGCTTACGGTATGAAATCTTACTGTCTTCATTCATAAATTCGTTCATTAATTTTGCTCAACTGGATGTTGGTTTGCCTAACCACAGACGATTTAAGATTATAATTTAACGCTCTCGCTTTTAGTTCGCGGCTCCAAGGCCCGATTTTATTAAGCCGGGGAACAAACAAGACGTGGGTCACAAACTGAATCAATGAGAAGGCTGTCATATCAATCTAGATCAAACTTGTGCCATGCTTCGAGTATTACGCAAATGCTTATTTTTCGTTGGTGCATTACATGATTATGGTCGCAAATTTAGTGACCGGACGCAAATCAAAATCTTGTTACTGTTATAGATAAACTAAGTGATTTATGACGTAGTTCTTGTTTTGATATGAGAATTGAATCGTATATGTTTCTCTATTTTGAGAGATATTTCACCAGAAATAGACTAAATTCACTAGTTCTACCTTCAATGAGGCCTTCTTATTGGTCCAATTTGTGTCAAAAGATCTAGTATCTTATGACAAAATGCTCATGCTAAAACACCTTCTTCCAACAGATTTTTTACAAATGGCTCAGAAACTACATTCTTCCTTACATAAAGAATCGGCAACTATCTTTTCGGTTTGAAAAGGAGCACCCATCATATGAACCTGATCATATCATGGAGTCCTCATATCCATTGAACTTGTACACTGGCACCATTATCTAGAACACACTGCCCCTCTATACATTTACATCATTATTTTAAAGCTGGACCGCGTTTTAAGACTGTCACCTGTCAACAGCAACAGTTCTCAGAATTCCAAAAGCAACGGTAAAAACTCATCGGCCACTTGCAAGGTCGAGTGTTTGGATATTATAGTCTAGTCAGACGGGAACGTTTCCGTTTGAACAGTTTTTATGAAAGCTATAACAACACCAGTGAAAATGAACGAATGTGGTGTAGAATCTTGAACTATTAACGTTTTTATATGTTGCATGTTGTAAGTTTACCTCGGACCCGGGTCCACTGGATGGGTTTTTCAGATTAATTAGTGCGCTCAAAAAAAATACATTAAAGAGTTTATCTATAAATGTTGTACAATTTCTGATTTACAATTGCTTTTAATGTATGCTAAATTTTATTTTCTATGTATACGATTATCCAGGTTTATAATACAAAGGAAACCAAAGATTTCTGATGGCTTGAGTTCAATGTGTATCAGCGCCTGTTAGAACGAGATAGAAGCCGGCTGCGAGCGAAGGTCATTAATGCATCGCCTAGCAATGGAAACGCAGAAGGTCGTGCAATCTGTCGCGATGCCAATAAGTTACACCAGAAAACGTTAGCACAGGCTCCTACAATAGGTCAGATTACCGTCAAACCCAAGAAGGAGGTCTGTTCCAACATTTAGTTTGATATTTTGTTTTCATTTTGATTAGAATTATTATTCCGATTTTGATGCGACTTGGTGTTTTAATTAGATTTAAAGTTACATTTCATTTCCACCGATGGTGGTAAAATTAACACATCCTGAGTTATTATTACATTTTGCGACAGCGAGCGGTCGGAAAATGTAACAAATAACATTACGCAATACAAATTATCAGTGTCTGCATGTACGCAGGTGAAAATCCATTTTGAAGCAGGACGATACTTCCCAATCATTGCAAAATTGCTCATCTAAGATCATGGTGGAGGAAACCTTGCTTTCGAATGTCCGAGATACGGCTTTCATTTCGACCTAAAATGGAGCAGAATCGATCCTAAACATATTCGACAGAATTCACAATTAAAAAATATGTGCGTCCAAAATAGAATAACTATTTAAGCGTAGAGAATAAACTAACGCATAATTTCAACACGCATCTTAATTCAAGGAATTGGTGAAACGTACTGGCAATGCGGGAAACTGGGTGATGAGCTTCGTTATCCAACAAGCGTCTATCTCTCTCTAACATATGTATCTCTACACATTTCTTTTTCGTATACATTGAACCCAAGCCATCAGACCAGTTTGGTTTTCAGTGTTAGATTTCATTAAGCTGAACAGATAAGTTCATGTCAATTAATGCTAAATTACATTTCCTATGTGCATATACGATTATCCAGGCGAGCTGAAAATAGGAGCATTTTGACAAATCCTTAGAAATACCAAATATTTTTAGACCATATCAAAATCTGTCCAGTGATTTTAACAATGCCTAGACGCTCTCTGTTCTAAAAGATCTTCTGCCTCTTAGTTCTCTTCCTTCCTTCCATTTTTCCTTTAAAATTGTCTGTTCTCTGGGTTACCAGTCCTGCCAGATTTAAAAACTGACACTATGACTCAAGAGCTACGGTCCCACGGTCCGCTCTGACAACCAGCGATGACTTGAATATATAAGCTGATAGATCTTTTTAAGCTGATATTATATGAATATTTTTGATCTGATTGATTTTGAATTACTTGGGTGATTTAGATCAAAATACGTTAATCAACTGTGGGTATTTGGGCACTCAATTTCTTATGGTTATAACCAACTGAATCATCCCAGGGGCGGCACTATTAAATTTTAAAAGAGTATTCCGGCTGTTAACCAAGTGCGCTACTGGCTTCTCTGTGGGTAACTTTAAGACGAACATATAAATTCGTCTGCCTGTTGATGAGTAGTTTGTAGCTTGTAGTCATCGGTAAAAACAATAGAACTGGCAGATTTTGATCCATATCGAGTCAAATATATTCCTGTATTTGTATAGTAGATATGCTTTATTTATAGACAGTGGATTTTTTGTGCTCTGATGAATAAATCTAGAGCGGTCCAAGGGTATTCCCACATTTCTGTTTGCATTCTGAGTGTCTCATTATTTGTCAAATTTTTCTGGTTTCCAACAAGAATGAAATACTTTTGGGCCCGAAAATGTTCTGACTCCACTTATGAAGAAACCAGTAGCGTGCTTAATTAAAAATACTCAGTTGAAATTTGATAGTCACCGATAGGCTATTTCAATTGAATCTAACCAACAAACTCCAATCGATTAGGAGTCTATATGCTTACGTTTCTTCGTTTTCCGCCAAAGTTGCAAAGCTTTAGTGCATGCTTTTGACTCATTTGACTACGAATGCCTAACAAAGTGGCAGCATTTTATCAACACAATAATAATACTTACCGGTGGAGACATCTACCTTCATTAGGCTTGTGCTGCTCCTTGCAAATTGTCTAACACCACAATTATCTACAAACACTCGCACTTTTAAAAAATAATGATGGGACTATCACAAAATTAAATTATGTAAGTGCAGTTGTGTATGAACTTTGATCCTCACTACAGACTATGAGAATGAGGAGATAAACAGCTCCTTGATTGGCTCCTTCTACCTAGTCTGCATTCGTTGGATGGTACCAATACGGACTTAGTCCCTAAGTGCTTTCCGTTGATTCACAGTTTCATTTAATTTACTCAAGTAATTGAAGATAAACTAAAAATATTAGAATAATATATTTGGACAGGTTGTAACCTAGCAAGTTAACCACAGAATACATAAGTTTACATGAACTTTTTTTCTTAGTTCAGCAAGTACTACCAGCTGGAATATTATGAACCAGAATAATGGTAAACACAGAAAATGTGTTTATCTAATTGAAAGCAATTGAAATTCAAAAATTGTACAAAATTAGTAGGTACACTTTTTAATTCACTGGATACATCAAAAGTTTATTCAGTGGGCTCATATCAGCATTAAAACGGGATTAACAGCATATTGCATGAGCATTTTAGTACAAGCTTAATATCCAAACACCCTGTACATGATTTGCGCAGCAGCCATACAAATATACAGGGTATAAATAACTGCGTGATTCATGCCGCGATAGTAATAGCACATTCTTAGGACAGAATCACAATGAATAAAGTATCATCGATCACACAGCAGAGCTAGTTCTTAGATATGTACGCTTAAAGCATTGACAGAGACCTAGCGATGGTAGGTAAGCGTAGGTTATAACACGAGACACCGTACAATGGAAATCTAATTCCACAAAGACAACCACATATACCTTAGAGCATCGTTGTTTAATCTGCAAATGATAATATGGTCAATGTTTATGTTTTTTCCCGTCGTCGAGGTCGATTTTTCAAATGGTATGGACTATTGCTCAAGCCCTCCTCCAATGAGTTTACTTTGAGAGTCTTTATATGCCAGTTGAGCCATAATACCATCACCGAAGGAAAACATATTTCAACTTTTTGTATATATGAATAGAGAGGAAAATAAAAAGGTTTTATGAAAAACCATTCAGTTAAATGTTAGGGTATGTAGACAATCTCGTAGTGGCAATCTCGAGGGATCCATTCTCGACTAGTTTAGGTTTCTCCGTTTGACAATGGTATAGATCTATTTACCGGATAAGGTATCGGATTTGTAAAATGCCATCAACATCAGAATGGACTCTTTTTAAAAGGAGGAAAATGATCTAAACAAAGTAATTCCTAGTTTTTATTTAAGTAGATACGTATAGAGTGGGCCATTTTCTATTTAAAATTGAAACCGGCTAGAAAACAGAAACAAGACCTCTATTGTCCCTGGACGCTGAATATAACATTTGTGCTTACTGACTTCCCACAGAATATAGTCCAGCGTGTTCAAGCCGCAGCTTGGAGGCGGTCAGTTGACATCGGAATTTCGGTCCACGAAAACAACATCTAAACTAAAGTTCGAGATTGTTACGTATGTGTGGCAAGTCGCGAGCCCTTGTTGTTACGCTAATAATTTCAAGTTTTGGGAACAAAAATCAGCCAAGCACGACACACTAACGCTTGTCATTAACTAAATCGGAAGCTCCTTCTTATTTTCGAAAAAAAAAAGCGGACCAAAAATCGCAACAGTTGCTGTATGTAGATGCAGTGGATCCTTCTCGACGACGCGTGATCCTCAAAATCTATGTCAATTCACATAGCCTTCGAGACGGAAGTTCTTTTTATAAATACCGAAACAACCGCGCAAGCAGAAGCCTAAATACCAGAGCACCGCGGCTGTTATGAGGAGCTTAAAAAATCTTTGTTAAACCTATTTTTGAACTGCCCAAGGTTAGTTGAACTGGAACAAAGGAGCAGTCGTGTTGACCAGTTCTAGATGTACAAAGTTCGATACTATTAGGCTGAGAGGCCGAAGTCAGACTGGTCTATCTGGCAGGCACATCGCGTGGTGCCATCATCGAGGAGAGCTCTTTGGAGCAAAGCCCATTGGCGCAACAACAGAAAAGAGCTAGATCGCTGACGGCCCGTCGGTGGGAAAGGGTCGATAATGTAGCCGTGGCGGCGCCATCCCAAACATGTGAGTAGTACTCGAAGCTAGGTCTTATCTGTGCCTTTTACAGAGTGGTGTACTTCAGTACAACCTTAGAAGTCAAGTTCGGGCCAGAAGCGTTGTTGATGTCGAGCGACAAGAGCACCCGTCTTACGGTCTTTTGCCTTAAGGTTACTTCCCGCATATTGTAAGGACACTTTGAACCGACAGCACTTGGGCGTTGGAGGGCTTTGGCGGCAATGATTTTGGAAAGCACTTCCACCCTAGCTTTTGAGTCGGTTACAATATGCTCGGCCAGCGTCCAGAAAGACCAACTGCAATTGCGCTGCGCCATTATCTTGTGCCTAACATTTACATCATGCTAGTCTTTGGCATTAAGAACTGCTTTGTTATATTTGTTTATGGACTCGCTATCTGCTTGTAGGTTCTTTACAGTTGGATTGTTATAGCAAGGTTCCGTGTGCCTGATCTACTGCCGATGAGCAGTGTCGCTCGAGTGTGAGTGTGCGTTTTGTATGAAAATATTATTTTTCGGCATAAGTGCTCAGCTGGGCAGACCTAAAAAGTATCGGATGGTCCTGATTCGTAAATTGTCAAACCCAAAATTACTCTTGTGACAAGTAATAATGAGATTTTAGTTTCTGGTGTTAACTTCACATTTCAAACACTAGATGGCCTATACTGTAAATTAAATAGTACTACAATCCTCACAGAAAACTAATTGGTATTTCGTCGATACAACTCAGACCGCTGGTTGGCATAATTTCATAAAACATTGTAGGTTTCAAAAAAAAAAAAGGTATCAATCATTGTTGCTAATAATATAGCAAAGTTCATCAAAAATGTACACCAGATAGATACAATTTCTTTAGAACGATAGCAACTATTCCTTTCATCACAGAGCCACAGCCATCAAATATTAAAATGATTACTAGAATTGTGAACTTTTCAATTATATTGAACTACAAGTAAGTAGACTCGTACTTATTTGTAATCTATCTAACAGATAAAGAACTCTCAAAATAACTTCCAAAGTATCAACCAAATATAGGGACTACAATCTATTTACATAGAACGTTGTATATGAATTTGCCAATTTGTTAAAATTCTACAATAAGTATGGTTACTTTGGTCTTTGTAATATGATATATCGACGTATTATATTTGATACGATATGATCGTTGGGCTCTTCGATAACTGAATATGGATCCAACATTTTTCCAGTAGTATCTGCAACAAACAGAAAATATTGTTTAGAAACCTTATTTTGTCTAATCTATGGATTGGTGAAGTGCCACAGAGGCAAACTATATCAAGTCCAAACAAGCACTTTCGAGATACTGTCCTTTATGTTTACGTACAATTGTTTTCGATCAAATGGCATGAGGCATATTTGATACTACGGTTATTTTTTCCAACTTGATGATCGTGAAAGCATTCATGAATTTTTTACCAAGGCATCTTAGCATATTTTGCTTAAAAAAATATTGAAATTATACCTAACATAATCTCCAGGAAGCGTAACGATGAGCTAACAATTTTTTAAAAAGATGTTTGGTGTACATGAATAATCCAGAAGGATGTAGATAATATCATCTGAATATTAATTTATAGGAAATCGTAACTTCCCTAGAGTAAGTAGCAAGTAGCAAATAAAGATCCACAATATTATCTTGGATTTAACATACAGTGTGTCCCAGATTAGCTTCTCTATAGGATCTCGGCTCCTGTTACACCTACAGCAAAGGTTAAATGGGGAAAGCTTTCGAGGAAACATAGTGCATTCGATAGCCGGCTTCAGATATACGATCGGTCAGTTGGTTTTGGAGATGTCGGCGAATAACCTAAAATGTCGAATTTTTGTTTTTTACCAGTAAAATCAAAACGGTTAATTCGACAAAATGTGACATTATTTGGACATTCTTTTAAAATAAACAGAATAGCGTGTACTACATATCTCATTCGTCTTTTGTTTTACCGCAACCTGCCTCAACTTTCATTTTTCTTATGGCCGTCATATTAGATTTTTCGATTTTTGAAAAGAGCTTGAAATTTCCAGCCTAGTGATGTCGCACAAGTGCATAAAAGATTTGACTATTAAAGAAACATCATCACACGTAATGGTATGTATTATTTTTTTTAAGGAGGCCATGATTTATTTGTCAGAAAATATATTTTTTTTTTCAACAGACATTACCTCTGCAAGGTACTTGGAGATGTACCTCGAGCGACCTCAGACTCATAAAACATAATTTAGAAACATAGTAGTTAATTTAGGCCCGTATCGTTAGTCGTCCCTACAATTGTAGGGCGCCTTTATGGCCTCCTTGATTGTCATAGTTTTCTACTTCTCCGTGTCAGAACTCTATTTTGAGGTTATGACACAAACATCTATTTGCATCAAATTGTGCTTGCTTTTGAGTTATATCATGTTTTATCAGTCTGACATTTCCTACAATTTAAAAAGAAAACATATCTTCACAATAGGAGAGCACTGACGCTGACACGGGACAAGTGTAATCTAAAAGTTTTTGAAGGAGAGAAAGGAGTATGACAATCAAGGAGGCCATACAGGCGCCCTACAATTGTAGGGACGACTGACGATACGGGCCTAAATCGAACAACCTAGAAGCGGATACAATATTGAAAATGAAAATCGCGACAGAAACATTTTACAAGCTGCCAACGAGATCCCTAGAAATTGGTGTGTCGAAATCAACAGTACGAGTACATAGAGGGTTAAATAAGAATAAGTACCATCCACACAAACCTACAATAGTTCAAGGACTTAAGGAAACTGATTTTCCAAGGCTATTGCGCTTCTGTGAGTGGTAAACTAAGAAGTCTAATGAAAATTCCGATTTTGTAAATCATGTCTTGTGGTCCAGTGAGAGTTCTTAAACATAAGTCACAGTTCAACAGCTGTCAAATCAACAGTTTTGGATGTACTGGCAAAAACCGTTATTTTCGGTCTTTCGCTAATATTTCCAAAACCAATTGACCGGTCGTAGATCTGCAGCCGGCTATCGAAAGCACTAAGTTTCCTCTAAAACTTTTCCCATTTAACCTTTGCTGTAGATATAACAGGGAAGGAGATCCCTGTATGGAGAAGTGAATCTGGGACACCCTGTATCAATCTCATTTCAGGTAAAATTCACTCAGAATTCTTTGCCTGGTGCAGAATATTTCCATGTTGCAAAATATGCGCCTTCACCATCTTCTATAGGCGTATGAAAACTGGTGCACATTCACCCTTTTTGGCTCATATTTAGATATTTGATGAATGCTACGTTAAGGTTGGGCTTTTTTAGTTAAAGGCTTTTTTTAACGACTCTTGGTCTTTTTATAAATAAAGTCGGATTATTATTATTATTATAATAACTTGCTCATTTCGATAGATGGATCTTTTGGGAGTCATTTTAGTCTTTTAGTAACCTCAGTCGAACCTTTCAACAATAAATATAGTAATGTGGTGTATAAGGTGTGTAAAGGTTAATGGTAAAAAGTGGTACAATAAGAGCAACTACTCCCAGTTGTAAAAAAAATACAATTACTGTTATAAGGATTCATTCTGCCTAGAGTTTCTTGTTCGAGAGCTTTCCAGCATTAAAGTTTAGTGGTCCGATAAAAATTATCCAGAAATGTGTCAAATGAGTCAATGTACATTAGGTTTTATAAGAAAATATCCATCATTCTTATTGAAAATATATAGGGTATTCCACTTGGAAAATACAACTTTATTCGATAGCACTTTTTAGAGATAACCAATATTTGAACAAGGTGTTGCACGTAAAACTTTATTTTAAACCCCCCATTTTTTCAATTTTGTCAATTTAAAGCGACCCCTGTACTAATTAACACAATACGGAACAACATATAGCTGTACGCCTCAGTATGACAGAATAAATTAATACTTAAGGAATTAGTATGCATATCACAACTGTCAGCAATAGCATTGAAATTTCTGACAGCTAGATACAAAGGTGAATTGATTCCTACGTTACTATTCCATCTCTGCGACCCTAAAGCAGCAGACGAGCGCAACGTAACTACAGGAACATTAAAATCAATTTGAAATAGCAAATCTAGACCATCTATGAAGCTATGGATGAGCTTTTAAGAGTTGATGCCGAATTCTTGATATTTATAAAATCCAAGCAATCTATTTAAAACTTACTTTCTCCCTCTCAGGACGTACTCTCAATATTGCACTCGCTTTATCATCTGTTTTTAGTAAATGCGATATGGAATCCAAATGTTAATAATGTTCTAACCTAGAGATAATATTGTTCTAACCTAGAGATAAACGGAAGGTATATACCGTATTTCACGAGTATCCATCACGTTTTGACGTCTATCGGGTAAACAGCTGATCATCAAGTGACATTTTTGTGTTAGTCTGCAATGTTGACAATAATGAATCGGGTAGAAAGCTAGGCCAACTTGTCTGTGGTGTTTTGTTTTTTGTGTGCAAATGAACTTTTCTAAATAAAAGAGCTGATTACAGAATGGATCTGTAGCGAACAGAAAACCAAAACAAAATACGGATCTGTCAACCTGGCCATGACGAATCCGTCAGAATTACGTATCCTTTGCGGATATGGGGAATTTTGAGATACCAGATAATCAGCTGTCATTCTACCGTGATGGATACTCGTGAAATAGGGTAAGGTATCTTGAAAGCTTGGACACTGATGAGCAAATTGCAATTTTTTGCTATGACTCTTGCAGCTTTATTCACCGTTTGCTGTCCATGCTCCTTACGGCCGCGATGTATGTTAAACTATACACCAAAGTTCGTGACTAGGCACTCTCTAGAGTGAATTCATTAATTTTATATTCAAAATAGGTTGCATTTTTTATAGTGAATGACAACAAGTAAAATTTATAAACATAAAAGTTAAGCTCATTGACAACGGACCACTCACGTAAGATTGTTGTTAGCATTTGAATAGACAGTGTATGAGGTATCCTATAGGTGAAGTATTGACGATATCTTCTATCTTCTAGATCAGAATTGGAAATTCCAAAAATATACACTCCAAGTACTCGTGTTTCTAGAGTCTTGTGTTCACTATAGTCCATTAAGTACGAAAAAAGAATTTCGTGAGAAGAAGCCGTAATTTTTCTAACTCATTTGGAATTTTTACGGATCTTTTGCGTCACGCGAAAGGTGAAAAGTGGAGGGTGTGACTATAAGGAGTTTATTTCTTCTGCTGACAGCTTTTCCTAAAGGAGATACTGCTGCAAAGTTTTTGCTCAGAATGATTTAAGGAGAGCAGGATGCTGACTAGTAAAGGTGCAAAATATAGGTATATCTTGAGGTAGCAGCATTCACGCAACCGAAATTCAGGTCAGAAAAAAGTTTATTCTGGGTTTGTAACAAGCTATCAAAATTTTTGCATTATCTTCTTCAGGAAAGAACGTTAAAATCCTGTTTCAGGGCAAGCAATCTCAAAAACGGACAAAAACATCAAATAACATAAAAGCAACTTCACACGCCACATACGGAAAACTGATCACTGATAAATTCATTAATGAAGTTTTTTAGGCTTATTCGTATATGATCAAACATTCGCGGGCAGAAAAACGTGGTACAGTTTCCATTTGCTAGAAATATTGCTCTGGTGACTCATCAGTTTTCAGCCCTCATTTAGCAAGAACTCGTTCAATCTTATGAGCTATATATTTTATTGCTACAGTTTCTAATATACCACCACAAGGAACAAGAATTGACAGAACACCGTTATCTTCTGAAACAGTGGTTATTATAGCTGTTCTTCTGCTACATATAGAAAACCGACAAGGAGTTATTTTTATTGCACATTGTACATAAAGGTTTGTATTTTTGGATAAAAATGAAATAAAATTAAATTACTGCAGTTCAGTTAAAAAAATATGACGTGCCTTAAGAATGTGTATATGAATACATATAAAATAAACGATTCTAATCTTCTAGATCACTTACGTCACCACAAGTCAAACTATCCTAGAAAAATTTTTACATATCTGGGACGTCATCTATCTCGACAAAACTTCACTTTAACGTTATTACAAAGTATATTTTACTGCAAATACATGCGCGTACAGTTTCCGTAGAACTGCAATCCTGCGGTATACGACGAGCGACATCAGTATAAGGTGTCAACGGTAATATTTTTTTTCGTCCAAGAATACTGTAAAGACATATAGGGACAACCAAGCCTGTCTGACGGTTTGAGTCCAATGTATACGAGAGAGAAGCATGAGGAGTGTGTATCAACACATGTTTATTTATTTATTTATTTATTTATTTACAAATTTACGGGATAAACCCATTCGGTTACAGGTTGTAAAAGTACAATCTTAACCTAATAAAATTCACACACATCATAAATAAAGAATCTAACATATGAACATAAAGTTTGACTATTTACTAAATTAAAATATTAAAATATTAAAACGTGCATAAAAATAGTTACAAACAAATACTAAAAAAAAAAAAAAACTAAAAAAACTGAACAACTAAACAACACAGCAAACATCACCAGCAATTGAGACATTTTAAAACTTTAGCTAAGATTTCTATCTTTAAGGAACTTTTTGAGAGAGCATAGTGAAGTATCAAAAAGGTCTATATCACAGTCATTACAATTTCTCATTATCCTATCCATGCTACTATTCGAGCCATACAAAGTTCTATGCCGACAAGGTTCAAAGGATCTGCGTTCTCTTAAATGCCTAGGAGAAACATAAAAATTTAGCTTTAGAAGCAGGTCTGGGCAGTGGTAAACACCATGAATTAATTTATAAGCAAAAACAATATCTGCTGAATCTCTCCTGGCTCTTAGGGATCCAATCCTTAACTCCTTTTCAAGAGCATTATAGTCTAAATTCTCAATAGAAATGTGTTTTTTGTAAGCTATATATCGTAGAAATTTTCTCTGAACCCCGTCAAGCATGTCCTGATAAGTTACATAATATGGAGACCACACGCTGCTGCAATTTTCTAGATGAGATCGCACCAGTGAAGTATAGAGAGTTACTATAGCTCCAATGTTAGTAAATTCAGATGTATTTCTTTTTATGAAGCCCAACATTTTTAAAGCTTTATTTCTTATAACCTCTATGTTCTGATAAAATGTTACTTTGCTATCAAATATAACACCCAGGTCTTTAACAACATTCACATTTTGAAGTTGGGTATTATTTATGTGATAACTGCTGACTATATTATTGTTAGACTTTGAAAATTGAATGTATTTACATTTGTCTGTGTTAAGGATCATTCTATTTTCTTCACTCCATTTAACAAATTGATCAAGGTCACTCTGAATCTTTAATGTTGAGTTATTATCAGAAAGAGGTAAATAGATCTTGACATCGTCAGCATAGATAAGAAAAGAACAGAATTTAAAACATTGGGCTATGTCATTGACAAAAATTATAAATAAAATGGGTGCCAAGTGCGCACCTTGTGGTACACCAGACAAGACAGCAATTGGATTTGAGAGACAGTTTTTAATTTTTACAAATTGCTCTCTTTCAAAAAGATAAGAACTTAACCAGTTCAATAAACTTCCATGCAATCCGTAACAAGAGAGCTTTTCAATGAGAATATCTATATTCAACTTGTCGAATGCTTTCCCAAAATCTGTATAAATTGAGTCAACAGATTGACCATTTTCCAATGCCTCAACTATATGTGAATGATAAACTAAAAGGTTAGAAGTTATAGATTTTCCTTCACAGAAACCATGCTGCTGTGCAATTATAACATTTTTAAATTTTTCCTTCAAAAAATCTGCTACAAATGATTCAAAAACCTTTGGAATTAACGATATCAATGTAATGGGCCTGTAATTTTCAACATTCTCTCGATTTCCACAATTTTTAAAAATTGGAATAATGTAGGAGGTTTTCCATTTCTTTGGAAAAACTCCCAGGGCTAAAGATTTATTAAATAAAATCCATAAAGGCCTAGACAGTGAGAAAGCACAGTTCTTAAGAAACAATGCACTCACACTATCAGGACCCGGTCCCTTTGACAAGTCCAGGCTAGCCAGCTTTTCACAAATATCAGAAATTTTTATATATACACTGCTCAAATTTAAGTTTGGCGAGCTGAAACTTTTTGCAACAGTGCTAAGGCTCTGTGAAGGACTTGGTGTTTCATATACACTAGAAAAATGTTTAGCAAAAGCATTTGCAATTTCTTTGCCGCTATCAAAAGTTTCCTCATTATACTTAACAATTGATGGAATACTATTTTGATTATTTTTAGACTTAATGAACTTCCAGAAAACATTAATATTACCTTTTAGATTATTCTCAATATTTTTTATATAAAGACTATAATCTTGGTGAACCTTTTCTTTGCACAATCTGCGTAAATGACAGAATAAACCATAATCAATATTAGAATTAGTTCTCTTATATTTTGCATGCATGTTATGAAGAGATAGAAGCCGGCTGCAGAGCGAAGGTCATCACCATATTGCTTAGCAACGGTGACGCAGCAGGTTGTGCAATCTGCCGCGTTGCCAATATGTTAATTTAGAAAATGTTCGCACAGTCTGCTACAATAGTTTAGATTACTGTCAAACCCAAGAAGAAAGACTGTTCGAACATGTAATTTAACATTTTGTTTTCATTTTGATTAGAATTATTTATTTTAGTTCTGATGCGACATAGTCTTTCAATTTATTTTAGAATTATCTTTGACTTCCACTGATTGTGATAAAATCCTGAGTTACCGGTCGGAAAATGTCATTTCAAAGCAGAACGACACTCCCTTACGAGAGCTAGGTGTGTACTAACCAAAATCGCTCAACTATGATCATGGAGGTGGAAACCTTGCCTTGAAGTATGCGGTGTTATCAAACGAGCCAATGATGCAATAAACTTTCATTTTGACCTAAAATGGATTGCCTTTGGGACCGATCGGGAATCAATCCTAAAAACAATTAATAGTTTAAAATGTGCACGCTCAAAATAAAACCAATATTTGGAAGTGAAGAATAAGCGAAGTCATATTTTTAATACGCATCTTAATTAAAGAAGCTGATGTAACATATTGGCAACGGAGCAGATTGCCGCGTCAGTGTTGCTCAGCAACGCGGTTATGAGCTTCGCTATCCAGGTGGCTTCTATCTCTTTCTAACAGATGTGTCTATACATACTGCTCTGTCGAACACATTGAACTCATGCCATCAGACAAATTTGGTTCTCAGTGTATACCATGTTTTAGTGTAATCGGTGAGATTCGATAGACTCGTATAATACTTTACAATGTCGGGATTAATCTTCAGTAAAACAGTAACGATCTTTACAATAATATTTAAACTGCATCTCTGCCATGCTCTCACTAACAAAAAGTTAGTTATTCAAAAATATCAAATTCAAATCATTCAAAAAGTAAGAATCGGCAAAATATCAGTTACAATGTTATTAGATGCATGCATCCAGACTACATAGCTATAAATACTAATAACGTCATCACACAATACGACCTTGTGATATCAATCTGTCACCCCGTATAAACGACTTAACGAGGACAATCTACCATTCTACCATCGTTATGTAGAGGCAACATTACGAAGTAGGGAGTTAATTAATCGTAGATACAACTTCCATTATTGTTCATTAGGTGTGCAACTGCTGAATTTCGAGCGTATAATACACATTATATCAGCAGTGAGTATTATTTTGTATCTGGATCGGTATAATGGATTACAGTGCTTTGTTTAGACTGCCGGGGCGTTATGAACATTGTTGTTCTAGTTCTTAAGCGCCCGAAGCCGGTGAGATCTCTGATTGTATTAGGTGTAGCTAGCGTGAATTACATTCATCATTTGATTATAAATTTGATATTTCGTATTTAGTTCTTCGTTGTGCTTTGTTTTCTGCCACAGAAACTATACGATACGCCCGGCTGTTTCCACTGACGGCGGCCACCCAAGTGTTTCTATGCCTTACTGTACAGGGTGTTTTTATTACATGTGCAAGACGCAAAAGTCGAGTCAGTGGATAATGCTTAGACTGCTTTGCTCTCTAATGATTCTTCAGGTGATTCTCATTCTCTTGAATACATTCCGTGTCCGCTCCTTGCAGAAACGATACTGCAACTGTGTATACAATTTCTTTACATATTCAGTGAAGGTATTGTACATTTTGAGGACTTTCAGTAGTGTTTACAGTATCAAAAAACAATCTCATGTTGCTTAGTGAAAAGAATCAAAAATGTTTCATCTATGTCTTGTACAAGTGTCTCCTATGTTACTTTTCATAAAAAAAACAAGAAAACATTCAGTTTTAAAAGGTAACATAATTCTTATTGAACACCAATATTAGGCTTTCAGCTGAACTGGTGAAGGAACAGGTTACTGAATTTTTTCAGGTTCATGTTTAAAACTGGTTAAGGTCTAGAATTAGTATTAACCAAAAGTAGATCCAATTCTCGTTATTGTTTAATCCACTTGGACTATTACAAATTAATGATTAAAAGCATATTTTTGAAATAGATAGCTAAACTTTGACTGTAGTTGATTTTCGTGGTTTTCCTTAGTTTCCTGGTTACATGCTCAGTTTCCTGCCGCTTGATTTCCTTAAAATGGGCATAAATCTAAACCTTTAAAATAGTTTGACTGTTGCAGTTAACATAAGCTGAAAGATGCTGCATCCTTGATAACAGACTAGGGGCCGATTTCACCAACATTAATATTATGGACCAATGGGAAAATACCTTATTGAAATGCAATTTGACAGAAGCTGTCAAAGGTATCTGAATATTAGTGATTTCTATTGAAATATTGAATAAGATCGTGAAAATTCGACTGTATTATTAACAAGACCACTTTTTGATTCCAACATGATGCTTTTGTACAGAAAAAACAGGACAACTTTCATGTATTTTGATATATGTTATAGGTTTACATTTAACAATCCGTTATCCCCTTCAGCGAGTGGGTATGCGGCAAATAATAGGTCGATTTTCTAGCTATTAAATTTGGCAGCAGACTTGGACGTTTGTTAATGCATGGCACTCTCGAATTTACCAACTTCAATATACTGAAAGTTATCATTACATACCTGTTGAATAGTGCGGATTTGTCTGTATTTTGAAAGAAAATAGAATATAAAATACATTCCATCCAATTCCTCATCTTCCTTTACGTCATTTATTAATTTATGGGTTAATTAATTTCTTCAAAGCAATAAAAACATTATGTCCTCTCCATCCTAAAACACAGATAATATGTGTAAGACGTGTCAATCCCTACATCTCCCTGATGCATAATGCAATTACTATGGACATAGACAAAAAATTATGAAAAATATTTCACAGATAATGTCTTTTAAGTACAAAAACCCATAAAAACTAGTAATGTGTTTCTTTTTGACTGGCGGGGATATCTATCTGTCACTCGCAGGGTTGCCAAGTCTAACGACGATCACGTCCCGTGGTGGAGGGTGCGAAATGAATCTTTTACATTTGCTGGTTTTGAATTTGTTTCGTAAAAATTTACTAGGTATCATGATTATAAGCATCTTTGGTAGATTGTTCGATCCCGAATGGGAAAGATCTCCTATTTATAAAAATATTTTTGCTATCATCTAATCGTTGCAATCAGTGCACAAAAACTGCGACATATGATTTACAGCATAAGCCGCTGTCCTATCAATACAAATTTAACATACAGGTCGCCTAGCCGTGGGGATGCAGTGGTCGGGATGGATATCACGGCAGCAACTGATGATTTGGGCATGTCTGGTAACAACCTATGAAGTGAAACTCGCTAACTTCACAAATTTGAAGATTTTGTACAATTTCTTTGAAAATGATGAAAGATATGTCTGATTTGGCAGGGTAATGTCGCAGCCAAATGGTAGTCACTTTTTCTGACACAGTCCGGATCGAAAGAGGACGACACTCGTGAAATGTGTTGATACTTCTAAATATAGGATCGTATCAAACATCCCTACTGTCAAACTGCGTAACCCAAGGTACCAACGGAGCTAATTTGCGACGTCATGAAAATAATTTTAAATTTTCATTTGCATTTTTTCAAGTGTTGTACAATAATTTTGGGAAAAATGTCACGAATAGTCTTATAAAGCATAGTAGAGTGAATTTCAACAGTAGGCGGAACTTACTCCACTGGGACCAGGAGGGTGAAACGGGATATTAATGCACAATCTGGCAACCCTGTCGCACTCTCACAAAATGGCCGCTGACAATCACACAAGTCACCGTGTTGTCATTGAATAGCATGGAATTAAATCTTCAGATTATATTTATGTTTTGTGACTGGTACCAAGAGTTGACACATCCCACACATGTGTCACTCCTTGAAATGCAATAATCAGCTGTATTCAAATAATGTCTAATATAAATATAACCTAGAATGTGTACTCGTGAAAACAGAAAAATATGGCAAATTTGTAGTTGTTTTTGCAGGTTTTAGGTTTGCTGGTAGCTTTAAGGCATATATTTCTGAATTTCTTAATCGCGGTGAATATAGTGTGGATGTTTGTTCAGTTCCTGAACAACGAAAAATATTCAACTTTATGGATTTATGGATATCAATAAACCTGAATGGTTTTGTGGGAATATCAATCTAAGGTGCCATAGTGGTTCTGATGAACGGCAAGTAAATGAATGGGTGTTTGGAAACGAGCAATATCTTTTGGTAGAGCCTGTCATCAAGTAGGTGCTTAATGGCTATCTGCAAGAGGTTTATAGGAAAAAACACCCAGTATCGCATATCAGTTGAAGAAAATAATATAAACTTGAATAAAAAATCAACAATAGTAATTAAGACATGAATTTTATTCAAAAATCCAACATTTCTTTAAATTTTGACAGAATATGGTGATGTTTCAGTGACAAGTTGTCATCTCATACTTTGACAGTATTTTGTTTTCAACACTTCATAGCTATTGGTTGCTAAAATTTGTTGATTGGAACTTGAAGCTCATTCGCTGTATCTGACGGTCTGTTACCCTATAGGTGAAGAATAACGGACTGTTGTTGGTGAAATTGGCCCTAGATCTCGCAACTATATACGTAGTCTATAAAAAATGTCGGGCTGAAATCAGACTCAGTTCCGTCCTTGGGTTAAAGAACTTTTTTCTTATACCTGAGCCTCCACGAAGGCCTCATGCCCAAACACCCATGGGTACCGTGGGGCTATAGGAGTATACAGGGGAAAGGGGAGACGGCACACGGGTTCTAGCGAGAAAATACGCATTCTGGTCCGCCTTAGAGATCCGCCGAGTAGTATCTCCGCTTTCAATAGTCAAAGACCATCTATCTCCCTACAAAGGGTCAATGACAACATCCATAGCCAAGAGAAGAATTCTCTTGGGACGGGGAACTCGCGCAACGCACGACGACTGATTAGTAGACCACTACCCTACCGCTGCAGTCTATATAACTACCCATTTCATTCACAGCAGAATTAGAAGTATGGGTTTTAGATTATTGTTGACATAGGTGAAACTTCGGATTTTTATTATATGGATTTACTCTGTTGCAGTAGGTCCGTCTGTAGAGCGTAATATGTTCACCCTGACACCCTCCCAGATTTAATTTTGAATTATCTGTCAACTGACAGCCGTAGAGGACAGAAGTGTGCAGGGATAGACAAATTAACCGACATGGTTTTCTCAGCTACAATCCTTCCCCCTATTGATCTATGAGGTAACAGGTAAGCTTCACCCTGCAAGCATGCGAAATGCCCTCTAGGGAGAGTACATTGATAATATACCAAACGCAGCCGAGCTCTTCGGATGGCGGGCTGTATACGAAATATGTTTTCAGTATTCAGAGTTTGCCTGGGAGAAAGATTGTGCGACACAGAACCTGATAAGTGTAAAAAGACTGCCAGATGCCTGCGGAATGCTTAATAGGTCTAGAATGCTGCAGGCGGTGGTGAGAGAGGCTTCGAAGCCCCACATATGGCTTGACTGTTAGGGCCCCCGCAGACTGCAGACTTTCTAACGGCTGATAGTTTAGTCGGATTTGGCTGCTAGTGCGCACACCGAGTCAACTAAACAGTTTGGTTGGTGAAGAGTTCGCAGACTAGCCAACAGCCGGCCGGCGCCGACTATTCCGAACGATACTAGTTTGTATCTGACTGTTGAAGTAGGCGGTCGCACAATGAAAATAAATACAATATTGGTCAAAACAAAATGAGATGCTTTCGTCCGTCCGACCAAGAAAAGAAGACAACCAACCATGAACAGCTGTTTCGTGCTTCTTAGCTGCTCATTAGTATGGTATAGGGTAGGTCTCTTATTTCTGGATGAACAAACGAAAGCATCACATTGATCCTCTATACCGGAGGTACGGTTTATCAGCATGAGGTAGCGCGAAACGCCATATATCTCACCAGAATCGAACCATTGTAGATCGCGCACCGATGCTATTAGTCGGAAATGTCGCAGTTCCCGTGCCGCTAAATGGCTGATGATGCTGGCAGAATGCAAGGTGGTCTGCTAGCAATTGAACAGGTCAAAACAAAATGAGATGCCTTCGTCCATTTAGTTATTAAATGGGAACTGCGACGGTTCCTAGCAATAGCAGCGGTGTGCGATCTACAATGGTTCGAATCTGGTGCGATAGAAGGCGCTTTGCGCTATCTCACGCAAATTCAATCTCCAGAAATGTCATTATAGCTCTCAAACAACGGATAAGAAAGATTAAGAAGAGATTCCTAGAGTGTTGGGTGCATTCCAGTCGCAGTGATAGATTAGTCAGTTGAAAATTTTGCACAATCTATTCCAGTTTACTTGATTACCCGAAAAAACGCGACTTTCCGACGCCAAAACTCGGAGTGAACTGAACTATCGGTCGACTAAACAATCATCGTGTGTGCACCAGTGGAAGTTAGCCAACACTGATTAAGCACTCGGGGAAGTTGACCGAAAGATTAGTTTGAAGGGAATCGGAAAGCCCATCAAACTTGGCCAATACTGAATCGCTGTAGTGTGAGCATATACATACATCTCCACACAGATTCAGAAGCTGACAGGGGCAACAAGTCACACCAACGATTTTTTTCATTCTATCTCTATATCTGTCACCACTATTTGATCAGTGCTTTTCAATATGGTACCGGTACATACTTTTTGAATTGCACGCGTACTACGCATTTTGAAAAGTGACATTTTGTCGTTTTCTTTTTGACATTTCGTAGGTTTTTTGTGACATAACTTAGGATTTTCTATAATACAAGACGTTAACACAAGCTACTGTACACTTGTTAGGAACTCGTAGCTGTACGTGTTGCTTAAACGTCAGCGGGCAAACGAGGAATGGACTACTTGCACACTAAAAACTACCTAGACTGCAAGATGACATTTCGTCGATTTTTTTACGTTTTTTTTTTTTAGATTTTTAAAAAATTTCCCTTCCGGTCCACTTAGCAAGCTGTAAAGGTACACGGCCATTGAAGGGAGGTGGAGCAATTTGTTTCGTTTCCCTTCAGACCGGTGTGCCCTGGTAACCATATGAGATGGGCCTGATTTCCATCCCCTATGCTACCTGAAAGTTCTCGACAGTTCCACGCTGATGTCGATGCAAAGTCGATTCAGCCAACTGATTTAAGCACCGCTTGACTTTCGGAAACAATTTATAGTCGGGTGCCTCAGTTCTTGTCCTGCGATCATTCTGGTACACGTGTTGGTAAGCTGACTGATTACCCACTATTTATACCAGTTCCAACACCTATTTGGGTCCTGAGGCCATCTTTCCTGATTAGGTCGGTTTGCTATTCCCAGTCCTTCGAGGAATTATCTTTGAGCACGTCTTAGAATATCTGGTTATATTTGGTATTATACTAGAGGGCATTCCCAGACTGAGGTGGTTATTTATCTCTACCATGTCCGTTTCCTCCACAGTGGTAATATCGCTATATCTCTTGCCGCATGATTCAACCTATACGTTTTTCTTCTTGCCTTGCCTTTCAGGTATAGGTATGTGCAAGGAAAATCATATCAGGAGCAGATAATGATAATGTAGCTTTGTACTGTTTAGCATGTCACTGATCGGTAACCAGTGCAACTTGAATTGTAGTGTGCGTCAGTCACTTACAAAAGCAACTGCCACTTTTTTCTATTCCAAATAGTACGTGTGGTGTGTTTCTGAAATCTGTATTCAATGAGCATTATTTTTATACTAAGTGACATATAAATCCGAACACAAAGTTTAAATGGTTTTATTTTAATAAAAGTTGGTGAATGTATTTATCTTACTGTAAATAACAAGTGAAAAAATTTTCAGCCTTATCAGTTGGACATTCCGGTTTTTATACTGCTTTTTTTAATTCAATAACGCTTTAAAAATGAATATTTCAGCCGCAGTAAAGAATCAACGTTGGCGGATTTTGGTTCTTGACATCCTTTACGATCGGTTACGATGCCTAGAGTACGGAGACCTGTACGATTTCGTCAACTTAGTGAGTTTGATAGGGGCCGTATAGTGGGACTTCGGGAAGCTGGAATTTCTTTTCGGGCAATTGCAGTTAGAGTGCAAAGAAGTGTAGACACTGTGGTTAGGTGTTGTCAGGCACGGCTTCGAGAAGGCCGTACGCAAAGAGCAAGGGGCAATGGACGCCGCCGTAGAACAACAGACCGTGAAGATCGCCGCCTAAGATTATTGGCCTTAAGGGACCGTTTCTCCACTACCAGGTCCATTGCAAATGAATGGTTTGCAGAACACGGAAGACCTATTGGCATGCGAAGTGTTTACCGACGAATGAGAAGTTTTGGCTTGTTTTCATACCGGCCACACTGGGTCCTCCCTTTAACTCGAGAACACCGACGTAATCGCTTTGAGTGGTGCAGACAACGGTCACTCTGGGATCAGGAATGGAACATTATTGTCTTTAGTGACGAGTCTCGATTTTGTTTAGGCATGCACGATGGTCGTGCCAGGGTTAGAAGGCGACGTGGTGAAAGGAGGAATCCACAGTTTTTTGTTGATCACACTGTTGGAGTTATGGTTTGGGGTGCTATAACTTATGGTTCCAGGTCACCTTTAATCTTCATCAGAGGTAACATGAACGCGCAGCGTTATATCCACGAAGTTCTAGAACCCCATCTTTTACCCTATCTTGACACCCTGGCAGATCCAGCTTTCCAACAAGATAATGCCCGACCACATGTTGCAAGAGTCACAATAGACTGCTTTCAACATGATGATTTCACATTGTTACCATGGCCACCAAGATCTCCCGACTTATCCCCAATTGAGCACGTGTGGGATATGATGGGTAGGCGATTGCTCAATTTGCAACGTCCTCCTCAGACTCTAGAAGCACTGCGAGAGGAGTTGGTGGTTGCCTGGAATGAGATACCACAGGAGGACATTGACCACCTGATCAGAAGCATGCCTAGGCGCGTTGGAGAATGCGTAGCACATCAGGGTGCATCCACACATTATTAAAGGTCAAAGGGCTTTAAAGCAGTGCAATCATTTTGAAATTTTTATCATTTACTTATTATGCTTCATTAAGTATTTATACAAAATTTTATTTAAATAAAACCATTTAAACTGGGTGTTCGGATTTATATGTCACTTAGTATATTTAATATAATGCAGTACATTTTTGTTTCACCACGGATGGTCAAAGTTGAGGAAAAAATATCAGAAGGTTATAAATCCCAAAATAGTCCTTATTTGATCATGGTTCCGTAATATCTTTTAACTACATTGCATTTGTATATGATACAGCAACTGTCTAGAATTATTTTATAGAAGAAATGAACAAAGTATAACCTCATTTGTACATGCAGCTAAAGACCACAGATGAAAGGGTTCTTTTTTTAAAATTTTAAAAAAATCAATACCTCAAAAACGGTGACACTTTTATATAGATAAGTTTTTGTTATTAGGGAGATCAGTCCAAAGCCTACTTTCTCCTGAAGTTTGTCGTGGTACTTATTGGGTACCCTGTACATCCTTAAATTATCTTCTCCTGCACGAGCTGCTGGGGTTGACTACTTTAGGGCCTACGATATCCGCATTATCTTTCTGTTTGCTTGGCATATACCAATACATCACTTCACAAATGAGCAAACCAAATCCTTATCTTCTCACTATTTGGCATATTCCCGAAAAGAACTGAATCTGATACATACAATGTGGCGTCATGTTTGGCTTATCCGTGCACAAAAAGCATTCAGCCCAAATTGAAAATTCCCAAAGATTACAATATACACCGACATTTCTGTGGTAAGGAGTAAAAATGTGCAAAGAGCGTATTTGCATTTGCATTTATATGGAATGGGAGCGCATACACACACCATAAGCTTCTACTGGAACTACCTATAAGGTTTACCGCCACCGGGGCGGCAGTAATAATATATATTTTACATGAGAGCTGCATCACATTGAAGTTTATCAGAGCGGGCAGGGCAAATGCTGTAAGTCAGTTCGAGTAGATTTATTGGGAGATTTCTCTATATTCTCCATTGGGATATTATAGAATATCTACATGTGTATGAATGAAACACATACAGGATGTGAAGTCAGTAGTGGATCAACGGAAATCAGGTAATAGAGATCCTTAAAACCTATCGAATTATCCCCTACATGTGTGGTCCAAAATTTTATAGTTCAGGAGATATTTGCAATTTTGTATAATTTCGAAAGAAAACGGGATAATGAACTTTCAGTCGCAATTACAAATAAACCATTAGGCTTAGGGCTGTGATTTTTCTCCGAGATGAGCTAAATGGTTAATTTTTGCAATGGATATGTCACTTTTTAACAGAGCTTATTAGAAATTAATTTTGTGATGAATCTCTTTCATCCTTCAACTTTGGAGGGCGTTAAAAAAGGGGTTGTATTTCACTATTCATTTTATTGGAAAAACTATTTTAATCCATGTAGAATAAACCCTGAAAATTTCAGCTTGCTACGATGAGTATGTCATGTCACATTCGCTGTTGTGATGCGATAAACGTAAGAAACGCAATAGAGAATCCTTACCACCTACAAGTACAGAACCTATTGTGTTTAGCCGCTTTTTATGGCGATTTACCGACAAATGTGGAAGATAATTTAATTTAACTTACTCTTAAACAACATGTTCGAAATGGCCTCCATTATTTTCTATACACAAGCGATATCTAATAAAACTGCCCTTTAGTCTTTGAAATGAATTTGCGTTTTCCATAATTTTTATTTTTCTGGCGCAGTTGATTGGAATTTGTAAAGTCAGATGTATAGATTAACCCCTTATAAAACCCCCTTATAAAAAAATCTAGAGGATTTCAATCGGGTGACCTTGGAGGCCATCGTATGTGTCCACCTCTACCTGTACAACGCCGTGAAAGGCATGGGGACCATCGCATTGAAAATACTTGCGGCTTCGAACGTCCAAAGGTACCTACATCGTCTAGCAGCTGATGCAAACTGATTTGTAGAAAAGCAAGATATGACTTATCATTCAACCTGGCGGGCAATTCATATAATCCAATTAATTTTCCGTTGAGTACTCCAGCCCATAAATTAACGCCGAACTGACGTCGAAAGCTGTGTCGGTGAATAGCGTGCGGATTTTCCATGGATGAAAATTGTGCATGTTGAATATTCCATTTCGATTAAAGTTGGAGTCATCTGTCCATAAGATGCTGTCGAAAAAAGTTTGATTCTCTTCAATCAACCCGTTGTGCATAGTCTCTTGGAAGCAATTCTTGTACTTTTTGTACATGGTAAGGATGCATGTTCTCCAAGCGTAGTATTGTGTGCGCTGGAGTATGGGATATGTTTCTGCTTCGGGCAATGGCTCTGGTGCTTATAGAGGGATCTCTCTCGGCTGCTTTCTATTATATCTTCTGTTTCTTCTGGGCGTATCCTCGGCGCTCCTAGCAGACGATGAGTGCCTAGTGCGTTAGTCGGTATATATCGCCGGTTGTGGTTCACATACTCCCAACACGTGCGAGCAGCTGCTCGAGAACTCCCTAAGGCAGCACCATAATAGTTATGCATTTCTGCATAATCTCGCAGAGTATGAGATTATTCTACTCAGACGCCAAACGTTAGATACAAATTCCGCGCTGGACCATAGCCTGGCTTAGTAATTTCGGTCGGGTTGATTGACCGCTCCCGCACCTGGAATGCCAAGTTGAATGCCCAAGCTCATTAAGCTGATTTGGAGGTTTGCGTAAAAAAATCCCCCATTTTGATTTTGAAAAATGTTAATACACATAGTATGACTCGCACTGCTAGGACGAATTTATTAGTACCTCATATGTCAAAATCCATCTAGTCGTTTGGACTGTAGCTCGTAAAATAGAATTTCTTGTTTACATGTATAGATACCCACCTGCATCAAACATGCCCTAAGCCTAATGGTTTAGTTTTAATTGCAATTGAAAGTTCATTATCCCGTTTTTTTTTTCGAAATTTTACAAAATTGCAAATATCTCCTGAACTATAAAATTTCGGACCACACATATAGGAGTTAATTCGATATGTTTTGAGGCCCTCTATCACCTGACTTCCGTTGATCTACTATAAACTTTACACCATATATATGTTAAAGGAGTAAAAATATGTAAGTTAGGACTGAAAATATGGGCACGTTCAACAAAACATAGCTTTTTTGTAGCCTTCAACACATACCTCAAAATGGAGTGATGACTTACAGCATTTAGCCTCTCTGTTCTGGTAAAAGCGTAATTAGACTTACTACGTTTAAACGGTGACCTTTTGCGGTCGTCTCCTATCGAAGGTTGGCGACAACTAATTTAAACATTTCTCTATCTTCGGCTCTATGAAACAATCACGGCACACTCTGGTTAGTCCAATATCTTATACCTCTTCTAAGTCAAGACATATTTTTCTCTCCGACTCTCTTCTATAGGCGGCCTTACCTGTCTACAGTGACACGGACCATATCTAGCAACCCAAAAACGTGGATCTGTACTTAATCTCACTATGCGCCATGTACGAGTAAAAGTGTTCGACCAATAATGGCCCACTTATCAACCTATATCTTTGGTTACCTCAAGAACCGTGGCAGTTACGCCAATCAATAAAACTTTTGACGGACTTGTAATGGATTTTGTATGTTCGAGCTCGAGACGCAGTCGCCTTGCACACTTTCATGTAATGGTCCACGATTAGGTAATTACTAACCTCTAATGCACTATCATAATCGAAGTAATAATCGAATGTCAATAAAGCTAGTATATTATGTCCTCATAGAAAGTGAAATATGAAACGTGTATATTCGCTTCATTCCTCTTTATAGAATAACTTTACAACAGGTGGAACTAGGAAAATACTATACCTTCAGCTAGCAGCTAGAAATAAGAAAGTCTCACCGTATACGAAGCTGTGTAGTAGCTCCGTCGGTAGCATCCAATTTCCTTAATGGTATGTCCTAGGGACGTCCCACAGCTCAAAGTAGTCAGGAGGGTTATGCTATTTGTATCTGGCTGGACCCAGCCATGGGCAGCCTAGTAGTTGGCAGCCAGCTAGGATTAGGACTAGCAGTACTACCAGTCCCGCTAGGGAGTATATGATGCATAGGTGGACGATTGAGAAGACATACAAGGTTTTGTGGCACCACCTGTAACAAGGAAAAGGTAGTGTCAAGTAGACATTCACGATTCTTATACCATCCTTTGTTTGGTAAGATCCATTATGCTGGATCTCCTTAGGAATGTGAGTGAACGAGTGAGGTACACTGCGTTTGTTAATTATCGAAATACGTTTTAAATAGAGACGCCTCAGTTTTTCATGCAATTCTTTGATATTTGCCTAAGAAATAAATACAAGACACTTTGGGGGACTTTGGCAATCTTGAAAACCACAAAAGTATTTTGAAATCCTAAAATGAGAAGAAAGTTAAGGACACGTAAAAGAACAAAGCTTCAAAATATTCCCTTGTTGCTTCTTGGCAGACCCAATATGACCGGATTTGAGAAAAACTCAAAAATCCTTCTAAAGCAACCGCAATCCGGAATATATTCAGAACCAAAAGATTCCTTGACATGCTCTAAAGTGATCAAATATTAATGAAATGTACAGAATTTTGTAAATCAAACTTAGTTTCGCTTACTACCCAAAATAGAGGAAACAAGGTATGGTGCTGAAATGAGTTAAAAGTCCTTACTGGTCACAAAGAGTGAGAAAATTTCCTGCTGTTTTTGTTCAAACTTTAATGCGAGCGATATGAAAGCGGAGTGAAAATTATGTTGCATGAATTACCTAAAGATAACATTCAAAGTGTGTTCCAGGTTTCAAGTTCTTATGAATAAATCTAGCGAAAGCTCAGGGGTTTTCTTTTATTATCGCCTCTTCGCATTCCCCTCCTTGACATCCAGAACCTGGTGGATATATCCTAGCGCCTTTTTTCATTACAAATTCTTACTCCATATACATGGGTGCGCTATATACAGGCCTGGTCATATAAGCCATGTTACCTGAGAACGACAGTGACGTAGTGCGTATTGCCAGGCAACATGACGACGGCGCTTATATGGCGCTCTCTTTCTGAGACACTTAATTCGCTTCTCTCTCTCTCTCTCTGTCTCGCACACTTTGAACTCTTGAAGAGAAAGCGACCTTGGCCAACACTGTACAAGGTCCTCCCGGACATTGGTCAAATGGGATGTCACCCATTCCTCTTACACAAGACCTGAACGCTATTAATGCCTTTCTAGTATTTGTTAGGAGAAATTATACAAACATGTAACTATTAAAGTTACTTTGCAGTCTATTTAGTTTCTTGGTACATACAGGATCGGCAGAGGATCATTGATGTCCGTATTAACTATGTACGAGCGAGATAGATAGAGGTAAACTGGTATTTTAGAGCGGGAGCGCGAATAAATCATCTGCAGACTCGTTGCCCTCGGTGTAGACCATCTTTCATTGGACCTCTTGCTCTAGCATACATGTTTCTCTTTCCATCTCACGCATATACATTGAATACTTGACCTCAAAGATCATCTGCCGATTCTGTATGTATTCTATTCCCATTTGCATTCACCATTTTACATGTGCTGTACATACTCACTACCAGTAGGAAAGGTGCTGAATGCCCTGATATTTTCTTATTAGGCAAACAAATAGCCGAAGCTGATCTCATGTAGCAGTTATAAAGTATATTGATGTGAATTTCAGATCATGAGTCAGTGAAAAAGATGGGGAAGGAATCTATCGCACTCAAACTGAAAAAAAGCTCATGTAAAAGCAGCTCGAGTCAGTTAAAACCTCGTTTCAGTAAAAACTTTCTACGAGAATACCATATTTAAACGTATAATTCGAATAGTCGTACCTGTTAGGCTCGAACAACGTTGGTGTATAATCCGGCCACTTGATCCGAAGAATCCAATAATTCCCCAAAGCAAACCACGTGACCAGAAGTACGGTGAGTGCCACAGAAGCCACTTTGGATCCAATGGAAGCAGCCATGGCTGCATTGTCAGCCTCGGTACGTGTACGGGTGTGCAACTGGGAGTAGAGGGTGAGACCCATCTTGATACAACCTACCCCACCTCCAACCACCATGTACACGGGGATATTGGGCTCTCGGGGGCAGTCACGGAGAAACTGGATACCTGGAACAAAATGATATTCAAAATTGACAAGCTTCTGAATTAATTTGATCAATTCAAAATTTGCGAATATTATTTGGTAGCTCATGACGCACCCCTCCTCCGACAGATTTCCCCCTTCTTTTAAAAAACCACTGTATTGATATGGTTGAAAAGCTGAACGTTCTTTGTTATAATCTGAACAAACATATAACTAGATAAGTGTGATAAATTCATTATTACTGGGATTTTTTATACCACTTAGTAGTAATGAGAATCAATGAAATCTTGGGGGGTCCAGATTCCTTCGGTTTCTCACCACCAGATAATACAAAAGGGTATTGGAAATGCTTGTAGAAGCAGCGTCAGTGGACAGACGTATTGCCTGTACTCCATAGCGTTTTCTAACATGTTACGAATTTTAATCTGTTTGCGATGAACTATGAAAGGGGGGCGTGCAAGGCTTGGTTTTTTATCGCAGGTTAACTGTGGCTTTATTGTCAATGGGAAAATTGGACCTATCCCCAAGAGTCCAAGTGGTTTAACCAGAGCGTTACCTATGGCTTAACCTGTGCAACGAATAACTTATTTTTCTGCACACCCTCTCCAGTCTCAAGAAGCATGCCAGTAATGACTTACGGATTTTCGGTAAATATGTCCCTGTCTTACAACCGAGAATGTGGAGCCAAAACATGTATAGTTTGAAATGCTATACCACCTGAGCTCCATATACAGCACCAATATCCATAATTAATGTCCATACACCTACTACCCTTAGCAAAACATAAAGACGCAATTCAATACAAACCATTCTGCATACAGCACATAATACAACATATATGTACTGATTTCCCAGCAGACTTCTACCGTTAACAGCCTCATTAAATCAGTTAAATGGTCCCAAGGGCTGGTAGGCAGTCACGTACAGAGAATCTATGCAATAACGTAATTTCTATACAGGGTTATCCAAATTAAGTGTCCACCATTAGTAACTTTGTTATTAGTGAAAATACAAAGTTGTTTGAATTAGCAAACTAGTAGCATTTTTAACGCTGGTAAAAATGAGAAATAAAAAAAAAATTGAGAGTCGTTATTTTGATTTTTTTCAGTAAAATAACATTTTTTAAATAGAAACCCCTATATATTATATTTTTTTCTGTTAAAGCATCAAATTTTAAACAAAAAAGCTTACAATAACTTTTCTCCTAGGTTACAAATTGTTGAAGTTATGGCCTCCAATCTGAAACAATTAAATTGTATCGACAAACTTTATTTTCAACATCAACTTATAATCTTACAAAATACAATAACAATTTTTTTTAAAGAAGATGCTCGAAAACACCACCTTGTTCTTCAATACATTTTTGGGCACGTTTTTCAACTGCTCGAACTGTCTTAAGTATGGTCCTACCATCTATCTGGGTTATCTTTTCCCTAACTGCAGTCTTTAACGCGTCAAGGTTATCGTACCTTCGCTTGTAAATTTGGTTCTTTAAGTAACCCCACAAGAAGTAATCAAGTGGGTTTAGATCTGGTGATCTGGGAGGCCACTGTATTGGGCCATTTGTTCCTATCCACTGATCATTAAAAGTAGTACTTAGAAAATGATAAGTACCTCTGGAGTTGTGGGCAGGTGCGCCATCTTGCTGAAAATGCAGATGATGTCTACTTATAAGATCCAATTCGTCTAAGAAATTAGTCAGAATTTCTGACATAAATTCCACATATCTTTCACCAGTTAGGGTTCCCTCATAAAAGAACGGGCCAACAATTTTTGAACCAATTATACCGCACCAAACGTTGAAACTGAAACGGACTTGTGGGCCTCTTGGATGTACTAACAAAAGATTTTCTCTTGACCAATAATGGTGGTTTTTTCTATTAAACATTCCAGAATTTGAAAAATTTGATTCATCTGTCCATAAAAGGTAACGAAAGTTATTTACATTTTGGCGACAGAAGCTAAGATACCAATGGCAAAAAACAAGTCTTCTCTCTGGATCCCCTGCCAAAAGCGTTTGAACTGGTCGGTACTTATACGGAATAAATTTGTATTTTTTTAAAATCCTTTGAACAGTACCATAACTGAAATTAGAGTCCTTGAGAATATCTGCTATTGAATTCTCACGATAAGCTTCAAAATATCCAATAACTGCAATTTCCGTGGCCTCGCTTATTATGAATTCTTTTTTTTGCCCTTGTTTTAGCAAAAACATTTTCGTTGCCCCTAAATTTTCGATAAAGTCTCAGAAAATATCGTTCATACGGTTGAATGCGAGCGGGATATAATTCACTGTAGTATTCTCTTGCTCTCAAGGAGGATTTTCTGCACACTAAATAGCATTCTAACATATCACACTTTTCTTCATGGGAGAACATTTTTCTTTAAATTAATGACACAATAAAGCTTATAAACAAGTATTTACACTAATGTTTGACATTATTTGATTTTATCATTGTTTTCCAAAGCCTTCTAGTTGCGAGTATGTCCAGTTTAACAATTTGTCGCTTATCTTAATGCTGTCAAATCGCGAACGCCATGTTGTTTTCATAGCCGTCTTAATATTATAATACTGCAAATAATTAAAAATATTTATCGTTATTTTGACTTTATTTTTGACTTTAGCGGAAAAGTCATTATGAACTTTTTTGTTTAAAATTTGATGCTTTAACAGAAAAAAATATAATATACAGGGGTTTCCATTTAAAAAAATGTTATTTTACTGAAAAAAATCAAAATAACGACTCTCAATTGTTTTTTTTTATTTCTCATCTTTACCAGCGTTAAAAATGCTACTAGTTTGCTAATTTAAACAACTTTGTATTTTTACTAATAACAAAGTTACCAATGGTGGACACTTAATTTGGATAACCCTGTATATTTGCACATGTTTGCAGGGCCCCGACGTTTGAGGTATTCTGTGTGACGGTGAATTGAGCGTGTTGCCTTCATTGAGTTTTGTTTGTAGTTGTCTGCAAGCTTACTGTGAAAGGTCCTTCGACTATATTTGATACAGCGCAGAGCTTTTGATTGTTAGCAGTAGGAACATTTTGTTCTAGAGAAACCATATCTGTACAAGGCCCGCTATCGTAAGTTGACTGCAACTCAGCTGCTAACCAAAAGTTAACTTTCGAAAATCATTTTTCAATGTCAAGTTTGTCCTAAAGCAGTAGTTACTTTCAACCAGAGGACCATGTATGGAATAACTGTAAAGTTGTCGTGGATGACACGACCTCCAATCCAAACATAACAAAACGCACAGAAGACGAGAAAAGCAAAGCTAATACATTACCGGTTTCCAAAACTCGCACCAACTACTGTTTGGGAATGTATTATTCTCTTAAGTTGTAAATTTTTGCTACATATTATAGCGAAATTCATTTGCCTTTTCGGACTTGGCTTTTAATGGGTACAAGAGAGAAATAAAAAGCGAGCAATAGCGTGCGAATTTTAGAAAGAGTGCGCCCTATAAGTATCGTTACCATGTTGCCTAGCAACTATACTGGGACAGGAGTTATAGCTGTGCTCCTACATAATGTCATTAAAAATCGGTATGATGTCAAATTTTGTAATAGCACATTGCGCGCCTACTCGGTCTGAGCGTGACTCATGGACGAATGGCTTAGCGACCATGTAAGATGTTGCAACTCGCATTCGCCAGCATATGCCTTGTGGGTTGTCAGTTGCCAAGATAGTCTATGAGTATACTTTGTCTGTCTTTTGTCTTTTTTAAGCTCATGTTGTAATTACCAAACAAAATGCGTCAGTTTTCTTACATTTTCAAAAATTTTCGTTGAGTCATTACGGAAAATTACCACCGCGTTGTGTATGTGGCAGGTCAGTCAACTTCTTCTTCATAAATATATAAATATCATAACAATTAAACATTCTTCGTGTGTTCTGCCAATACCCCCAACAGGAATATTACCAGTCACTATTAGAGAATATTCTTATGTGTAGCCTATTTTCTCATCTGTTCGTTCTATTATGCCTCAACAACGAGGGATTTCCTTTTTTGAGCCCTCGCATTTTTTAAGTTCAACTAATTTGCATGTGGCATATCCAGGATAAATAAGGAAAAATTTAGATAGATAGATCTGGAGTAAATGTATTTGTGACAAGAAACCAACGGAATTATCATGAATACAGATTACTAGTCGGCAACAAACAGAGACTGCTAGTGAACATGAAGTGAACTACAACTAGTTCCTTCGAAGTTGTGATTTTACAAGGAATCCAACATAAAATTGTATAAAAATCTTTCATAATATCAAGAAAATCGATATAATGTCATTTTAAGTTGCGCAGTATGGGTACGGAGTTCAAAACACCCCTCCATACGCTCGAACCATTGAAAAAGGCGACACATGCATACAGGCATCGAGGAGTCGTGGTTCAGTCACGAAAGAGCGATCGATGCCAACACGGAATTATAAATTAGTGTGTTAAGTAGTAATTAATTTGTTTGTCTAGTGAAAACCTGCTTTCGTTACGACACGTGTCAGGTCAGACTGTATGCTGCATTAGCATTTCAATAGTAATAATACAATATTGAATATGAGAAGCTTCCAGGTGGCTTTATATGCAACGTAATATATTCAGGCAGTGAGGAAACAAGCCCGAATTGCCGTCCATACCTCAATCCTTGAAGTCGCAGGGCGCTTTCCGGCCACCAGCAAACATGCAAATATACAGGATTTCCGTCCACCTGCTCTGCTGTATCTGTTCTATGTCAACGGAACTATCAAGTGTAAATATATAGTTTTACTTATCATTGTCTATGATTGAAAATTTACTTTTATCAGGCCGTACATCAATCTTGTGATTCTCATTTTTAAAAAGCTTGCTGTTCTCACTCTCGCCGTGGTTGATTCTGGCAATAGGTGGCGGCTCATTTCGATGGACCTTACTTATTAAGTTTTACTTATTTAACAACAATCAAAGCCAATTACAGGATGGATAAACATGAAATTAAAAATGAATGCATGAAAGCTGGGACGCTGAAAAAACCTCAAGACAGAACTCTGAGGAAAAAGGTATTCTAGCTTTACCCATCCAGCACTCAACAATTAAACCGGGAACATTTATGCAAGACTTAACGAAAATAAGCATTGATGTCTCCCAAAGTCGAACAAAACGAAAATATATCTAAGATGCTATTAACTGGATTATCATTACGGGTCATTATATAGATAGGAGAAAACTTTGGTATGTCAGGCCTGGAAAAGTAGAAAGTTAAACTATTTCGTGACGATAATCTAGGATCAAAGAAGTTAAGTTGTTCTAAGATGACACTGAAGTCTATAATGCAATGGATAAGCTTGTGAAAAAACTAAAGTGAACTGTAATAACATTGAGAGTAAATAGCAACTGTTGTAGAAAATGATTTTAAATTAACTTACAATAGTATGTGAGATTGTTGCTAAATGGTATTAACGTTTAAGTTGATGAAAACATTTAGTAGCCTGGTAAAAGCTGGATAAATGATACATTCGTTAAAATTAATATAAAATAACAACAGGAACAAATTAAAACGGATTAAAAATATTTAGAACGAAAGGTAAAATTACATTGTGAACCACCTGATGCTGCACAAAATGGTGTGGCCCAGGCTCATAAGTAGAATGAAACATTTGACAGATGACAGAAGGTTGGTGATATCAGTGTCGGAATGAAAATTTTTGTAAAGTGTGTGCTATGCTGCCAAATCACTTCAGATGGTGTGATTTATCAACATATGTTAAATAAGAACTTGTCAACAGATCAAAGGCAGTTGAATATACTATATTGTTGATGAGATGGACAACTGAATTGAACAATTATTATTTTATTATGAGAAAACATTTGAATGGTATGGAAATTTTGAAGGGATAGGGTGGAATAGACCAAAGAACTAGATTCCATTTATGGTTGTGAAAAGTCAAAATTTGGAGAGATTTGTAAGTGCTCCAACTTTTCGCAGTTTAGCAAATATGAGTAAATGACGCTCAGTTGCTTAACATCTGTCTTCGTTTGGATAGGTGTTTTTTCCTTATCAAGAACTTGGATACTTGTGTCGTTCATAGAGTGCCCTCTCGGGAAGAAGCATAGAATCACTTTTGTGTGATGAAATCCTCCCTTTTAGATATCTGGAAGTCTGACCTATGTATATTTGGTTGCAATTATTGCAATTGATAGAGTAAACTGTGTTGGTTAAGCCAAGTAACGGGACTCCGTCTTTCATCTTTGAAAAAATACAGTTTATAGTGCGGACAAGCAATTCGTCAGTTCAACGGGCTACATAGTCTGATTAGCCTAGGGGTCAGTTCTTTGATATAGGGTAGGACAGCAAGACCAGATCTGTTCTGTTATTAGGAGTTGTGAGAATATTACTTGGATTATTAGAATTTGGAAAAATGCTGGAATTAGAGCTGAACAAGATCTTGTTAATCAAACACTTTGGATAGCCTCCGTAAATTTGAAATATGGAAAGTAATATCAGAGATGCTGATTATGACCTAAAATTGAGGAAACGGCCTGAGGCCATGGGTTTCTAGTGCCAGTCTACCAATAAACTATTATTGTTGGTGCGGATGAGTCTTGTGTCTAGAAAAGGGACAGACCGGTTCTCATCTTCTTTTTCAATGGTAAATTGGATGTAGGGGTCATAGCTGTTAAAATCTCGGACAATGCTATCCAAACCTCTGGAGGAAAGGCATCAAATAATGTCATCTACGTATTTTTTATGAAAAAGAGGTTATAGGGCAGTTTCAGAATAACAGTATCAAGCAGATCATCCATAACATGTTCAGCCAAAATTGGTGATAGAACAGATCCCATAGGACAACCATCTGTCCGAGAATATATTTTGTTGTTGAAAGACAAGTAGTTATTATGAAAGAGAAATGTTATAATGTTGGTGAAAGATTCTAGAGATATGTTGCAGTGTCGACTTATCTCATCCCAGTGTCTATTTATAGTCCTAGTACATGCATCCAGATAGATATTACTGAATAGCGACACCATATCAAGACTGGCGATAATATGATCAGGTGGTATTGGCAACCTGTTGAACTGGCGATATACATCAAGCGAGTCTTTGATGTAGTAATCATCATCACCATGTGCCGATTTCAATGTTTCCGATATTAATGAGTGCAATAGGTCTTACAGAGAGAACAGGTGTATGTATGACAACACCAACTACAACAACAACTAAAGGCGGAAGCTTTATTTTTCATCTAACTGGTCTAAACCACAATGACCACGTCTCAAGTTATATATACACCTTGGGAAAAAACATTATTATACATTATGATGAGGAAGAGAGATGGAAATATACAAAAGTATGTAGGTGCGTGAAAGACACTCGATTGTAGGATTCTATGTGGCAGCATCGGAGTGTGACGGACAACGGGGTAAAGTAGAAGAGTGATAAAAGAGAGAGATGGCAGAACGGGCGCTGGCGCGTACCGCTTAGACGGATGCGCTCAACAAATGCGATTTGTTTCTCCCATTCGCAGAGTTGCCGATACCAATATGTCATATTTCTAAGAAATCTAAGTCTACCCAAATTTCGGGAAAAATAGCTGCGGATTCCACATAAGAGTATTCCAAAAATGAAAAAAGTTCAAACTATTAAAATTGTATTAATGTTTCATGGTTCAAATCATATTTTTCATGTTTGTATATTGTTGTATAAATGATTTTGTAATCGCTATTCTTGTTGCCAGTAGAGATACAACAGTATTGAGAGAAATCATGGACCGCTAGATAGGGCTACAACTACCATATGACTATCAAATAGTAGTGATAAACAGGGTTTGTTTATAGCACAGTTGCCTGGTGTGGCGAATTTGCGCCATAGGGGCGATTTGACCACTTTGAAGGACAACTATAACGGTTACTATGGTGCCCGGTATTCGGGAATCTGGCAATACCTGATGATTCCTAACGTTTATTACGCCAGATTGTTTGCTGACTTGCGCAGTACAACATGACAATCAACGTGACTGAGCACCTGGTAACCCTGGTTTAAGGTGTTATATTTAAAGAGCTTGGGGCAGTTAGGTATCTAGGTCACATTTTTTTATGTATTTCGATAAATCCGTAATGTTGAGTAAATACTAGATCACGTTTCTTGCTTAGTTTGCTGAAAATTCTACAATAGACGTACATTTTGAGAAACAGAGATTTGGTGACGACAAAATCGTAAAAATATAACGCATTTTCGTAAAATAATTTCTTTGTTGAAAAGACTGTGGCTTGATGACCCATTGAACGAGTATAGTGTCCCGCTCCGCTTTGAATATTCGAAACACTATACTCCAGCAGCATTCAGCTTCAATGTTATCTTTATGAAGTTCTAACGTCTAGGCCATGCTGATTAAAAGCTTGAATGAATCAACACTCAACTCTAAATTCCCCACAATTCGGGAAGCTCTACTCAAATTGGCAACACAGCGTATCTGCCTATTATTCTCATTCGTGATACAGGTCTGCGGTTAACGGTAGGAAATATGCACGAACAGCGATGAAAGTAGACGAGTCGATGCGCTGTTGGCAAGAAATAATTTCCCATGTATAACAATGGTTTTTCCTAAGCTGTATATATATCCTTTAATTTATTTGGGTAGAAGGCAAAGTATTGCAAAAGTGCACTCTTATAACTTAAACTCTCAAGCTTTCGAAGTTCTATGTCTTCGTGGTCTGGACTAAGTCGGCGAGATTGTTGCTGAAATTGTTTTTAAAACAACAGTGAATGGAACACGTAGTCGACGAATAAGAAACTGGACTGATGAGGTTCGATTAGGACGGAATTAGTTTATTATTTAATGGCAAATCATTTTGAAAGGTTTTTTTTTTAAAACTAATCGTTGATTGATTTTGGAAGAAATTTGGAGATTTTAAAACTATCAACTATTGAAAATTCCTTCGAGATTTTATCTTTTTTTCCACTGATAACCTCCATTATCCAACACGTGCCGACTGACCCGGTCAGTGGAAAAAAAGATGAAATCTCGAGGCAATTTTCAATAGTTGATAGTTTTAAACTAAGCGTTGATTGATTTTGGAAGAAGTTTGGAGATTTCAAAACTATCAACTATTGAAAATTCCTTCGAGATTTTATCTTTTTTTCCACTGATAACCTCCATTATCCAACACGTGCCGACTGACCCGGTCAGTGGAAAAAAAGATGAAATCTCGAGGCAATTTTCAATAGTTGATAGTTTTGAAATCTCCAAACTTCTTCCAAAATCAATCAACGCTTAGTTTAGAACAAACCTTTCAAAATGATTTGCCATTTAATAATAAAATAATTCCGTCCTAATCGAACTTCATCAGTCCAGTTTTTTATTCGTCGACCATGTGTTCCCTTCACTGTTGTTTTAAAGGAATTTCAGCAACAATCTCGCCGACTTACTCCAGACGATGAAGACATAGGTCTTCGAAAGCTTGAGAGTTTAAGTTATAAGAGTGTACTTTTGCAATACTTTGCCTTTTACCCAAAGAAATTAAAGGAAATCTTCTCCTAACAGTTAAGGCAATTAACTATGAATACTATATATATAACTCATGACACCAGTTGCCAACCCTTTCAATGTTGCATTGCAAGCGACGACAATCGTCTACTTTAGAAACTGCAGAAAAGTTTCATATCATCATCATATATAAAAAAATCAACATCGATAACTTCGGAAATATCATTTAAAAACATAATGAATAACAGAGGTCCCAAATTAGATCCTTGAGGATCACCGCACATAACAGTGTCTTCGCTTGCACATAACATACTGTTTACTGTCAAATAAATAACATCAGCGAATCTGAAAGACCAAATCTAGATAACTTATTGAGTAGGATGTTGTAGTCTAAATTGTCGAACGCTTTAGAGAAAACAGCTGACTATGGTTGACCTTCTGTGGTCACTGAAGCGAAATCAAAGTTCTAATTCAATCTGTCCTGGTTTTTTAAACTTCATGCACCACTCATTTCGCTAATCACCACATTGGAATGAGTTTCACTCAAAAGTGATGTTGTTTGACGTACAACTGCTCTTGATAGAGATGAAGTTAGCGTGAGGTTGAGGGTAGATACTAGAGCACGTCCCTGTGGAATTCTTAAACAAGATTAATCGAGAGACTGGACAGGGAGACGATGTTTCATCCCAGGAGGAGATTTCAGGCAATCCAAGGAGAACAAAGGAGATCTCAGGCAATTCATGAAGCGTTAGTAATAATAGGTAGATCAGAGTGTATCTAACGAGATTCTTTATTCCGGTGGGAAAAGTCCAAAGCAATCCGCAGAGACTGACAGCAGCCCAAAGCTGTATGAGGTAATCCAAGGAGATTCGAAGCAACCTCTGGATCTGCACATCCTCCGGCGGCACGTTTCTGTCACCATTATAGCTCATGGTTGCTAACTCTACTGAATTCTCAGTTACTCATACGATTTTGTTTGGTGAGGATACAATGAGAGGAACAAATCTATACGGAAGAGACCTTTTGGTATAAAGTATGGTTAGCACATCGAATTCAATCGATTTTGAATCTTTGATTAACGCATTCTACCTCAATATAACTTTTCAGTAGCAAGATAGCACTAGTGAACAAAGGTAAAACTGTTGTTTGTGACATGGACCAAACAAGGTGGTTATTATGTAAAACGTACCCAAAAAGCCGGATATAGCATTCGACTTTCCATATCACCCACGATTTTCTTGCAATAAGGCATTTTATTTGCTGCTTATTCTCATAAAATATAAGGATATGTGTGTAAGAGTATTAGTAAACACCCGAATAAAAATTAATCTCCGAATGTTGTTGCCAATGTTTTACGGCAATATGTTGCTCCTGAAGTATCTCTTAACAATGTTCAGCAATAATCAGCAAGTAAATTGACAGTCAATTTACCTGGATCCCGTTTTTTCATAGCAGAAATGTTTTGGTGGAACCGTTCACCATGTTTATCACTTACCGCACCTAAATTTTCCAGAAAAAAATCAAGATGAGAATCCAAAACGTGAATTTATAGAGACATGTTACATCCCGTTCCTTTATACGCATTAATTAGTTCACTCACAATATCTTTATAATTGTCCGCCTTCACATTGTCAAAAAAAAATAGTAGTAACTGACTTAAAAGCATTCCAAGCTCGTAATTCAGTTTCATTTAGAGCATTGTCAAATACATTATCCTTGGTGGTTTTCCGTGTTTGTGGACCCACAAATATGCCCTCTTTAATGTTTGCCTCACCAAGTCTCGGAAATGTGCAGGAACCCTCTTCCATTTCGACCCATAGCTTTCACAAAATTTTTCATCAGTCCCAACTTAATATGCAAAGGTGGAAGCAACACGTTTTTGGGATCAACTAGTGGTTCATGAGCAATGTCTTTGAGGCTCGTCCATATTCATTATAACGGCTATGCACTAACAGAACTCGCATACTTTCATATGTTTCCTTCATATGAACTGCGTGCGCTATAGGTACAGATGGATATTTATTACCGGTGTGTAAAAATACTGTTTGTAAACTAAGCTTAGAGGAATCAATGAACAGGCGCCAATCATTTGGATCATGTTTCTGTCCTGACGCGCAAACAAATTGTTGACATCGGAGCAATATATCAACTCCCTTTCTTGACGGAAACAGTGAGTAAGGTGTTGTTGATGTTTTCGGTAAAAAGTAATGTTAACATCACCGTGGAGAGGACTCCATCCTTTTAATCTTGCCGCTAAAAGTTGTGACTGGGGTTTTGACAGATTTAATTCATTAAGTTCGCCCTGTGTGATCAAATGCGGTGCTGTTGAACATCCTGGCAGGTCAATCGAGAGATCGGAAATTTTTACGCTTTCTGTACCATTACTTTCAGAATCGGTGGATTCGACTTTTTCATCCAAAGACCAAGATTCTGGTGGAACTGGGACAGAAAGTTCATCACTATGCTTAATGGGCCGCAAAGCAGATGGTAAATTAAAATACTCAACAGTATGTTTCGATTTTGGTCCAATACCTTTAATATTTGTGAGGCAAAAATAGCAATCAGTAGTATGGTCCCTCGGTTCTCTCCAAACCATTGGTACCGGAAAGGGCATTTCACGATTGTCACCTCTTAACGAACCTGTTAACAACGTTAAAAAAATCTTACAACATATGCCAATGAGGGGCCCATAGTTTATCTTGATCGCCAACTTTAATTCCAAAATAAAGTTCGTATGCCTTCAATACAAGGGGAGTAAAAGTACGTTTTTGGGATTTAAAAGTTCCGCACACATAACAACAACTACTCGCACAAGAACACAATTTCTAGAAATTGTCCATAAAGCTAGTCTCCATCCCAATAAACTAAAAATAACACACCGTTTTAACAAAAATTCACAGTACTGAGAACATCTCAGTACTTTTCAACACAGAAAACGTTTCTGACTCGGCTGCTATTAGTCTACTAATAAACGCAATATGCTCTCTAAACATAGAGCTCGCATATAAAAAACTGGTCTTAACATTGCGAGTATATATGTGTGTCATCGCATAAAAGCCGAGAAATGCAGCAATATGAGATGTTACGTATTGTAATTCATAATAGTAGATGTTTCCAAATATCTGTGAGTGACAGAAAAATTCTGTTTTTAGATTTAATTTAAGGGTCTCAAAATACATAAGATACACCCAAAAATTGTCATGTCACAAATCCTGTGTTTATCAGCGTAATTATAATAGATAAGATGAGATATTCTGGCATCGCCGAAATGATTAGCAATCTGTTTTCAAATGTTTAGTGTCTCGTTTTCATAGATGGAGCTAGTATATTTCATTTCGGACAGATTTTTGGGCGCTGTCCCCAAGAAAAGTACGTTACACAATAGTTGAACGTAAGGATGTAGGAGAAATAACTGCTAATATGCATTCAGGGTTGATTAAATTTAAAAATAATCTGGGGTGCAGGCATAGTTTTCCATAAAAGCGCAAATCGATTAACCAACTGGACCAGACGTTGCAAAGCTTTTGAGTAATGATAGAGGTCGATCCACATAATTAGATATTGCCTCGTTTGGTACATTCTGTATATTTAAGACGAAACGTCTTTGTGAATTCGAGAAATGTGCATTTGCATTTTCTCTTTAGTTTCTCCGTGCATGCGGTCAACCTAATCTCCCTGAAGATTTCATTCCTTTTTGCGAATCCAAGGAAACAAATCGAAATACATCGCCTGAATTGAGGACGTGATGAATAATGCATGTACAGCTATTTCTTTGAAATCTGGCGAGTCCTTTGCAGATCAAGTCGAGATTACTGCCAAATACTTCCCAACATGGAGAAATTATTTATCAATATGTGGGCGGATTTGGCATTAGACCTTGTTACTGTTAGAGATCCAACTTGAAGTCTGGTCATGACAAGCTTATTTGTGATGGCACACAGCTTTGTAGCTACCACAGCATTGCATATGACAACATACATTAAGTCTTGTAGAAGGACGTCTCTTAAATTGCGCAAATTTATTTCATTTTTTCTACCAAAGTTTAGTGGTAAGTTACGCATTTGTGATACGTATACTGCACTCCTTCCAGGAGAGGGATCAGTTCCGAGTGCCACCTGCTCAGTGTATCTCCAATCATTATAGAGCACAACGTAAACCCCTGAAAATATACATAATTATTCTATTATCACCTATATTCGAGTATGGATTTCTATGACCTTCTTGCAGAAGCTTATTTGATGAACATCGTTGATAGTGAAACAAATGATTTTAATAGGCTATGTTTGCAAATCATGTTTATATGTCAGACTATTTTATGATTATGTTATGTGCTTTTTTGCTTCCTCTTGATGTATGTTATCGCAGGCTAGGAGTACTTTTTGCCGATTCCATTGTCTTCAAAATAGACCAACTTGATTCTGGCTATATGAGGTCGCGCATTATCTTGTTGGAAAAGTGGGTTGGTGAGCGTCCGAATATTAGGAAAAAAATGTAACCTCTAACTGTTCGCGGACGGCCTCCCGTTTTCATCACTGACAACAAACCACTGCACTCAGACTTCTGTGAATCATGGTGGCTATTTCTCTAAATGACTACCTCACACGAGCCAACTATCGCCCTTATCAAACTCACTAATCGGTTGAAAATTTTCTGGTGTTTTCACACTAGGCATAGCGAGCAGATTACAGTAGCTCTCCACAACGTATTCTATGATTTAACAAATGCCCCTTGGAGCCCTAAAGCACAACTATCGCTCAGTTTTTTAGTACCAACAGACTATGTCACACTAGCCACTTTATCGTTATGTTGGAAAAGGTGAACGTTTTTTGTCCTAACCTAAACAAACATATCGTCGTTCTCCACATGTACAGGCGTAAATGATAAATAATCTAAAATCGAGTGATTTCACATATTTTTTTGTAGTCTCTCATTTCACGAAATGACGTAGCTGTATATAAGTTCGCTGCTAAGGAATAAAGTTTTCAGAAAATTGCGTAAGTTATAAAATTCCGATAACAATTTTCACGGACCGGCTTAAATAGATTTACGCCTCTGCGTTAAAATTGGTTCACTTTAGTGTAACAAAAAAAAACAGCAACGTGCAGACTAAAAAATCAGTATGTCATTTTCAATCTCATTTATTGCTGATTTTCGTTCTCTAGCTCTCCTGTAAAATTTGTAAAATGTTAGTTACGCCGGTACGTGCGGAGACAGACGATATATACCTAGGAAATCTGTGTAATACCTTTATTATTATTGAGTGTTCCTTTTATATGTCACTATATAGACCCTGATCGACTAAAATTATAATTCAAATACATGCAGAAGGCAGAGCCTAAATGTCTGAATACCGTGTTTGTGGCTAACTTGTTTCTAGTATTGTAAAGTGTGAAAAATGAATTCAGGAGGATTACTCACTATTCACTTGGTGAGGAATTTCAAGTACTGCTCTGGCACATGTTTGATCTGCAAACGCTGCTTGAAATTGTCACTGTTCGATTCAAAAACACGAGTTTGCTTACCTCTTCCTAAATTTGCAGCCTTTGGCACTGTTTAGGTCTCCAACTATGTTCAACTAGACGTCATTTCACGAAATAAACAAATAGCATTAAAAACGGGGCAGAAATAGTATTTTGATGGACAGTCAACAGATTATTTAGAGTAGAAATTATTTAAAAACAATAAATAAATACCGCGACCAGGGTAGAAAGATTTATTACTTGGATGAAACCTGGATAAATGCAGTATGGGCTGACTCTACAATTAAGTCTGATTAAGATGGACTAACCACTGGCCTAAAGAATCCGCCAGGTTCGTGTATCTAACCAATTCGTCATTTGTGTTGTAAAAATGGTGTCAAGTAGACTGAATCTATGAGCCTGTGGTGCTTGTATTATTATTAGTTTTCTTAAATACTATATGAAATAATTATTACCAAGGAAAGTGAGGCGATTTGTTAGCTGTCACATTGGCAGTGAAGATGGTTTTGTGCCCACTGATCTATGGGCATTTGAGTCAAAGAAAACGACCGACTACCATGAAGAAATGGACGGGAGTTCATTTGAACGATGGTTTGAAGAAACGCTCCCAAAGCTTGACGACAATGTCGTCATTATACTCGATAATGCTGCATACCACACTAGAAAAAAATCCCACAATGACCACAATAAAGGCCTAAATTAGCCAATTGCTCCTAGCAAAATACATTAGTCTCAATGAAAATATGGTCAAAGCAGAACTAATCCATCTAGTCAGGCAGCACAAATATAAATATAATCCTAATGTTATTGACGAAACGGCTGAAAACCAAACTGAGACCGTTTTAAGGATACCCCTTTATGACTGCAGATTAAATCCCATTGAAATGTCATTTAGGTTTTTCGGGCTATTGAGCCGTGGTCGCGTTGGATTTGATCCAAAGCTTTCGGCTACATCTGCGGTAGCCACCTTCAGTGGCGCTGTCGGCGAGAGCGAAGTGCTCGGCAACTGGATGGGCGTGTGGTTTTATAGGCGATCGGTGGACTGAGAGCTTAGCTGTCTGGTGGGGGTACTCTGGGTCCCTTGAGTGACGTGGTTTTTGCGCTGTGTCTTTTAGAATTGGAAGCCACGTTTAGTTTAAAGCAAAGCTTTCTTCTTTTCTATTGAAATTATCATTGTGTTTGTAGATTTCAATCGCTTCTCTGTAGTTTCGGGCTGAGTAGTGGGTGGATGTTGATAGTTTGGTCGAACAGAACATTGCAGCCGTGCGTGTTTGGCCACCGCCGATTTATCAGTTTGTCCCAGTCGACAGTTTTTTCATGCTCCTTGATGCGTGTTTGGAAGCTACGTTAAGTGGTGCCTACGTATACTTTATTGATGTTAGGAGTTGCAGGATTTTATTTGTCGGTTTGTAGATGGCCTTGACGTTGTGTTTCTGCAGCAACCTTCCTATTCTATCTGTAATGTCTTCAATGTATGATAGAAAGGAGACTCCCGCAGGTGGTTCCTTGTCTCCTGCCGGCGGTCTGCTTTTTTGTCGTGAAACATGTTCTATTTGTTCCCTGCGATAGCCGTTTGCTTGTAAAGCCATGTTAAACATAATCCTGTTCCCTCTGCAGATATTGAGGTTCACAAATTCGATGTGCTCGATCTATCAGATTTTTAGTGGCACCTCATTTTTGTCCAAGATGATGGTTGGAGTCCTTGTGCAGATATCTGTCAGTGTTTGTTGTCTTGCGGTAAACTCTGTGACCCAGCTTAAAGTTCTCTAATCTGACCACCAATACGTCTAGGAAGGCCAGTTGATTGTCCTCTTCTATCTCCATTGTGACCGCACGCCCATCCAGTTGACCGATCAGTTTCAGTCAACCCGCCAAGCCGAGCACCTCGCTCTCGCCGTCAGTGCCACTGAAGATGGCTACCGCAGATGTAGCCGAAAGCTCCGGCTCAAATCCAGCCCGACCACTACTCAACAGCCCGAAAAACCTAAATGACAGAATTCGCCGTCAAAGCCTTCATTTATTCAATCACCGATTGACATGATTTGGCAAATATACTAAGTGACATATAAATCCGAACACCCAGTTTAAATGGTTTTATTTTAATAAAAGTTGGTGAATGTATTTATCTTACTGTAAATAACAAGTGAAAAAATTTTCAGCCTTATCAGTTGGACATTCCGGTTTTTATACTGCTTTTTTTTAATTCACTGACGCTCTAAAAATGAATATTTCAGCCGCAGTAAAGAATCAACGTTGGCGGATTTTGGTTCTTGACATCCTTTACGATCGGTTACGATGCCTAGAGTACGGAGACCTGTACGATTTCGTCAACTTAGTGAGTTTGATAGGGGCCGTATAGTGGGACTTAGGGAAGCTGGACTTTCTTTTCGGGCAATTGCAGTTAGAGTGCAAAGAAGTGTAGACACTGTTGTTAGGTGTTGTCAGGCATGGCTTCGAGAAGGCCGTACGCAAAGAGCAAGGGGCACTGGACGCCGCCGTAGAACAACAGACCGTGAAGATCGCCGCCTAAGGTTATTGGCCTTAAGGGACCGTTTCTCCACTACCAGGTCCATTGCAAATGAATGGTTTGCAGAACACGGATGCATGCGAAGTGTTTACCGACGAATGAGAAGTTTTGGCTTGTTTTCATACCGGCCACACTGGGTCCTCCCTTTAACTCGAGAACACCGACGTAATCGCCTTGAGTGGTGCGGACAACGGTCACTCTGGGATCAGGAATGGAACAGTATTGTCTTTAGTGACGAGTCTCGATTTTGTTTAGGCATGCACGATGGTCGTGCCAGGGTTGGAAGGCGACGTGGTGAAAGGAGGAATCCACAGTTTTTTATTGAAAGACATGTTCATCACACTGTTGGAGTTATGGTTTGGGGTGCTATAGCTTATGGTTCCAGGCCACCTTTAATCTTCATCAGAGGTAACATGAACGCACAGCGTTATATCCACGAAGTTCTAGAACCCCATATTTTACCCTATCTTGACACCCTGGCAGATCCAACTTTCCAACAAGATAATGCCCGACCACATGTTGCAAGAGTCACAATACACTTCTTTCAACACAATGATGTCACATTGTTACCATGGCCACCAAGATCTCCCGACTCATCCCCAATTGAGCACGTGTGGGATATGATGGGTAGGAGATTGCTCAATTTGCAACGTGCTCCTCAGACTCTAGAAGCACTTCGAGAGGAGTTGGTGGTTGCCTGGAATGAGATACCACAGGAGGACATTGACCACCTGATCAGAAGCATGCCTAGGCGCGTTGGAGAATGCGTAGCACATCAGGGTGCATTCATACATTATTATTAAAGGTCAAAGGGCTTTAAAGCAGTGCAATCATTTTGAAATTTTTATCATTTACTTATTATGCTTCATTAAATACTTATACACAATTTTATTAAAATAAAACCATTTAAACTGGGTTTTCGGATTTATATGTCACTTAGTATATAAAAAACTATTTGGCTTCAAACAAAATAACAGTCAAATTTTCAGACGTGAAAAATTTGTTTTATGAAGATGTCAACAGAGTGACGGCAAACCATTGGAAAGATTGCATCCGTCACGTTCGACAATCGAAACAAAGATGTCGGATATGGACAATATGATCGATATTCAAATTGAATCTGTAATAATTAATATTAATCATTCGGACGATGATTCAAGTACTTCCAGCTAATAAAGAATATTGTGAAAAGTATGTTCACTTCTTTCTATAAAGATACTCATTTATTTTGTTAGATTATTCCAAGACTATTGAGGAAAATACGGACCTGTAAAACCTCGCTTTTGGGCATGTTGTGTTTTGTCTGGGCGTAATTGGACTACGAGGGGTATAGACACCTCGCGACGCGTGGTTTGGATACTGACTCACATAAAAGATTTTTTCGTGAGTCCACGGTGCAGCCCAGTGCACTACCGGGAACCGATAGTCAAATTTACGCGAAGAACGGGAATAGGGGAAGACGGATGTGACGTCGTCCGAATGTCAAAATATCACGTGGTGCGGGTACCCGCCTAACGTCTGTGAGGTACTAGCGGGTGACAGGTCTTATGGCAATGTCATTTAAAAACAAGCATATCAATTGAAAATTTGTCTTCGCAGTACTGAAAATTAAGTTAAATTATTAAATCATAAATGGAGGAACACGTCCACCTGATTTTAAATGACGAGGGAGAAGATCATCGAAGATATATGAACCGCACTTTTCATATCAAATGATTGATTTCATTGATATATAAGTACATTGCACAAAAAACGATCGGTCTTGTTATTTCAGATTCAAACAAGGCAGCTAAGTTTATCAAGGAGCTTAAAGCAAACATTTTGCACAGCATGCGCCATCTAGCCACTCCCGGTTGAACTTGAAACTGTCAAAACTTCGAGAGGAAGGGGAAAGTCCATCTGTTCCCGCTCCGGTTCACTACGGGATCTCGCTAAAAAATCTCTATAGTCTTCGACGTATGATGTACGTTTTGGCCTAGGAGGGGATTGTGAGAAGGGATGGTGACAGTATCGTACAGTTCATTTATTGCTTTTTGGAGCGTAATATCTCGGTTGTCTCAAAACTTTGGTATATACTCGTATGTTACTAAAAACGCATGCTTATTATTGCCTGATCTATACGCTCTGTAAAGGGCGCCCTATATAATATGCCGTTGATATACTCGTACAATCTCTAGGGGATATGGCATGATGTTTTTGATCACGTGTTAGGCGGAAACTTTCATTGTGTAGATTTGTCAAAGTGACGTGCATCTTGTAAAACAGTCGGGTTTTTCTGAAAATATTGTTTCTTACAGTATCTTCACCATTTTATGTGCTACTGCAAAGAAACATAGTGTGTTGTGCCTTGATGAACTGCTGTAGGCGATTGTTTTTGCATATTGAAGTCGTCGGACATAAGGTCTTGCTTCATAAATATAATAGGTGGTTATGTTATGAGCTCATTAGATAATAGAAGAGTAACCGAGATAAAGAATAATCTTGTGCATCATTAAGGCTATTAAGATGGCACAACTGTTTCAGGTACTCAAGTGGACGATTATAAAGGGTTGTGCCCAGAATAAGGTCCAGAAGGAGACAGAGCTATTGACTGCAGTCACTGTGAAAGTATGATGACCCATAGTAAAGGTGATTAGCCAACCACAGTGAAGCAAATTGAAGCTGAAAGGACTCAATAGGAGTACATCAAACTCGACAGCAGTAGCAACGGAGACAGTTGAACTAACTGAAACAAACAAGTTCAGTTCTTCCCACCGCTATCACCAAAACCGTAGAGGCGGTGGAGCCTTATGGAATTGAATGGGAAAGAACTGAGTGTGATTGTCTACTAACACGCCCACTGGAAAGCATCGATAAGCCAACCCCGGTATTCCCTCCGAATTTAAATGTGGCAATATAGCGCCAGTTTCAATGAAATGGAGCGACATTTAGAGAATAGAACTGCTAAAACACACTTTTACGGCGACTGCTTTCCACAAAATTGCTTCAAATTGTTACGAAATAGACACATTTAATACCGCCAGCATAAACTTATAGGGGTTATAAGTTTAATTTTAGGATGAGAATGATCAAACAGAGCGGAATAGAAATGCTTTCAGACATTACTGATGTATTTACTAGAAGGTATAATAATCGCAAATTCCTGACATTTTTATTATCACTACTCGCTGGATAATTGTGATGCTCCTGTTTTTTTTTAAGTAAAGCGCTACAGTTTTTCGAGTCTCTTTTCTTTTTCAGTAGCAACGGAGTCAAAGCTCAGTTTCTTAACAGATGCCACTCAGCCGTATCTCTTACTGTGCACCCCTATTTGCAGGTATTAGCTGACGTCCTGCCCAAGTTCTTAATGAAATTGCTGATCCTTTGAACTGTCCCCTTCGTCGTCCCTTTTGAGTTATCAGATACCTGAGTAACCCTTCTATTCATTATAATACAATCGAAGGAGCTTTGTAATTTCCTGGTCTTTCAGCATTTCCTTCACAAGGGCTTGATACACTCTATCTCCTGTAGGTGAACACATAATAGCTCAGAGACAAACAAAAATTTCACCTCCCTTCGAAACCCTGCATTACTCAATCTGACAGCTTCTGCTATATCGTAGCTTGAATGTCGCATCTTTCTAGTTATTGATAAATGTTACCTATCACTCAGTTTAACCACTTCTCACTTGACACTAATACGGCATGAAATGTCACAAACTAATACTAGTCTAATCATATTAGCAACTTTCCCCGAAATAACTGTGAAGTCTGATTTTATTGGCGCAAGTTGTTTAAGGGGGTATTCAAAATATGGACGCATATAATGGGTACACAAATTTTTGTGGGAAAACTTTTTATTTGACAATGAAGAATGAGATAACTCGTTTTTTGAGATTTAATCAAAAGTGTTGGCAGAAACGAAAAGTCAGTTCATATGAGATTTTTAGGTATTTATGAGACCACATGAAAAACGATCCGACTAATAGCAAAAAGGTTATGGCCGAAAAACGAGGCAAAATGCAGCTTTTGGCACTTGGTAATGCGACGATAATTTCACGCAACTACTTGGAATCCTTCAAATCCGTAGGATTCATACTTCTGAATAAGAACCACAAAATTGGATTATATTGGTCAAGCAGTTTTTTGAGAATTTCTAATTTTTTATCCCAAAACACCTGTTTTTTGCCCATCACTACTAGTTTATTGAGCACTATACAGTGTTCGTTCAAAGAGCATTTAATAGCAAAACCCACTTGTTCTTACCTTGATGTTATATCACAAACCATTTCGAAAGAATGTTATTTTTATGCGAAAAACAAGGTATACGTTTTTTCTTCTAAACAAATTCAAACATTTCGTATTTGTGAGTAATTGAACAAATGCGCTACGATATGCGGAAAACTTGCATTACTATACACATTTTAAAACAAAGCGGATATGTCTATGATCTTCTGGTGCAAATTACTCACAAATACGACATGTTTGAATTTGTTTAGAAAACGTAACGCATTCTTTTTGCATAAAAATAACATTTACCCTGTATGTTGCTTACTAGGCTAGTAGTGATGGCCGGAAGACAGGTGTTTTGGGGTAAACAATTCGAAATTCTCAAAGGCTACTTGACCAATCTACTCCAATTTTGTTGTGGTTCTTTAGAAGTACGAATCCTACGAATTTGAAGAATTTCAAATATCTGCGAAAAACCGTCGTCGCATTACCAACAAGTGCCAAAACCTGCAGTTTTCCTCGGTTTTCAACCACAACAGATTTTATAAGAAAATGATGCACTTTTTTCTTATAATGTTGATCAGCTGGCTAGTTCATTGCCATATATTCACATGTAACTTGGTACGTTGAGGACTTTTATTGACCTTTGCCAAATAAATTTATCTTTGAGACATATATTTGCCTAGAAAGGTATATCAGAAACGCTTGGTTTGGTACACGAACCGACAATGTTTCTTGTAATTGGTGACACTATTTGATTGATTCGCGTGATTTTTAGAGGAAAGCGAAATCATGCTACATTTACCGAGATATGTATTATTTTTTGGTCTTCATGCTGAATTCCCTAAATGCCGCATAAATATCGTTATAACTTTTTGCTTGTCGAGATAATAATACAAAATAAACGAGATTGGGTTTTGTAATTCATGCTCAATCAGAGGAGTTGGATAGTTTGTGCAGATGGTCTAAAAAAATCATGGCCTTCCAAATTGCGGGTTCAATGATACACGTAGACATGATTTGTTGTGCGGTCAAAATGAGAGCAAACAGTCGATTGGCCAATAACTTTTTTTTAAGTTTTCAAGTTACTAACTGTTTTAAAAATGACTGTCTCTACTGGATTCGAAAAATAGATGTAGCGATTGAACGAGTAGGTTTAGGACTACCTATTGTCCATGTCGATTTGAAGTTACACCGCTACATCTTGTGCCATAAGACGTACTAGGATGCTAATATCCGTGGTTTACATTTGTAACTGTTGGTCGAGAAAGTAAACAATTTTATTTAAAAATGATTTAAAAGTAATTGCTACAAATGTTATAAGCCTTAACTACCAATGCATATTCTCCTAGACCTTAAACTCCGACGCTCAAATTAATTTTTGGATAGCATGTGTATCACATCACGCCAAGCTTAAACTACTAGAATCCAAATAAACAAGTTCAAAGTTAAATTGAGTAATAAGTCCAGAGCTGTGCTGTGGTGAGGATACAGTTTGCATCAAGAAATCTAGACTAAGAAATGCCTTCGTAGGGGTATTAAGAGGGTACTGTCGACTAAAAAAACGGGGAGCCTAGCAAAAGGAGATACCTGCTGATTCTGTAGAAGGCAGAACAAACAACTTCTGAAGCGAATGCCAGGTAAGGTTGAGTTTTATAACTGATTCAAACTAAATAAGGACGTCAAGGAATTAATTGACCAAACCAAATGTTTTCTCTTATTTTGACCGCGTACCAATTATTTACACGAATTAATATTGTAACGTTGGAAAGGTAGTGGACGACAAAACTTTTATAAATAAAGCTGAGTTCCGAAAAAATACAATTTGTAACCGAATCTTGAACCTCAAGTTTTTTATTCACTCCGCATGATTTAACAACTTCGAACGGTCACAAGTCATTTTCTGTTTGAGACCGTTCTCACGAACCATTAATCTGATTAAGCATGCATTACCGAGTCCTGCTACATTTATTTTGTGTCATTATCTCGACAAACAAAAAAGTTTATAGGATAATTAAACCTCGGTAATCCTTCCCCACAGAGCATTACGGTTTGATGTTTAAATAATTATAGTGACCCTATTGAATAATGAAAAAATATATTTTACTTTGGGATACAATTTACATTCATGAATTAAGTTTCTCATACTCCTTTACTTAAAGAATGACCCTCGGAAGACCGCATGTTTGAGCAAAACGTAGCTTAGAGGAAGCAGGAGCAGATCAATGATTTATACACGCTGCAACGCTTCCTTGCTTACCCTCGAAGTTGCTCCTTGGGAGTAGTAAACCTGCAAAACTCCCTTATTTCCAGAAAGTTCATAAAAAATGGGAATCGAGAACAACCGGTTGTTGACAATTTTCAAACTTCGGCAACTGCTGAGTTCTAACTTTTTTCATTTTATACTGCGAGAATTTCCTAAATGTTGAATGTAGGTCGTTTCATGTATAGTTGCGAAACTTTGATATGTTCCTATATGTTTAGTGGCGAGGCTGGCTACTTGCGAAGCTCAAACAAATCACATGAATCCACGTACCTTTAGTATTGTCATAAGTGTGTAAATATTGAACGGAATTTGACGAAGAAAAAAACTAGACGACCAGACTGTTCATTGACCTGTATCTGTTACCTTGTCGAAATTGTATTGTTAAAACCCATTATCAATATTTGCATCCAGATTTCAAGATTGATGCAGAGAGACGTATTTATTCGAAATCTATGCATTGAAAACTGAGTGATATAATCCTCCAGTATTTCCCGCTGAAGGAATCTACCAATAGGGATTCATTATTTCAGATACGGATAAAACCTCGCTAGACATTTCAAGTCAAACTGTCAATGCCAGATGCCTTTATGGCAAGACGAGGGTCACGGAATGTCCGGATGGATGGTGGGCTATAGGGAACAAGATCGAAGATAATATTTGTTTCTCGAACATCTGCGGAATTAACAGCAACATTGATGCTGATCATCACTACCTGCAATCAAATCGTCCCGCCGTGGTTTTCTTGGCGGAGACAAAAATCTCAGGGTCTGCACCGACTAACCATCTTAACTTCCCAAACTACGAGGTGCACTCCAATCTGAGAAAGGAGTTGTGGCTTTTGTCCGCAGCAGTCTTTCCTGCACCAGAGATGTTTCTTTGGAATCGGGTCCGAAAGACATTCTGTGACTTCGTCTGAACTCCAAAACATCACCCAAATTTATTTGCTGCCTTTCTCGCTTTCCCTTGGACCATAACTGGGATGACCTACTCGAATACCTCGCCGTCCAGATCGACCTCCAGAACATCAATCATCCCGCTTCAGAGGTAGTTCTTCTCGGTGACTTCTATGCCCATAATTGGCTTTGGTTGGGCTCAAACAAGACTGATGCGGCAAGTCGTGAAGTCGAAGCGTTCGCTGTTACTCAATGGCTAACCCAGCTGGTGACGAGCCTTACTTTTTCCCCGCGTCTCGTCAAAAGCCAGTAGCCTTCTGCATCTCTTTCTGACCACGTATCCTGTCCCTTACAGCACTGCTGTCCTGTCCCCCTGGGTAACTCAGACCACGGTCTTGTGGCGGATAGGTTTCGGTCAGAACCCGCTGTGGCAGCAGAAACTCGTACGGGCCACAACATTCGGCATTACGGACATGCCGACTGGGAGGGGTTCAGATAATAATTATTCTCTAGCTTTCCTTGGAAAGATGCCTGTTTCACTGACGCGGATGCGTCGGCTATCTGATCTTCGATAACACTGATCAACAGCCAAAAAATATCCTAAATAAAATCAACAAAATATTACTATTTTTGATGTGTTAAAACCGGAATGAAACTTATTTTTTCAATATTAGTTCAAGTTTTAGAGATACGGTAATTATATGTGTTCCTGCTGTGACAGTGTTAATATACTGTAATTCACAAGAATGCACGTGCTACATTTTTATATTCGGCAAGGAAAGATGATGTAATCGGCATGATTGTGTTACGTTATACATACGTGTACATTATATTGTTTTATATTAGCCATTTTTTCCTCAGTTGGCTGACAGCGTTCATGCAAGATGTCTCGAAAGTGTGTAAACAATCCAGATCAGTTTTGTTACGTGTGTGGTGATGTGACTTTTGCGTCTCAGAGACGGTCTATTACTCCACTAATAACAAAGGCATATCAGCTTTATTTCGGTTGTAAACTAGGTGATCAAGACAAACAGTGGGCAAAAAACGGTCTATGCGCTTTGCTATCCCAATGGTTTGGAGTGAGCCTACAAATCATATTAATGATTGTTACTTTTGCATGGTACCTTGTGTTGGACAAGCCACAGGTATGTCCAAGAAAAAAAAATCGGTTATTAACTACCCAAACATACCACCTGCGATGAGACCTGTGCCTCACAGTGACGAAAATCCTATTCCAAAACCCCCAGAATCCTACACTTGCGAATCAGAAAACGAATCAGATCATGTCGATCGAGTGATTCGTCAGGAAGAAGATATGCCATCAACGTCAAGAGATCCTGATTTTATACCGAGCACGTCATGCCACCAACCGCACAAAATAACACAGTCAGAATTAAATGATTTTGTAAGAGATTTAGAACTTCCAAAATGTAAGGCAGAGTTACTTGGATCAAGACTGCAGCAGTGGAACTTGTTAGAAGACGATGTTTCGGTATGTGTTTTTCGTAAACGCCACAAAGACTTAAGACTTAGAACCATTTTTCGATATGGCGAATAACTTGGTTTTCTGCAGTAACATTAACGGCTTACTGGCGCCTTTAAATATAAACTATAAACCAGAAGAATGGAGATTGTTAGATAGATAGACAGTTCAACACTGAGTTTAAAGGCAGTGTTATTGCATATTGGAAATATTTTACCATCTCTTCCTGTAGGGTATGCAGTTCACATGAAAGAATCATATGACAATATGAAGTACTTTTTGACATGCATAAAATACGATGAGCATATTTGTGGCGATTTGAAAGTTGTTGCACTTTTACTTGGGCTGCAGCTAGGCTACACAAAGTTTTGCTGTTTTTTGTGTGAATGGGACAGTCGGGCAAAGGCACTTCATTACACCAGACAAAACTGGCCTGTTCGTCAATTCCTAGAGCCAGGTCAAAAAAATGTACAGCATATGCCATTAGTAGATTCGAAAAAAATTTTATTACCACCACTGCATATCAAGTTGGGCCTAATGAAAAACTTTGTCAAGGCATTAGATAGAGATGGGTCAGCTTTTCAATACCTGCGTCAGAAATTTCCAAGACTAAGTGAGGCAAAGGTTAAAGAAGGTATTTTTGTTGGGCCACAGATTAGAAATATTTTGAAAGATACACAGTTTGAAAACACTTTAACAGGTGTTGAAAAAACTGCTTGGAATGATTTCCGTCTGGTGGTCACTAATTTCTTGCGAACGTTATCATCAGGATATTTCAACAATGGAAAAAAGGTACCAGGGAAATCCTTCCATGCCTGCAGACTACTGTTGGACTCTTGGTAGAGATGCTCCAGAAACGATCCATAAAAGAACAGCAAAAAGACAGCGCATATAGTGATTCTTATAAGTATATGAATCTTGTTACTTTTTTAATATATCCTTAAAAATAAAAAATTTTTTTTCTAAACCGCAACTAATTTTTTTATTTCATTGTCATTTTTGGATTCAGCGCCCCAAAATTAACAAAAAAGTGCACTTTTCCCACAATTAAAAAACTAAAATTTGTTGTCCAGTGTAACCGAAATTATCCACGTCAGAATGGAGGGATACATCCCTCACACAGTGGAAGTGCCTAAACCAGCGTCCAACGGCTGGTTTAACAAACTGTGTGACACTGCTCACCGTCAGAAGATCAAGGCACACACAAGCATCTTACAAAACCTTACTGTAGAGAACAGACATGCCGACGTCGGGTCGGGAAAAACCAGCACGATATAAAAGTTAGGCCCAGGGTAATGTCGCAGTGCAATGGTAGTCGGTCTTTCTAGACGCTGGCCAAGCAGATCGAAAAGAACTTCTCACACAGTAGCCTTCTACCACTTACGCGTCAGGATTATTCGAGTATTCAACTCAAAGTCCAAGGCAGAAGTGCTAGCCAAGATCTTTGCTGCTAACTCCTCCATGGACGTTCCTCCCAACGCCCAAGTGCCGTCAATCCAAAGAGTTCCCTACACTATGCCATTGTACTGAAGAGGAGTGCAGCGGAGCTTGCTCCAGTTCTTTCACGTCTCTTCCAGATATCTTATGAATCCGGCACCTTACCAAAAAACTGGAAATTTGCTCATGTCCAACCCACTCAAAAAAAAGGATCTAAGACCGACCCTTACAACTACAGGTCTATAGCTCTGCTTTCTGTTATAAGTAAGGTGATGGAGAGGTGCATAAATCGCGAGCTTCTGGACTACCTCGAACGTCACATATTGATTAGCGACAGGCAGTATCGTTTCCGGCACCAACGATCCACAGGGGACCTCCTAGCTTACGTCACGCAATTGTGGAGTAAGCTCATCCAGTCTTATGGTGAGGCTCAGGCCATTGCTCTTGACATCCCGACATTCCACAACGTCAACGCGGGTGTTCCCCAGGGATCGGTCTTGGCTCCGACACTGTTTCTCTTACATATCAACGACTTCCTTTCCTGCAGGATCAACCCAATCCACAACTTCCCTGATGACAGCACTCTACATGCAGGAATTCAGAGTGACAAGCCGATCTCTGCCGCTGAGCTGGAAAAACAGAATACTAGCGACGACTTCCTCTCTGACAAGATTCCTGGAGGCTATCACTGCTTGGGGACGCAACAATCTTGTACAGTTCAATGCTTTCAAAGCAAAGTACTGTACTTTAACGAACAAAAAGCGTCCTACCGCTCATCCAGTTTCGATGGATGCCCGAGTTCTGCCAAAGAGACATTCACTTCGGCTGGTCGGAGTCCAGATCACCGAGGACCTGATCTGGCACGAACATATTTCGTCAGTGGCTGCAGCTGCTGGGAAAAAGCTAGGCTACTTGTTCAGGGCTAAGAAGTACTTTTCTACGCATCACCTTCTCACTCTATACAAGGCCCAGGATAAGGTCTAGCCTCGAGTACTGTTCACACGTTTGGGGTGCTGCCGCCCCGACTACATTATCCATGCTCCATGCTGTATAGAGGAGGGCGGTCCGGCTGATCGATGACTCTTCTCTAACAGACAGTCTCGGGACTCTCTCGCACCGGCGGGCCGTCGGCGATCTGGCTTTTTTCTACCGTTACACCAACGGGCTTTGCTCCTCAGAGCTCTCTTCCATGATGCCGTCGCGCGATGTGCCTGCCAGACAGACCCGCCTAACTTTGGCGTCCCATCCTAACCGTGTCGAACTTCGTACATCCAGAACTGGCCGATAAGACCGCTCCTTTGTCCCGAGGGTGTTCAAAAATCGTATTAACAAAATTTCTTTGGGATCATCGTAGTAGCCGCGGTGTTCCGGCATTTGGGCTTCTGCCTGCGCGGCTGCTTCGATATATAAAAAAAACATTCAACGAACAGTACGAAAGAAAAGCTTATGATGTCATGCTACAACTTTTACGTCACTACTTTCGCGTCATATTTTATTTTTGAACTTTAGAAGTTATCTTTGACGTTTCTCTCTCATAGTTAATGTAACATCTGAATCTGTAGTTCTCATGCTGATAGGTTTCAATGTTTTCTGTCCCCTAAATAAAACCACATATATGTAGGATTAGCTTTTTTTAACGTTTCGGCAAAGCAGAAACGCAATGGAAATTTGAAAATACGGAAGATAAATAATCTCAATGTACCTACCCTTTAAGAGGTGATAAGTAAAATTTCCCTCCCAAAGAAGAAAAAGATGTTGGAAAATATCCCACACATCTTATTCGCCTTGATGTTCTGCTGAAAAGCCTCCATGCGTACAAAGATAAGCAAGCAATTCTTTTACTTACGGAGGGGAACAGGAGTCATGCTTGCCACCTCTGTAGGTGATAAAATGAGCAGTTTTTATTTTGTAGAAAGTGCATTCTTTTTTTTTTCGTTTTCCATACTGAGACGGTTGAGTCACTGTATCGAACAAACTGTGGCAACACATATATATTTTTTTGTTGAAGTTGAAGACTTAATTGTACAGTTGAGATAGATGATTTCAAAAAGCAATATCTAGATAACTATTGTGTAATTTGCTGTTAATGGACTGTATGTTGCTTCTGCTTTGTGGACACTAACTTGAACTTTACTCGTAGCCAAGTTTTATTAAGAATTTACATTAAAGTAATGAGTCTACGAAATACATGTGTTCATCTTCATGGATGGCGGATGAAAAAGGTGGAAGACGGTTCATGCGGCCCGACGTTGCTACGTTGTCTGGCCTTTCGAGGTTCTCAACAATTGACTTCCCAACTTTGTGATGCTGAAACTTGAATTGCCGACTTCACAACTTATTTTCCATTAAAGACATGCTGGGTACTGTTGGATGATAGGTTAGTGATACATAATAATAGTAATGAAACATAACTGCGAGGCTGCCAAATAACTGAAAAAAATAAATAGTTCGAGGTATACGCGTTGCATTTTATACCCTCATAAATATTTTGAAGTATATTTAACAGACAATTGTTATTGTTTTGTCTGCTATAGATACTCACCCATAATAAGCATGATGAGAGGTAGAATGGACAAGCACACCAATACGATGGTCACTATAACTGAAACAAAGAAAAATATTTAATGAATGTCGTTTTCGTGTGAATATAAGAGCTGACGCCCTCAGATACTTAATTCTATACGAATAATGTGCAAAATCGATATCAACAGTTGTTAATACCGTCATCATATTGCTATATTATTAGATAATACTATTGTGAAGCAAAACGCCTGAAATAGACCTGTGGTGTCTATTTATCCATGTTACGCACAGGAAGCCAATGCTGGTATGCTTTGTAGATACTTAGTATTCCCACCACTTGACAGTCGATCGAGATAGTGACGCATTGCTTCATCGTTGAGCGGTTAAGAGCCAGACGATGTAAGGATCTCTCTGTCGCACTAGCAAAATATGGCCTACTCAGTATTGTATGTTACAGAATTGTTGTTAATGTAAGATCTTAAATTATCCTTTGATTTTCATGTCGAAAGTCTCTCATATTTCTCTGGTCAATCGAAACCACATATCTTGAAAATAGCTTCTCTATTGTAAACGTTTCGGTCTCAATGATGATTGTTCAGTACAATGACTTTGACAATATTATATTTAACTGCCTTCGAGGTAACACTTAATTTGTTTCTTGTTGGCATTTTCATATTCCAATCCACGCAAAACCAGCATATCCCAGGACCGCCTGAGGGTAAGCATTCCTGCTCCCAAGAAAGGACGTCCAGTCCTCCAAAACGACAAACGAGCATGAGATTACCTGTCGCTTTTTTAATGTGGCAGATGTGTTACCCTGGTCCATTGTCCGGAACATGCCGAAAGCCTTCGAAAAAACGCGAAAACCCACCCAGAACTGTTATCGTAACACACCGTTTGAGACTTATGCCATACTCGACTAAAATGTTGTAAATGGACCTGAAACGCGAGAAGTGGTACTTCGACAATTAAAGGAAACCATGTTGTTTGCGCTGTAAGAAAATAATACAGTTTGTCCTGAAGATGCAACAACAAATCATGAGGAGAAACCTGGAAGGACACCGTTGTGACCGAGACGTTTACAATAAAGAAGAATTTTTAGATTGAACAGCGAGATATGGGGGATTAAATGTGTGAATTTCCGAAACTTTACGAAAGGACAAAACCAATACTGTCGTCTAAGTGTCAAGATACAAGGCATATGCTGCTCCAAAGGTCGGTCAGCTAAAATTTAGATTCAATATGTCATTGCATAGTACAGAAAAATAAAGTCAGAAGCTCCTGAGCATATTTACGTATATTTTCTTGTACTTTTGTTCTGGAGTGTACTTAAATTTAGCTATTTTGTTTAATAAAAATAATGATACATATATGTATTGTATCAAAATATTTGATGTCGCGCCAAATGATTTCAATGGTATCCGGGCAAACGCATAGGGGTCATTCACATGATGAGAGCTTTCTGATTCTTCAAAAATGACATCGAACTGACAGATTATTAAATGAAAGTAGTGGTAAAGCACTTAATTCTTTTAAAAAATGTTGCACGTTATATTCTCATAAGAGTATGCCGTAAATTTTGAGCTAGTCTACCAGTAAACACTTGAAAAGGTTAAATGTGTTCAAAAATGTCCAAGCTACATTAGATAGAAGTGTTTAGTTTGAAGCTGTATTATTCTTTACAAACTTTGGAACCTTTGCACGCGGATAAAGGAAGACAAACATGCAGCGAAGTTTGTCAACTGCTATTTGCCTCAACATAATATTTGAAGCACTTTGCTTCTCTATATTTACTTGCAGCAAATTCAGAAAAGGGACGCATAGGTAAGTATTACATGTCAGTCTAATAAATCAACATATTAGATAAAAGGCTCAGTAGTAGAGCTATTCAGGCGAGCTGCAGATTAATTAAAGCTAGTAAGAACTCTGCTCAGCAGGCAGATATTTGAATCAAGGTAATAATGTAAGTAAGCTTTACGATGCTTTTTTATGCCGAAAGTAATAAGTGAAAAGAAAATAAATGACACTCACTTTAAACACCAGCTCCCAGATAATGAAATGGCGAGTGCACTACCCCACGCAATACTATCATCATTTCATAAAAGAGTATTGTTATAAGTTTAACACAAAAAAACTGATGGGTCAAGGTAATCGGGACCGAAACTAGTTGAATTGCTACAAGGGACAATTTGGCTCAGCTCTACCACGCAGTTCATATCCAAGATATCTCAAGCCACCTTAAAAGAATTTACTTACCAGTCTTATTAACTATAGACAGAGCTTTGCAAACGAAGTCGCACGTACTGTTGGCTTCCAAATTGGCGTCCTTCAGCTGATACGCAACACTGCCGTATGTTGTAAGGGCCAAGGTGATGCCTCCACCTCCTCCACCTCCAATAGCGCTGCTACTTCGATGCGAGTCTGCTGCAGCATTAGAGGCGGCGCTAGCACAAAGCCGCCGTTGCTCGTCTCCAGACATCTGGAACAAAAGAGACACAGTTAACTTAATTCTCCAGAAAATTACAGAAGTATATACAGAGGGCCTTAAGACAACAATAGCTCATACTTTATGAGTGGAACATCTTTCCCCGCGGCACCCCCTATCTCTTTTCCAGGCAGCATGCATTCCTTAATACCCAATTTCCTTGGTCTCGGTTTTATGCACGATGGAAAGTCATGTGCCATAACGCGCCACTGAGGACATGGTTCCCGATCCTAGGCTGGTTAGGGGCAGACACCAGGTCAGCTGAATGAGTAGGCTTATAGGAACCAGGAAAAAATGTGGTGAGAGAGGTAATTGCAGGCAAGTCAAGAGGTTCGTAACAGGTCACGACAAACTTTGGTCGCACTGGATACTGAAGAGAAGTAGAGAATCCTCAATTTTTTGGTAGGAGATCTCACCGGCTACTCTAGACTGAACAGGCAATTGTCCGTTCTAAGGGTGAAATAAGATTATATCTATCTAAAAGTTTAACCACGACTTACATTTACCTATATCCAACTTTATATAAGATTTCATTCAAACCTAATCATTTTCACTGTTCTTGTGACTGAGTATGTGAAATTACCATATATCATGGATATTGTATACTTTTTGTTTATGGCGTATATTTAGCATCCTTATTAGGAACTATTTGTCGGAAATTGCGAAATGCGAAAATTACTTCCACGTACCGGCGATTAAAAATTGAAGAGCGGAGTAATGACTGCGGCTGCATGCTTTAGCACTTAGTCAGCGGCCCTTCTGAGAGCAAATGTTCTTGTGACAATTGAAGTGCAGGAGGTGGGACGCAAGTCTAGCAAGGTAAAAAAAATCGCAGATCTTGCGACAACTTTATCTAAAGTTAAACTTTGAAATACCGTATAAAAAATTCACCTTTAAGAATTCATGAAATTGTTTCCAGGCAATTAGTTTTTTATACATTATATGAAATATTTGAAAATTATTCTGCCAAACGCAAAATGTCATTCGCCCTGTATAAGGGATAATTGACAATATGTCATATTTTTGCTCGTGAAAGTTTTCAAGTTTTTCAATAGAAAATCCGATTTAAAAACATGGACATATACTCTGAAGGTCAAAGTAATGATCCCCCAGCGTCCCCGATGATGAATGGACCCAGCCAGAAGGAGAGAACAGAACTTACCAAGAAATCAAAGGAACTGATGACACCAGCTGTAGCAGACGAAAAGGACATAACCATCCAGCGCCAGACCCTGATCATCGAAAGCCAGGCCCAGCAAATAAAGGAGCTGACTGAGACAGTTAGGGACCAAAACAGTAACACAGTTAATCAATAATGCAAATTTTAATTCTAAATCTGACAAGGCTGTCAATTTAAAAAGACCTCTTGAAAATTTAACTGACGTGACATCGACCGACGATGAAATACAGAATGACGGATTCATCCAGGCCAAGTCTAGGAAAATATGCATCGACAAAAAGAACAAAACCGACAAGACGGATGACTTCCCACCCCTTCTAAAAGCAAAATCAAAATTCAACTTGACAGTCCCCTTAAAACCTTCTGCTTCATTAAACGTATCAACTTCTTCTGCCACTTGTCCTATGACGGTCGATGCAGCGACCACGTCTTCTCAATCTTTGGCCACTGCATCGACTGACGGTGCATTATCTCAACAATCTCACGCACGGGGCGAATCACGCCCATTGATTTGCGTGATGCAACCAAGTGACGACATCTAAACTACACCTTTATAAGCTTAGGCATTAAGATAGAACGCGCAGTTGCCGTTGATGCGGGAATCAGGATTTTGCCGAAAACTAAGGATGACTACCGAAGAATCGTTCGACTGTTCAGGGAGGCGGACGTGCCCTATCATACGTTCCCTCTACCTTCAGAACGAAATATTCACGCGTTACTCAGAGGCATACCCGCAATGTTTTCGGAACAGGAGATCAAAGGGGAATTAGAACAGAGGGGATATACTCCTCTCCACATTATCCGATTCAAACGCAGTGGCGGCGCACCCATGCCTTTGGTGGTCTTATTACTGCCCAAGATTGAAAAGTCCCAGCAGCTGTTCAATGAACATGAGCTGCTGGGTCTAGCAATCAGAGTTGAAGTTTAAAAGAACTCTCGACTTATTGGGCAATGGCACCGCTGCTAAAGGTATGATCATGCGCAGTCTTACTGCACAGCACCTCCCAAATGTTTAAAATGTCCTCCCGACCACATGACACATTTATGCCCCCTCACAGGACAAGAGGAGCGAAAGTGTGCGAACTGTGGAGGGGCGCATCCCGCTAACAGTTCCACTTGCAGATTCACCCCCAGGCGAAATCTGGAAGTCATAGCGCAAAGACGCGGTAAGTCATACGCGGAAGCAGCCGTCTCAACCTTCGGCTGCCCCCTCTGGTCGACCCACTTTGAACACGCAGAATGTGGACCTAGCAACTGCGCTTAGGTCCCTTCAACAAATAATAAGTCCCCTGATTAGCGCCACTCAGGCATTGCAGGCGATCTTTCCGCAGCCATTGAATGGCTAAGTACAATAGACAACCTGCATTTATCATCTGTCAGGCATCTTGGAGTCATCATTGACAAGGGTTAACGTGGCCGAAACATACTGATATTTTGAAAACAAAATTCCAAATTACCATTCGGCAGCTTTATCCTCTGTTGTGCAGAAATTCAAAATTAAGTTTGACCAACAAGATTCGGTTGTATAAAATGGTCAAAGACCCGCAATCACCTACGCGTGCGCGGCTTGGTGTTTTCTTGCCAAGACGCACACGTAGAGACTGCAAGTCCTGCAAAACAGAACCCTACGCACAATTACTAACGCCCCTTGGTACGTGTGAAATGAGACTATTCACAGAGATCTTGATATCCTTTATTTAAGGGATTACGTAAAATAACAGGCGCAGCGGCGTTATAATCAACCGGAATCGCACAGCAACCCTCTGTTGCGTGATTTAGTAGACTACACAGTCGAGCAAGTTCGCAAGCATTCCAGTCCGTGCCTCACACTGTGATCAAAATTAAATTGTAAATTCAGACCAGCCAAAATTATTTCAGTATACAAAACCGATCAAAATTATTTTTTGGAGTTACAAAATAATTCGAGTAGTGAAAGAAATAATGCTTAAGCTATTTCAAATGATTTACTTCTATTTCTTCCTTCCTTTCCTTCTTTGCCTTTTCCCCTTAAACATGTTTGGTATCTGGGTAGCCAGACCTGACAGACTAACAGACCGACGAGACTTTTAACTAAGAGCAAAGGTCTACCGGACCGCTCTGACGAATAGTACGGAAAATGTCCAATTTTCCGGACGTGTCCAGAGATAAAGCATGCTGCTTATCCACGGTGTTATGGTAACTTGTGATTTATATGAATCTGAGAGGGACACCTTGATGCTGAAGTGACACGATCTTTACTGTGCCCCATGCCATCAATAGTCACTGGTCATTTCGTCAGCGTCAATAGATTTTCATGTAACCTTATACATCAATAATTACTAATGTCTATGCTACACGTTCAATAAATATCACATTTCATGATAAATACTCACGGATTACTCGTACAGTAAATACCTGTCAAGAGGTATTTGTCTAAATCGAGAAGTCCACCATACATATGACCATCCATCAACCATGTTATATACTCGTACATCGCGAAATATGAAACGAACCCTTATCTCCGTCCTTATTCGACTCTATGTCATGTACAGTAGAACTAATGCAGAGCTTATTTGCAATTCCAATATATTAATGTGCATTGCAGCGAATTAAAGTGAATGAATTCGATTAGAGAACCAATACAAGCGGTAACCGATATCGAAACCGTAATGTTGTTACATTAACAAAATTAAAAGCAAGCTGGAACCAGCTAACTAGAGGTCAGAAATGCAGTTATAATGGTGCTGTGTTTGAATAACATTACCTTTCCAATAGTTCATTTGGAGCACCGCAGCCCCTTTATGCCTCAATACAGTAATAGACTGAAACTCTCTATAGAGGTACAAGTAACAAGAAATCGCGTCATGTAAGTTGACTGTGCACTTCCTACGCAGGAATCTCATCGGCTGAGGTTTACCCCACAAGTTAGCCTTTTTGACAAAAAAAAAGCGACGAACGTTTATAATCGCAAAAACTAAATTCATCAAGTCAATCAAGCACGTCCATACGATTAGTCTGTAGTCCCCACCTATGTGACTGCGTTGCTATCTAGATATTACTTCACTCCCGACAGTGCCAACCATCTCGCACCGTTACTTTGTCTAACCTCCAGACATGGCAACCTCCATCGGTTGGTCTGCCTACCGGATATATCCAGAGAAACGTGTGTTTAATTTTTTTTTATTTATCATTCTGTTTTAAGGGTAAATGGAACAAGAAAATTCGGTAACGCCAAAAAATTGGGATATACCGTCAATTTTTATTTTTTTTATTTTTTTCTAGTTCTTTACCCATAGCTCCTCCGTTACTGGTATGATTTACAAAAACAAATAAGCTCTTTCGTCCTTGAGATAATCATAAACTTTCTTCAAAATTTCAGATTGACAGACCGACAACTGATAGATCGAAGGAAATATTTTGGTATTTCGTAATGTGCGTGTCATATAACATTCAAAGAACCTAATGTCTCACTTGCGAAATTTTCAGCCTCAACAATACTTTGTCGCTGATTACTTATATATATATATATGCCCACCATACAATGTGAGGGCGCCCTATGTAAAATTTACATACAAAGCGAGGACCGCGACAAAGTGAGGTCCGCATACGGATCTCACTTCACACCCTATGTGTTTCCGAACCTCTAATAATTGAGAAAAGGTTAAAAAAGATGGTACTCAGTTTGTACCCAGGACAATAAAATTTGTGTATAGTACTTGAGCGCTCCGCCGTACCCTGCGCTGCGCGCGAGGAATGTATTTTCCGTACGTAAATAATTTGCAGTCAATAGAAAACCGTGCGACGCACCAAGTGAGGACCGCAAGCAATGCAACAACGGTCGGACTTCAGAAGGTGGGTCATACGATCTGGGAATTCCATTTTCCATTATATATTTCTTATAGGAGAATAATAATCAGCATAGGATACGATACGCTGTGTCAGACCTACTCGAGCGGCGTCACATGATGCACGTAAGCATTGGTGAACTGTAAGATCTGTTTATGGTTTATGAAACAGATCTCGTAGTAGGAAAGCAGTGTCAAGTAGCTTTTTGGTTTATAGAAGGACGCAATTCTTGTCTAACATTAGAAAAGATGCCGTTTTAGGTGACAAAGTTTTGAGACAGCTACTTGCACTTGCAAATTGTTACTACAGACAGCGTGAGCGTGAAGTTCTTTTAAGAAATCTAAGAGACACACATTATGCAAGAAAGTTTTGAGACTTCCTGCAACGAACTTGAGTATAGATGGTAAAACTTGTCTCATTTGGGTTATTATCAGAGAGGGGACCTTTCTGTAAGAAATGTGCTTCTATACTAAACTCAAATATCGAGGTACTGCATCTGCCAAAAATGTGTAAGATACATCTGACAGATCCGATTTTGAACTCTTCAAGTTTATTAAGCTGGAAAATACTACGATCAACCTTACCGGCCTGTCCTCGATGAAAGGAGTTCTTAAAAGTTAAAATACGTAATGGAAGTGTGCCAAGTTTGTCTGGTAGGTCAAACGTGTGGCGGCATCATGATTTGACTCACAAGACCGAATCGCATAATGCTTCTAGGGAGTATATTTGAATAGTTATTTGGCTATTCGAAAAATGTATGACATCAAAACACGTTTTATTTAAAAAGAAGATCGTGCAGAGTTAGCTATATTTTATGTAGTAGATCTTGGCTGGTATTTTAAGTCCCCTATGTTACCATCCGTTGAATTCGAACTCTATACTGAAGTTAGTACTACTAAAAAAATCAGCACATTTCAAATATCTCTCTATAAGTGGAGTTACTATCATCTGTTTGTTTCTTGTACCAATAAGCTAGTCCTTTTTCTACCACACTAGAATCAGTTGTACCTTTATGGAGCATAAGCATCCAACATGCGGATATGGTTTTTGTAACTAATATGAAGTAGTACTACTATACCGTGTGTGGAACACAATATTTCGGACTAGTACAAGTTACAAGTGAATTGACTCGCAATTATTACACCATACTTTTTATGGAATAGGGCCTCAGTACCAAGTAGTTATAAGTATTAAAGTGCAATACTGTCTAAAAAATGACAACTCGTAGATATGTTGATTTGTAAAGGCGCTTTAAAGAAATTAGGCATTTTAATCAGTTGATTCAGCGAAACATTAACGTAAGCATATGCATGGAAAGTGATTTGAAAATTAGACTGGCGATCCGGCAAAAGCTTTTCGGAGAAAGACACGTGACATTACTCCAGAAATACTCATACTCTCTTATCATCCAATCATTGTATATGATACCCTGTAGGAACAAGGTTCATTCAAAAGTGGGATGCTTCAATCGAATAAAGAAATAAAAAATAGGTGTGCAGAGAGAACATCTCAAGTTTCGATGTATGACTGGAATTGAGATATTAGAAGTGCAACAACTGTATTTTAACATTGTGAGAAATTACACTACGCTAGTCGAATCAGATGAATTTATGTGTATTTCCTCCACTGAGTTTGTGCAATTATTCATATTCACCTTGATTTGTAAGTTCACTCCCTATGTTAACATTCACTGCATTTGAATTCTATATTAAAATTGCTACTATAAAAAAGCTGACACTCTACAAACCTTATTTGCCTTTTACACCTGTTCGTACTATTAGTTAACTTTTTCTGTACGCAATAGTATCAAACAGCTATTGCAACATTTTTTTATCAATCAAAAACCACTCGCAGAAAGTGTATTTGATATAACAAGATTAATATTACCACTTGTACTCTCATGGAAGAGAAATACATGACTTGTGAATAAAGTCCTGCAACTGGAGACTGTGCAGAACGTGCAGGTCCTTCAGATTGGCTGTCTTTACTTCCCTCCAAAACAGAAATCTTTAGGTAATTGATATCCACTCACAATATAACACAGTGATGCCACGCATATCCGCGTTTTCAAAAGGATATATTGGGAAATGAAGCTCTGTATGGCTACCATAACATCATACTGGAGTTTTCAATTTTTGGTGGCAGATAAACATTCAAAACTCTCTTTCAAATCGATATTTCTCGAATGTTAGAAGGAAGTCACCCTTATATCAAAAGTCAACAAAAATAGTTCATACCTATGATGCACAATTCTCAAAATTTTCTCGCTATTCTCACACGAAACTTTGCTTATACCTAAGGCAAATAAAAAAGTTTATAGCTAACAGTGGAAGCATTGTAAACCATAATTTCTAGGTTTTTCATATGATAATAACCCAGTTGGGAAGGTACTATCAACTTGCTGCAAAGTCAATACTTGAAGTCTCAAAACTTAGCTGTACTTCTCTGATCTTATATGAAAACTTTGCGCTCTCATGTACCTACTCAGTTAACAAGTGCTACCTTCCAAGTAATTCCAGTTTCTAAGCCTTATCGCTAGAACCATTATTCTTCGGATCTCACATGAAAATTTTTTCGTACAAACTTTGCTTAAATGAGAGACCCTATAGGTATGTTGTCATGACTACATATATGTTATATATAGAAAATGATGTCGCCTTGAAAATTCGAGGTCTTCTAGCCATTTTAAACTATATGTGTAGGTTGGCTCTTGTTGGGGACATCGTGTGTCATTATTTCCCTCTCCATCTTCGTTTCCTCAGGTTACACCCGTATCCGGATGTGTACCTACTTTTGTGGTTGCATTATCTGTGCATTCATTTCGGGCCTGATGCAGCCAATAAGCAGAAGTACGTATTGCTCTGGTTACCTATCTTATTTTCTGCTCGAATTCACATTCCGCCTTTTTGCGGATTATATTATTTTTATTATTTATATACATATATAGGGTGGCCATCCATGTGTGGAGGGAATATTACTCATAAACAAATACATTTCGGAAAAATATATTTATGGCATGTTATACATGACATTTGAGGGCCCATTTCTAAAATATTATCAATTATACAGGGTGTCCCAATTTTGACCTACAAATGAAAGTTGTGATTTTTTTTAATAGAATGCCTCAAATTTAATTGCATATTTGTCACTAGATTTTGAGACTTTTAATCGAAGAACACACCAAAATTAAGGAAAAATATCACATCATTCATGGAAACAAGAGACAAACAGTGGGCTAGTTCCATATTGCCACTAATAGTACAGATTTGAGTTAAAAACTAATAACAATCAGAAGCCTCAAGCGTAATAGAGAAAAACAACTATAACGACAACATATACTAAGTGACATATAAATCCGAACACCCAGTTTAAATGGTTTTATTTTAATAAAAGTTGGTAAATGTATTTATCTTACTGTAAATAACAAGTGAAAAAATTTTCAGCCTTATCAGTTGGACATTCCGGTTTTTATACTGTTTTTTTTTAATTCACTAACGCACTAAAAATGAATATTTCAGCCGCAGTAAAAAATCAACGTTGGCGGATTTTGGTTCTTGACATCCTTTACGATCGGTTACGATGCCTAGAGTACGATTTCGTCAACTTAGTGAGTTTGATAGGGGCCTTATAGTGGGACTTCGGGAAACTGGACTTTCTTTTCGGGCAATTGCAGTTAGAGTGCAAAGAAATGTAGACACTGTGGTTAGGTGTTGTCAGGAATGGCTTCGAGAAGGCCGTATGCAAAGAGGAAGGGGCACTGGACGCCGCCGTAGAACAACAGACCGTGAAGATCGCCGCCTAAGATTATTGGCCTTAAGGGACCATTTCTCCACTACCAGGTCCATTGCAAATGAATGGTTTGCAGAACACGGAAGACCTATTGGCATGCGAAGTGTTTACCGACGAATGAGAAGTTTTGGCTTGTTTTCATACCGGCCACACTGGGTCCTCCATTTAACTCGAGAACACCGACGTAATCGCCTTGAGTGGTGCAGACAACGGTCACTCTGGGATCAGGAATGGAACAGTATTGTCTTTAGTGACGAGTCTCAATTTTGTTTAGGCATGAACGATGGTCGTGCCAGGGTTAGAAGGCGACGTGGTGAAAGGAGGAATCCACAGTTTTTTGTTGAAAAACATGTTCATCACACTGTTGGAGTTATGGTTTGGGGTGCTATAGCTTATGGTTCCAGGTCACCTTTAATCTTCATCAGAGGTAACATGAACGCGCAGCGTTATATCCACGAAGTTCTAGAACCCCATCTTTTACCCTATATTGACACCCTGGCAGATCCAACTTTCCAACAAGATAATGCCCGACCACATGTTGCAAGAGTCACAATAGACTTCTTTCAACATAATGATGTCACATTGTTACCATGGGCACCAAGATCTCCCGACTTATCCCCAATTGCGCACGTGTGGGATATGATGGGTAGGAGATTGCTCCATCTGCAACGTCCTCCTCAGACTCTAGAAGCACTTCGAGACTAGTTGGTGGCTGCCTGGAATGAGATACCACAGGAGGACATTGACCACCTGATCAGAAGCATGCCTAGGCGCGTTGGAGAATGCGTAGCACATCAGGGTGCATCCACACATCATTAAAGGTCAAAGGGCTTTAAAGCAGTGCAATCATTTTGAAATTTTTATCATTTACTTATTATGCTTCATTAAGTACTTATACAAAATTTTATTAAAATAAAACCATTCAAACTGGGTGTTCGGATTTATATGTCACTTAGTATATATTCACTACTGAAGACCTAATCTACAAAAACTTCTCGGAAATATCTCGACCATGTTGAATACACAGGCGTAGTCTTTGGATAAATGATCATTGCACATCCCTCAGTATGCGTTCCCTTATGCTCAGAAAAGCATCCTTAATCCCTTCCTTCATATTTTCCGGGGTAGATGGTGGATATCTGTAAACCTCTTGCTTAACGTAGTCCCATCGGTGTTATATGTGGTGATCTAGGAGGCCAAGATATAGGCCCCTCACGACCGATCCAACGATTGTTACTCCAGGTGTCCAAATAGTTACGCACACGCGCCGACATGTTGGAAGTACATATGACTCCGAGTTTGCAGGTTGACATCCTCCAAAAGCAAAGGCAAATGCTCGATCAAAAAATTCAAGTATTGTGTACCTGTTAATCTGTTGTCGAAAAAGAAAGACCCGATAACTTGTCTGCCAATAACTCCTCCCCAAACATTCAAGCTCCATTTATTTTGAAAATCTATCTGCCTAACCCAGTAACGGTTCTCCGTCGCATAATAGTGCATGTTATACATGTTGACAACACCTGTGCTGTTAAAAGTTGTCTCATCGCTAAAAAGAACCTTATCCAGGAAAGTAGTATCTTCACTCACTTTATTCAGCATTATTCTTCTAAACTCCATTAGAGCTGCGAAATCCTGAGAACGAAGGCCTTGATGTAAGCATAGGTGATATGGATGGTACCTATCCTTGTGAATAATCTTTTCGACAGAAGTTCTGCATATATCAGTTTCTGCTCCAATTTGTCCTGCACTTAAATGGGGATTTTCCTGCAACTGTAATAGAACCTCCAACTGATTCGCCTCATTGGTGACACTTGGATTATTTATACATTTTTTACTATATTCTACTGCTTCACGCGATTCAAAACGTTCTCGTAGTGTGGAAAATGTATCCGGCCAGGATGTCGCTTATTAGGGTATCGTTGCTTATAAATGCGAGATGCTAGGAAATTATTTCTTTGGGCTTCGCCCAAAACGAACGCCACATTCACCATTTCTTCTTTGGGAAAGTTCATGTTCGTACACGTTTTTATTATAATGCTCACAAAGGTAATTTTGATAGTTTGTAACTAATCAACAATTTATTTGTTTCCGAGGATGATGCGATATTTTGGGGAGTTAAGCCGTTCCATAAAGGACGTGCTAATAACCGGAAAAATAGCCGTAGAAACCCATATGGGTCTAGTATCAAAAAAAAGCTTATAAGAAAATGAATCCAAACTTGCACAAATATACAGGGTGATGCATTTGAAATTTTTAAGAAAAACTACAATTTGCGTTTTTGACCACCCTGTATGAGCAAAAATCAAAATATATAATAATAAAATAAGAGCTGAGATGCGTATGTTTTTTTTATACAAAATTCAGCACTCCAAATTTCAAAATGACGGACTGAGGGGTTGCCGAAGTGGGGGGTTTTTCTAGACAAAACACCTTATATTTCAGTAGCTAATTACCAAATCTCCATATTATGTTATATCAATTTTCTTCTTTCTTTTGAATTGACCAAATATGCAATAATATTTGAGGCATTCCATTTGAAAAATCACAACTGTGATATGTAAGTCGAAATTGTGACACCCTGTATAATGACCAATATTTTAGAAATGTGCCCCCAAATGTCATGTGTAACATCTCCTAAATAGATTTTCCCAAAATGTATCTGTTTATGATTAAGATTCCATCCGCACATGGATGGGGATATATATATATATATATATATATATATATATATATTATATCACTGGATATTTAGGAATCATATCGTTTATTATTTATTATTATATTTAAATATGTCGGTAACATACATCTATCCCCGATATTAGCGCGAGACTTAAAAATTTGAATCCATTGTAGTGTTGGTCTGACACGTAACACTTAAAAGCACGACTTATCCGATACATATTTTGATATGTAAAGCTAGTCCGTCTCTGCCGATCAAAATGAACCGTCATTGAAAAAAATATATATAACTTAGATTTATTAACTAGTGTTACGGGCATTTCAGCCATCGGGGGCTAGTGAGTCAGTCAAATCAAGGAGTGTATTGCGATGCAGTGGTGAAGAAGTATATTTAATAAATCTTGAACTAATAGCCGTGTCATCTAACGCAGGGCTAATTTATGATGTAGATGTTCATTCCTCTAACAAAGGGTTCTTTTAAGGTAGGATTATATTACATGTTAAAATTACACAAGTTGCGGTTGATAACGTTAAGGAGTTCGTTTGGGACACCGAGTAACATAAGACTGCTTTTTGATGTACCGTTTTGCTCGTTCATCTGGATAAACATTACATTGTTTGTAGAAGAAAGTTCACTGTGGACCATTTCCCGTTCCCAGAAAAAAATCTCTAATAGTGCTGAGAGAACACCTGAAATACGCTCTTGAATGGAAAAGCAAGAGTCTGGAGTGCTTTTTCATACCACTTCACGGGAAGTAGCGATGCGTTTTACATTACAAAGAAAACGCTAAACTGTGTTTCTTACCTTCGAATTGTTTCTGGGCTTTCCGTCAAGACTGAAACTGAAACTTTTATACAGATACGGGGTTGTTTCGGAAATGTACAAGTGTGAAAATTCCACATATCGCAACACGATTTCTGCATATACTTCGGTGGCTTAACTTTAACTCTGTTTTCTACAGATTTAGTTAAATTTTGAATTCCCACGTGCAAACAACCAAAGTCAGGGCTACAGCTTCTTCTTTACATAAGGAAAAAAATATCATCGGTCATCTGAAGTGTTAATAATCCATTTGAATATTCTCTTGATGATCGTCAATGACGGCTTATTCCTGCCAAATACTTTTTGTTTCGTCATCACATTTTATAGCTGATGGCGCTTCGAAACGGGACATATTTTTTGAGCCCAGTCATACTTCTTGACATGTTGGATCTATCTTCATATAGTGTTGTTAGATTGCCTAATTATTGGAATCCTACTTAATATAGTATAATTCATCATCATACCGATGAGACAGTCTGACCAGCTATGTGTCTACACAGTGGAATCAATATTGCTGATATATCCAGGATATATGACCGGGCGATAAATAGTGATTGCTTAGAGGCTCCATAATAAATTGGCCACGGCAAAAATTATACAAAATAATGGACGATTGTGAAATCACGTTTGCATTGTAACTTGAATAAACCCAATACCGAGAACCAGTGCCTATTTCCCTACCACACGCCACATGGACCTTCGAGCCTGATGGGATCTACAGAAAACACGAAATAGTTGTTCATCTGAAAACAGAAACTGCGCGTGCCCTAGCGCAGCGATCAAGAAAGGTTGAAACAGTGTGAAGTCAGTTCCTTTATCACTTTCCTTAATATTTCCTATTCAGTATTGACTCAAATGCGAATCATTATTTGCCCTATATCATTATCCCCGTGCCTCACTTATTGGTACGGAACAATCAGTGATTCAATCCTTTGATTTCACAGCTGACAATTATGTCATTGTTTGGTCCACACTATGCGACAGGTTCGACAACAAGAAACTTTTAGCCCAGAACCTTTTGAAGGATATTTTGGCCCTAGAAATTTCAGGTAATGCGACTTCTAGCAAAGTTAGACAATTTTAAGAGGCCTTTTTGACACCTTTGAGTAGCATCAAGCGATTAGGTGAACCAAGGGAGCATTGAGACCCACTTTTGATTTACATTTTCAAGTAAAAATTATACAAAGGTACAGCCAATGAATGGCAAAGGTATACATCAGAGCATGCAGGTGTCACATTAAACGATTTTAGAGAGTGTCTCAAACGGACTTATTAGAAACGTTTGAATCCAGTTTTGATCACAATAATGCGAAAAAGGGTAATGCATCCCATAAACCCAATTCATATACTAAGGACATAACGAAAAATAAGCGCGAACGTGGCTGCGAGCCTATAAAATGTTGGGTAGCTTTGTTTATATGTATGGCCACTCAAAACATTCATTTAGAGTTAGTACTGTCTTTGACTTGCAACGATGGGACCAACTTTGTCAAGGCCAGTATCTGCACATCCATTTGTAACATGGGAATCACTTGGCATTTCATACCCACTAATTCTCCACATTTTGGGGGCATTTGGGAAACGGCCGTCAAAAGCTTGAAACCCCATTTACGACGAGTTGTGGGAAGCCGGTCTTTATTCTTCTTTGATTTTCAATGCTTAATCATTCGCATAGAGTCTGTACTCAAAGCCCGACATATTTCTCCAATGAGTTCTAACCATGATGACTTAACCCCCCTTACAACCTCACATTTTCTGATTGGGAGACAACCAGTACCATTGCCAGAGCCACCAGTTTCCGATGTGAAAGAAAACCGTCTCGCCAATTATCAGCTACTACAGAAATTGTACTAGTATTTCTTGGTCCAATGGAGCCGCGAATATATTAGCGAGTTGCAGCAACGGCATTGTTGGAAGCAGAATCATGGACAGCTGCAGAAGGGCCAGCTAGTTTTGGTGAAGGATGACAATTTACCTCCCACGAAATGGGGATTAGGCCGCGTTGAAACCCTGATTACAGTAAAGGATGGCATCGCCAGAGTAGTAGTTCTTCGAATTTCCGATGGGACCATCACCAGGCCATTAGTTAGGCTCTGCTCACTACCTGTTATCGGTTGACACCTCCAAGGCCGGGGGCATGTTCCGTAAACCTAATGTCCTGCCAATGCGTGAAGTGCCCTACATGTCCCGCCACTGACCGTTGTACGCCGGAGTGGGGGAAACACAGGAAGACGCCGTCGTTTGGTCACGTACGCTTTCGCCTCCCGTTTTCGAATCAACCATCCAAGCCATACGCATCATTTTATAATATGTATTGTAAAATCACGTTTGCATTGTAACTTTAATAAACCCAAAACCGAGAACCAGTGCCTATTTCCCTAGAACACGCCTCAAATATAGATACCTGTTACGATAAATACGTATGTTCGTTATGGCGTACACATCCTAAAAACTCCGAAATGTATTCAAATTATCGACGGAGTGATAGAGGAAAAATTTAACCGGACCATCGTTCCTCATATTAACAGAGCTCGCCAACAAGTTTTTATATAAAGCCCCGTTTCCGGGCTTCCGCGAAACGAACTGCCACAGCATACATGAAATTTAAAAGAAGTGGCAGTGGAACAAGCCCACCTATAAAATTTTGAGGATTGCCTCGATTCAGATCCATCTGGGTATACGAGAGTGCTTGTCTCACTTTGAAATATACTAAGCGACATATAAAAAATACTACTAAGGGTGGATTTCACAATTTAGCTAACCGTTATTTTCCACCAATAGGGTACGAGTACCAAACAGTTCGTCAAATATACCCAATCAGCCTCAAGATCTCTCCTTCAAATTTTTGGCAGCAAAGAGCATCAAAGTATTTAAAACGAAACACTGCAAAATATGAAGTGACAGCTTACCATTGAAATGTTTTCAGTTCATCAAATATTATGAAATTATATAAAATTGAGCAAAGATTTGAAAAAAAATGCTTGATGTCTGAGTAAAACCCTTTTTTTCAATTTAGAAGGTTTGTCCATGTTTATTGCAGCTTTTGTAATCCATATATGATTATATTAATTTAAAATCACCTACCATGTGTTTATAGTTTATTCTACATTTGCAGACTTGCAATTCCAAGCACTCACATGAAAAAGACTTTTCACCTAAATTTTTGTTAGGTGTTGCGTTTCAACACATTCATTCACTTTTTTCCAATTCCTCAACAACATTTTGATACCACTAGTCCGAAACTGTTCAAGATTTTCAGCATTCATATATACAATTGCAGTTGCAGTTTTTTGTTTTGATTTCAGTGTATAATTAGTCGCACCATCGGTGATGGTACCTGGTACACTCAACATAGCCACTTATTTGGGGGTTAGTCCAGATTTACCGTGTACATGACAGTGTAATATGTAATTCTGCACAAAAAAAATCGTGGAGGGAGCACCTTTTTTACGGAAACTTGTTCTTCCAGAATTCCATTTTCCACAAATAACACAACAAGTGACCACAAAATATAGACTACAGTGACGTTGGCGAAGGAGAATAGACCAAAGAAGAATTAACATTTGAAATTAGTGTCTCGTAACGTTAGTGATGGGAGAATACATTTGCGATCAGTGGAATGCATTGGAACAGTTAAAAAATATGCATCGAATCTTTTTTACGTTATCTTGACTGAAAGACTGGAATATCTGCTCTGTTTCTGTCTATATATATATATATATATATTTTGTGGTATTGTTGCATAAAGTAGTTTATTCACGAACTAGTTCCTGAAACTGAACGCAACTTAATGAAACGAACTAGAAGGCACATCACTATTTCAAGTAATCCAAGAAGGAACAAATTGTCATTTCATCGCCCTAGCGATGGAAGAATCGTTTTGCTTCTGTGGCTCAGAGATATAGTGTTTTCTTCTGATAAAACTAGCGCAGTTTTTGTATTTAAAATACTCTACATTTGTTAATACCGTTGCTCCTAAATTTGTTTCCAAACCAACATTAAATAACTCTCATGTTGTGTGGCGTGCAGTGATCTGTCAATGAAGCATATTTTGCGTTTCTTTGTCCTTTTTCGTGTTAGTATGATGAATCATCGAAAAAAATAATAGTAAACCACGAGCAAACAGCACGGCTGCATTCAAAGATGGAGATCAAAGCAGAAGACAGTTGAGTTGCCTCAAGTTCTGTACGTTTCTACAATGAGTGAAAAGCTAGTTCAAAATGCGCATCAAAAACCAAAACAAACCTGGACATATAAATTGTTCTGTTATAAGAATTTGGAATATCCAATACTGGTTTCACTGAAAGAAAACCCGATTGGATAGCTTGGTAATATTTAACAGTTTAGACCACACAAGACACAAGGCTGATTTCAGTAGCTTCTATTTTGGCCACTTTCTCAGTTATAATCTCATCTCACTTCAAGTTGCCTCACATATCAGAGATTTGCCTCTTTCCCCCGCGCCCCTGGAGCCTGTGGTTCTCGATACTTGCTTTCGAAAGATTTTTTACTCGCTTGACTGTTGGTTATGTTTATATATTTTCTGGGGATTTTCAAATCTTTCAAAGATTTGTCAGACCTTTGCATGTTCTAGAAATTCATCGATATCAATAAAACATTTTTATACAACACTTAAACCTGATTTCGACACATCTTTCATGCGTGTCAGATGGAATTCTTATTTGTTCAGTTCCTTTTGGTACCTGAGAAAAATCACTTTTCCCACTTGCAGTGTGCTGAGTCATTCAGTTATTTTCCATGCACCGATCAGTATGACTAAAATGTTCCATCACTATCCAGGTCGGACTGAGTGATGTGTCATCTAGAGAAAACAACACTGTTGCCAGACTTAGTGATTTTTTATGCTTTAGTGACTTTTTTTCTCCACTTGTCCACAGGCGATTTCCAGCAACAGTTTTGGCTATATTGGTAACTTCATTAAGGTTTGTCTTTTTCACATTTAAAGTCTTTTCAAGTGCCGAATGCAACTAGTGATTATGCTGCGCTGTTTCTCCAGCCAACATACAATGGAAGTAGGAAGCTCCCTCTGTAGTCATTTTTTTGTACCGAAGCATCCGGGTCTGTAGGGCAGTCACGTCGCGCGTCAAGATCATGGAAAAGAACTCTGGGCCGCAAAGCCCGTTGGTATAGTGGCAGAAGAAAAGTTGATCGCCGACGGCCCGCCGGTGTGAAAAGGTCCCGAGTCTGTCTGTTAGAGAAGAGTCATCGATCAGTCGGAGGGCCCTCCTCTGGACAACATCGAGCATAAATAATATAGTCTTGGCGGCGACACCCCAAACGTGTAAGCCATACTCGAGGCTAGGCCTTTTCTGGGCCTTGTACAGAGTGAGGTCATGCGGAAGTACTTCTTAGCCCTAAACAAATAGCCTAGCTTTTTCCCAGCAGCTGCCGCTATCGACAAGACGTGTTCGTGACACATCAAGTCCTCGGTGATCTGGATTACGACGAGCCGAAATGAATGGCACTTTGGCAGAACTCGGCCATCCATCGAAACCAGATATGCACTAGGATGCTTTTTGTTCGTCAAGATACGGTGATTTAGAAGCATTAAACTGTACAAGATTGTTGAGTCCCCAAGCAATGATAAATTCCAGAGAGGAAGTCATCGCTAATTTTTTTTCCAGCTCAGCTGCTTATCACTTTGAATTTCTACATGTAGAGTGCCGTCATCAGCGAAGCTGTGGATTGGGTTAATCGTGCAGCAAAGGAGGTCGTTGATATGGAATGTCAGAACCAACGCCAATCCCTTGGGAACACCCGCGTTGACCGTGCGGGATGAAGAGGAGATCCCGCCAATTACGACGGATACCTTGCGGCCAGAGAGAAAGTCAGCCACCCATCTGCAAAGCTTTTCTGGGAGGTCATAGGATGGAAGCTTGCATAAGAGGGCAGCGTGTCACAGGTGATTGAACGCTTTCCTGATATCAAGACCAACGACATAAGCCTCACCATAATACTGGATTAGTTTACTCCACAATTGCGGAAGGTGAGCTAGGGAGGTCCCCAGTGCCCGTCGCTAATCAAGCCAAGACGTTCAAGGTTGTCCAGAAGCTCGCGATTTGTGCACCTCTCATCACCTTACTTATATCAGGAAGCAGAGCTTAGGCCTGTAGTTGTAAGGGTCGGTCTAAGATCCTTTTTTCGGGTGGGTTGGACATGAGCAAATTTACAGTTTTCTGGGAAGGTACCAAATTCATAAGATATCTGGAAGAGATCCGAAAGAACTGGAGCAAGCTCCGCTGCACACCTCTTCAGTACGATGGCAGGAATCAAGTCTGGACCAGAAGCTTTGTTGATGGAGTTGGCAGCAAAGATCTTGACAAGCATTTCCGCGTTGGCCTTCGAGTCGATTACAATCGTTCCCTCCTGACACGTAAGTTGTCGAAGGCTACTGTGTGAGAAGTTCTTTTCGATCTGCTTGGCCAGCGTTCAGAAAGGCCGACTGCCATTTGGTTGCGACATTACCTTGACAGATTAGACATATCTTTCATCCTTTTCAAAGGAATTGTACAAGATCTTCAAATTTGTGAAGTTAGCGAGTTTCACTTCATACGTTGTTACCAGACATGCCCAAATCATCAGTTGGTGCCATGAAAATCATATGTGCACTGATTGCCACGGTTAGATGATACCAAAAATATTTTCATAAATAGGAGAGCTTTTCCATTCCGAATCGAACAATCTACCAAAGATGGTTATAATCATGATACCTAGTAAATTTTCATGAAAGATCTGCTGTACGTAGGTATATCAGAGCTTTCTTATATTTGTTCATCAATTTTATGATACATCTGCCAAAAATGATCATAATCAGGATTTTAAACTATGACGAAGGTCCACTGTATGTAAGAATTTTCAGATACATTTGCATTTTGAAGGTACAACAGACCATGATGGTGTTCACACTTTTCAAATATTCTTCAAGAAGTGATGTCAGTCTAGCTCCAACTATCATAAGTACTATGTTTGTGTTCCTACTTTAAATTCAAAACCAGCAAATGTAATAGATTTAGTTTGCACCTTCCACCATGGGACGTGATCGTCCTTAGACTTGGCAACCCTGCGAGTTGCGGATAGATATCCCCGCCAATCAAAAATTCAACCAAACAAGAAAGAAACATAATTGATGTTTATGACTTCTGGACATTATTTGTGAAAGATTTTTCATAATTTTACGTTGATGTCCATAGTAATTACCTTGGGCATCACGGAGATGTAGGGATTTACACGTCTTACACATATTATGTGTTTTAGGATGGAGAGGACATATTGTTTTTATTGCTTTGAAGAAATTCATTAACCCACAAATTAATAAATGATTGCTATTATGATGTAAAGGAAGATGAGGTATTGGATGGAATGTATTTTATATTCTATTTTCTTGCTAAATACAGACAAATCCGCACTGTTCAACAGGTATGTAGTTATAATGATAGCATATAAACACACAGTATATTGAACTTAACAAATTCGAGATTACCATGCATTAACAAACGTCCAAACCTGCTGTTGAAGTTAACAGCTAGAAAATGGACCTATTATTTCTTGCATTCCCATTGGCTAAAAGGGGATAACGGTTTGTCAAATGTAAATTTATAAGATAAATCAAAATGCATGAAAGCTGTCCTGTTTCCTCTGTATAAAAGCATCATGTTGAAATCAAAAAGTGTTTTGGTTTATAACAAAATCACTTTCTGACGATTCTATTCAATATTTCCATAGAAATCACTGATATTCAGAGAGCTTAGACAGCTTCCGTCAAATTGCATTTCGATAAGATCCTTTCCCATTGGTCGACCTGACCGTCAAATATTGATGATGGTGAAATTGGCCCTAAACTGATTATAAAAATGTTCTAAATATATGGTTGTTTGGGTTAGGATAAAAAAAAACAATCAGCATTTCCACTGTATCGATAAAATGGTTTTTGCTGCTCTTTTATGCTGTTCATTATGCCTAAAGTGAGAAGACGACAAGATTTTGTCCTTCAGACAGCATGGAATCAGAAATGCCGTACATGGAGAGCTAGACGTACATGGCATGAAGGATGGCCCTCCACCAAGATCACCACCTTAGGTTTTTTGGCTTTACAGGATCGCTTCTCCACAAGGTCAATTTAGGACTATTGGCTTGCAATGCGAATTGTATCTCTTCGGATCAATAGCTTTGGACCGGCTGGCAGAAAATGGCTGAACTGTGACCTCGAATGGGATACCATTGTCTTTAGTGACGAATTCTATTCTGTTTGGATGACGTATATGTGCACCACACTGTGGGAGTTGAGGTATCGAGCGCGATTGCTTATAGATGCAGGTCACCTTTAGTATTCACCAGAGGCAACATGACCGCCGTGCATTACATCGAGGAGGAGGGGAAAATACATGTCTTACGTATACGGACACTTACGAACTCACTTTTTTAACAAGATAATGAGTGACCACATATAACCAGAGCTACGTTGGTCCATTTTGAAAACATGTCGATTTGTTGCCTTGACCCCGAAGGTCTCCCGATCTTTCACCCATTGAATAACTCTGGGCCATCATGGGAAGAATACTATATTACTTCATTTACCCCATCCTCTACAAACTCGAGCAGCAGTTCGGCACAAGGTTTAAGTAGCCTGGGATGAGTTAAAAAAGAAGGATTAGGAGTATGTCCAGACGAGTCCATAAGACACCGTGGAGTCCCAATAAATTATTGTTTACATTGTTTTTCAACAGGGGTATTTTTATGCAGTTTTCATCAAAGACTTGCCGAACCCTAAGTGACGATATTGCTGGGTGTTCTTTCTTCTATGTCACTTAATGTTTATGTGGCAACTTTGACAGGTATCTTTTACTCCGGCACGCTCGAATGTGAATGAAAACATTCTTCCCTCAGGGAAGATTCTAGAAGTTTCTTGTTATCGTGTCTAAGACGAATTTTTCATTCGAATACCTTAGATAAACCACTACGTTTAGGGAGACCAAAGGAGATGGCACATTCTTTAGGGTCGAATTGATTGCAATTTGAGTGTGATCAAAAAGCTTGATAGCAATGGTTTCCTAGCTACAGGGTGTGCAAGTGTAGCAAACTCAAAGACAGCGTTTCCTAAAAAAAGGCCAGCGGGACTCGAAAATCATTGATACACCAACCTTCTACTGCCCATGGATACTTTTGGCCGAATATCACACTTAAGTTCCAGCCAATATAACATGCATTTTTCATGAGAATTATAATGATTTGATACCTCGAAAGTATGTGTAAAAAGTGGCATCGTAGGAGCTACTCAGTTACTAAAGTTACTAATCAATGACGAAAGGAGTCAAAATCATGTTACTGGCTTGATATTAGGACCATAGTGTAATGAAGAGTTTTGATCAGGTTGGTATAAAGTATAGTAAAATTCCAGCCAGTTTGACAGGGAGCCATTTGCTAAATTCCACATATTTCTATTGTTTGTAGGCAGTCATTTTCTAAAAATGTATATGTATCTACCCTGGACGTTTAAAATGAAACAACTACGTGAAAATCGTCAGTTTGTATATCTGAAAACTTGTGATCTTTACTGAAAAATCTAATGCTAAATTTTGTACCGCCCCGTGTCTTCAAAATGGAGCGATAATTTGAGGATCGTTAAAGGACAAGATAGTCTTACTCATCTTTTGGAAACAACCTGTACATATTTGTAGAATGGGTAATAGGGGGCAGGTGCTGAAGATATATGGCAATATATTGTTCTTCTTTGTTGACAATTCATTTTGTTAAATTGGAGCGACTTTTTATATTGTCTAAAAAACATTAGAATTATGTAATCTAGCAACCTAATAGGCTCGTAAGCAATGTCGCGATAGAAGACTTGTTAGGCATGTTGAACAGTTAATACTACAGAGCTAAAGACTTCAATGATTGTTTAGTATAGAGGTCTTTGTGGAAAATATGAGAAAGATCATCAGAATGACTCACCTGGCTGACGGAACTACTAGCCCTTCTTGACCCAGATTCTGAGTAACCAGAATTGTATCCGACATTGACGTTACCTCTAGATCCAGACCTGTAGGGTGATGTGCTTCTGCCTCTCAGTCCTGAAATAAAAAATATCGTTTGATCAAACAGAAAGTACATCAAGACAGGACCCTGGCCGGAATGTCTTTGAAGATGCATTACCTATTACCTATTCTACCATGATTTACAAAAAAAACACCTATGGGCAAACCACCCTAAGTTTGGCGATTCGCTCATAGATGGCTCAGTGTCTGCGAAGAACCCACAACACCGTGTTGACGACCTGCCAAATTATTTAGAAACCGCTAAATTTATAACGAGCTGAATAACGTATTAATTCATTTCCGAAAAACATAATGCTATCATGATGTGCACCATTGGAAGGTAATGAATTGAGCACCCATTCAAGCGAAACCGTTTGTTAAAATATTAATACCAGATCTAATATACATATATAATAAAACATCTGAGAATAATATTTACTCCACTCCTCTAGTGAACGTAAAAGAATAATTAGAATGGTGTCTAATACCTTTTGTGATTGCTCTGATCGATACACTTGGATTAATGTTTTCAAGTGTGCCATGCACACATAAAAGAAATATATTCTAGGGGAGCATGTATGCATTTGACATATTGACCACACCTTAGATATCCGCCGGGTGGTACCTCGATGCTCGACGGTCTGACGGATCTGACGGATCTACCACTAACGGGGAATTACAACAACCGTAGCCAAGGGAAAAAGTGACTTGGGACCAGATTCAATTTCACGTAGATTAGGGCAACTAAAGCATGTCAGGCAGCGACAAGAGAACAGAAGCGATGATCGGGTGCTCATGTTTGTTTGACGCGGAGTAAATGAGGTATGGATATACTTTAGGTTAGTAAGCGCTCGCTATTCATAAATGAATGTTTAAACAAAAGTAAATTTAAACAAAAAAGCTCACTATAGGTGATGAACAATAAACTCATAACAACAACCTATATGTTCAAGCGTCATTCTGTCACTTTAAGGGTCGATGTCACCAAGGTTGTCAAATCAACAGTCCGTTATTCTCCACCTATAGGGTAACAGTCCGTCAAATACAACGAATGAGCTTCAAGTTCCAATTAACAGATTTTAGCAACCAGTAGCTATGAAATGTTGAAAACAAAATACTGTCAAAGTATAAGATGACAGCTTGTCATTGAAACATCACCAGCTTATTGAATTTCAAGAAATTACATATAATTCAGTCAAAATTTGGAGAAATGTTTGATTTTTGATTTAAATTCAAGTTTTAATTACTATTGTTGACTTTTTATTCATGTTTATATTATTTTCTTCTTATTTTACTGATTCAAGATCATCTACTGGGTGTTTTTTCCTATAAACCTCTTGCAGATACCCATTAAGCACCTACTTGATGACATGCTCTACCAAAGGATATTGCTCGTTTCCAAACATTCATTCATTTACTTGCCGTTCATCAGAACCATTATGGTACCTTAGATTGATATTCCCACAAAATCATTCAGGTTTTCTGATATCCATACATCCATAAAGTTGAATATTTTTCGTTGTTCAGGAACTGAACAAACATCCACACTATATTCACAGCGATTAAGAAATTCCCAAATATATGCCTTAAAGCTACCAGCAAACCTAAAACCTGCAAAAAAACTACAAATTTGACATATTTATCTTTTTTCACGAGTACAAATTCTAGGTTATATTTATATTAGACATTATTTGAATACAGCTGATTAATGCAATTCAAGAAGTGACACATGTGTGGAATTCAATGACAACACCGTGACTTGTGTGGTTGTCAGCCGCCATTTTCTGAGGGTGCGACATGGTTGCCAGATTGTGCATTAATATGCCGTTTCACCCCCCTGGTCCCAGTGGAGTAAGCTTCGCCAACTGTTGAAATATACTCTACTATGTTTTTCCCAAAATCGTTGCAAAACACTTGAAAAAATGCAAATGAAAATTTAAAATTATTTCCATGACGCCGCAAAATAGCTCCGCCGGTACCTCGGGTTATACATCTTGACAGTAGGGATGTTCGATACGATACTATATTTACAAGTATCAATAAATTTCATCAGTGTCGTCATCTTTCGATCCGGACTGTGTCAGAAAGAGTGACTGCCATTTGGCTGCGACATTACCCGGCCAAATCAGACATATCTTTCATCATTTTCAAAGAAATTGTACAAAATCTTCAAATTTGTGAAGTTAGCGAGTTTCACTTCATACGCTGTTACCAGACATGCCCAAATCATCAGTTGCTGCCGTGATATCCATCACGACCACTGCATCCCCACGGCTAGGCGACCTGTGTGTTAAATTTGTATTGATAGGACAGCGGCTTGTGCTATGAATCATATGTCGCATTTTTTGTGCACTGATTGCAACGGTTATATGACCAAAAATATTTTCATAAGTAGGAGATCTTTCCCATTCCGGATCGAACAATCTACCACAGATGTTTATAATCATGATACCTAGTAACTGTACATGAAAAATCCGCTGTATGTAGGTATATAAGAGCTTTCTTATATTTGTTCATCAATTTGATGATACAACACATCTGCCAAAGATGATCATAATCAGGATAGTAAACTATGACCACTATATGCAAGAATTTTCAGATACTCCATTTGCAATTTGACAACAGACCATAATCGTGTTCACACTTTTCAAATATTCTTCAAGAAGTGTTATCAGTCTAGCTCCAACTATCATAAGTACTATGTTTGTATTCCTACTTCACATTCAAAACCAGCAAATGTAAAAGGTTCATGTGGCACCCTCCACCACGGGACGTGATCGTCGTTAGACTTGGCAACCCTGCGAGTGACAGATAGATAACCCCACCAGTGAAAAAGGCGATCAAACAATAAACATTAATGGTTTTTATCATTTTTGGACTTAAAAGGCATTATTTGTGAGACATTTTTCATATTTTTTCGTCTATGTCCATAGTAATTGCACTATGCATCACGGAGATGTAGGTATTGACACGTCTTACACATATTATCTGTGTTTTAGGATGGAGAGGACAATGTCTTTATTGCTTTGAAGAAATGCATTAACCCGTAAATTAATAAATGATTACTTTTAAATCCACACTATTCAACAGGTATGTAATGATAACAGTATATTGAACTTAAATTCGAGATTGCCATGCATTAACAAACGTCCAAATCTGCTGCCAAATTTAACAGCTAGAAAATCGACCTATTATCTGACGCATTCCCATTGGCTTTGGGGATAACTGATTGTTAAATGTAAATTTATAACACAAATCAAAATGCATGAAAGTTGACCTGTTTTCTCTGTACAAAAGCATCATGTTGGAATCAAAAATTGGTCTTGTTTATAATACAGTCGAATTTTCACGATTTTATTCAATATTTTAATAGAAATCACTGATATTCCGAGACTTTTGACAGCTTTTGTCAAACTGCGTTTCGATAAGGTATGTTCCCATTGGTCTATAATGCCTCTCGTATCTTATTTGCACCCGACGTGGGAAAAGCTGCCCTCCAAAGTTTAAACATTGCAGCAAAGCTGTAACGTAACAACCTGTCTACACTACCTTGCTTTTAAAGTACTGCCCTATTCGTGTAACCAGAGCGAAAAACGAGGATAAGGTGTATATTGTCCCTGATAGATAAATGCAAAAAATCTATTTCAGACATAAAATGTGATTTTTTTCGAGATTGAATATACTTCAATCGGTAGTCCTTTACCAATATGTGTACACAAGAAGTGTCAACTTTCGTCGGTTCCGTTATCGTCATTCATTATGAATGACAGACATCGCAAAAGCTCCTCGGTCTCTCGAGTGCTTTCACCTACTTCCGAAATGTTACGCAAACTTTACTGGAAGTGTAAAACTGCGCGGTTGCTCTTTGGTGCTGAATACATTTTCCCGGACCTTCGTTCAATCCATTGTACTTCCCACGCCTGGTGGCGAAGGAATTATAGCAATGGAGAGAAATTTCGAAAATGACATAATATATTTTTTTAAGTTATATGACATGTACATCACGAAAAACCATGTCACTCATTTCCTTCGGTCTGTCTGTCTACATGTCGGTCCGTCAGTCTGTCGGGCTGTCCGCTTATTTTTGACCCGTCTATAACTTCGGATACTGCTCGGACTTAGCTGAAAATTCTATACATAGTAATCCATACTTCGCATGGACCCTATGCCAAGGATAAAGAAGTTTTGTCCTTGCCATAGTCCAGTAGCGGCATAGAAAGGGGCAAAAAAATAAAATTCGCTTAAGCTTCGTTTTTCGACCTTCCAAAGGGTCCTGATCACTTTTGGAAAATTTATCAGACGGAAAAAATTATGGGGTGGGGGTTGTAGGAGGACAGGGGAGAGAGTATCGTTACTTGAAGTTTGGAAGTTTCATTAGTATACTTCTAACATCGGTGATTCTTCGCACCTATTAGACATATTTCGCATTTATCCGAAAATGTGCCCTTACAATCACAACACTCCAAAAGGTGTTCGATTTGTTGACAGTTTCTTGACGTTCATCCCTCATTAGCACCTCTGCATCTTTTGTAATGATTTTGTTGACTCATCTATATTCCGCTAAATTTGCTTTATGCTTCTTTTATTTATAATTTCTTGTGTCGTCCAGTCTTGTTTTTTTGCAAATCCGATGTCTTCCTCTTAGGTTAGGTTTTTTGTAAGTCGGCAAATCACCATCCTCCTCTGCGACTAACTGGTCTATTGTGACTCAAACCTCTACTTGCTGTACTACTCCCCCAAGTTAGTCATACCTGACTGAGGTAGTTACAGGACTTCTGCAAAGGACATACTTAACCGTTTCGTCTCCTTCCATGGTCAGTCTACACTGAGCGTCTTCCGCCTTGCCCAGCCTGTTGTGACGCAATTTGCAATGACGAGTATATAGTCTCACTAAAACTTTAAGGCTATTCAAGTTTAGCCTCAGATGTGAATCTTTTTTGTTAAGATTGGTATAATTGCCTTAGCATGAGTTAATACTGTTAATTCCTCACAGCGTTGGTGGATCTTTCCTTCGATCTCTACAGACACTATGAAAGTCTCGTCGCTTATCTCGTATCATCCTATTGGATCTCAGTTATTTTTGTTTAAAGGCATTCCATATCACTTCAGCGTAGTCTTCATTCGCTAGGTTTGCTATCGCTTCAACGTTTTCTTCAATCTTGAAACCTATATGTTTCTTTATTTTGATGTCCTCGATTTGTACGATATCTATTATTCCTCCTACTTTCCTCTCTCATCTTTCAGAAATGTTTATATTATAAAATCCGTATCAATGATATAATAAATTTGCTAATGTAAGTCTTGCCAGTAATTTTTTGCATTTGCTTCTTGTCCAAAAAGAAGGCTCGGTGTGCATCGTCAGCTGTCCAGTTTTAAAATTACCCTAACTGTATTGTTTCTGTTCGTTTTAGGAAAGGATTTGAGTCGCGAGACATAGTCACGCAATTCCTAACTATATTTATGATTGGAACTAACGACCGGGTGTAGCGTTATATCGGAAGCCACCAAAGTAATTCCGTCATTCACTAGTATAACAAAACTTCCGTTGAAATATATTTAATGATATATACGTATTGTGCTTCCTGTCACGTTAAAGTACTCACAAATAGAATAAAACAAAATCAATAAAGTAACTACTGCAACTGCACTGCAATGTTCATACAAAGGTGTTACTGTTCGCATTCATAGTGAGTGCGTGCGAAGTATGAAGGAGGCAATTAAGTCAGAACGGCAGTCAATGCACGCCAAGCGTTGGAAATTGTTAGTTGAGGTATAGTTCTATTGCTTCTTCCCATCCGTTTGATTTCAACAGGCTACTACGACTATTATATCCAATTTAAACAGAAAGATGTGAATGTTGTTAGCCGACGTGAAATCTAAAAAATATAAAACACTCGAAATATTTTATAGAAAAGTGGTGATTCTGACACCTAGACAACAGCAGTAATAGTCTAATCATAAAGGGTTGTCCAATAGGGACGCAGGAAAGTAAACGTCAATTTGACATAGACGCCATCTTTGTTTTCTGTCACCGACATGTCATTTTGTTAGTTGAATGTTTACCATTGATCGCTATGGAGTCGTATTCGATTGAAGACCGCATTAAAGTTATTCAAGAGCACTACAAAAATGGTGCAAAAATAAAAAACACGTTTCGCCCGCTTCGTGAACATTTCGGTCGCAACAACCGCCCAAACGGAAACAACCATCGATCGTCTGGTGCCTAAATTCGAGGCAACAGGTTCTGTGGCAAATCTGCCAGGCTCTGGTCGGCCAAGGAGCGTTCGCACACTGGAAAATATTGCTTTTGTGAAGGAGAGTTTGAGAGACGATCCGAAACAATCAACAACGCGTCGATCCCAAGAATTGGGCATTTCGAGAGCCAGTTTGCTCCGCATTCTCCACAAGGATTTGAATGTACACGCCTACAAGATACAATTGACGCAAGAGCTGCGTCGGGCCGACCATTTTTCGCGCCGAACGTTCTTAAATTGGCTTCTTGAACACCGCCGCCAAATTGATTCCAATTTTTCATCAAAAATCATGTTCAGCGACGAAGCGCATTTCACTTTGAATGGGACGGTAAACAAGCAAAACTGCCGCATCTGGGTGAACGAAAATCCCCGTGAGTATCAAGAGCAGTCGATGCATCCTCAAAAAGTGACTGTGTGGTGTGCATTGTGGTCAAAAGGCATCACCTTCCTTTTTCAAAAATGCGGCCGGGGACGCCGTTACCGTCAATTCTGAGCGATATCACGTGATGATAGAGGACTATTTTTTGCCGCAACTTGAAGGAATGGATATGGTCGATGTTTATTTCCAACAAGACGGTGCAACATGCTACACAACCAACGTCAATATCCATCGATTGCAGTCCTTCTTCGGTGATCGCGTGATTTCGCGCAGAGGAAATGTGCCATGGCCACCAAGATCGTGCGATTTGACTCCCATGGGGATATTTGAAAAGCAAAGTCTACGTCAACAAACCAGCCACCCTCCAAGAACTCAAATACAACATCATTGTCGAGATAAATGCCATAGAACCGACCATGTTGCAAAATGTCATTGAAAATTTCGACCATCACGTGGACGTCTGTAAATCCAGTCGTAGTGAACATTTGAGCGATATTATTTTTCATACATAAATGGTATATATGAACCTTCAAAATAAAATACCCAACTTGATTTGAATATCAATCTTTCTTGTTTTAATATACGTTTACTTTCCTGCGTCCGTTTTGGACAACCCCATATTAGCAAATTTACCCGAAATAATTGTGAAGTTTGGTTTTATTAGTGCAAGTTATTCAAGGGGGTATTGAAAACATGGACGCATAAAATGGGTACACCAATTTTAGAATTCAATCGTTAGTGTTGAGAGGAACGCAAACGCTTTTCATATAAAATTATTAAGTATTTCATGAGACCTACAGAATGAGACCACACGTAAAAAGATCCGGTTAATAGCAAATATATTATATGTTATGGCCGAGTAACGAGACAAAATGCAGATTTTGGCACTTGGTAATGCGATGATAATTTCATGCAACTACTTGAAATCTCTCAAATTCGTAGGATTCATACTTCTAGATAACAACAACAAAATTCGGGTATATTAGTCAAATAGTTTTTTGAGAATCTCTAATTGTTTATCCCTAAACACCTGTTTTGTGGCCATCACTACTAGTTTATTGAGCAATATGCAGGGTGCGTTCAAAGAGTATATAATAGCAAAATTCACGTATTTACCTTGCCGATATAAATCAAAAATCATTCCTAAAGATAAATGTTATTTTTATGCGACAACCAAGGGTTACGATTTTTCTTCTAAGTAAAGGTTACGTTTATTTCTTTTAAACAAATTCAAGCATTTCGCTATGCGCAATGCGCTACATTATTCTAAAAACATACGTTACTATACACATTTTAAAACAAATCGGATGTGTCTATGATCTTTTGTTGCGAATTACTCACAAATACGAAATGTCTGAATTTGTTTAGAGGAAAAAACGTAACCCATCCTTTTTTGCATAAAAATAACATTTATCTTCCGGAATATCTTGCGATTCATATCGGCAAGGTAAACTAGTGTACTTTACTATATAATGCCCTTTGAACTAACCCTGTATATTACTCAATTAACTAGTAGTGATGGCCGGAAGACAGGTGTTTTGGGATAAACAATCAGAAATTCTCAAAAACTACTTGACCAATCTACTCCAATTTTGTTGAGGCTTTAGAAGTACGAATCCTACAAATATGAAGAATTTCAAGTATCTGATAGACACCATTATCTCATTACCAACAAGTGCCAAAACCTGCAGTTTGCCTTGGTTTTCGGCCAAAACTTATTTGCTATTAGTCAGATCTTTTTACGTGTAGTCTCATTTGGTAGGTCTCATAAATACCTAATAATCTTACATGGAGAGTTTTTCCGTTCCTTCCAACACTTTCGATTGAATCCCAAAAAACACGTTTTCTCGTTCTTTGTTGTCGAACAAAAAGTTTTCGCACAAAAATTTATTTGTCTATCCATTTTATGCGTCCATGTTTTAAACACCTCGTTGAAAAACTTGCAGGAATAAAACCAGACCCTACAATTATTTCGCAGTGATATATGTTTAGATAAGAAACGGTTCAGATAAAAAGTGCAAGTTTTTTTTTTATACTTCAACTACCACGAAGGCCTAGGGCCTAAGCACCCATTGGGTACCGTGGGGCTATAGGGGGATACATGGGAAAGGGGGGACGCCACACGGACTCTGGCGACTGAACACGTGTGCATGCAACATGCACACATTCTGGCTCCGCCTACGAGATCCGCCGGGTGGTACCTCCGCATTCGACAGTCAGAGACCGTCTACCACCTACGGACAATCACAACATCCATAGCCAAGAGAAAAAATTCTCCTGGGACAGGACTCGAACCCCCACAGCGCACGGCGACTGATCAGGAGACCGAAGAGTCTACTACTGCGGCCACCGCTGCTGCCTGTAGTCCGTTTGCAAATAAATGCCTTAGATAATATGTTGAGTATTTATTAAATATATGAAAATCTGATATATCGATAAAAGTTTGTCGAGTACTGGTAGGCTACTGATGTTGGATTTGAGTCAGTCTTTGCTGCACGCACTATTAATGATTCTAATTAAGTAAATATTTTTGCATCCACTTGCCCCATATAAATCTTAAACATATCAGGTAGCAAATATAAATGACAACATTAAAAAATGAGGTAACAATAACTGCTATACCTGCAAACGGCTTAGTGTCAGTAACATAAACGTTCTAAGCATCGGTAACTTTCAAGATGGCAATTCTCCCCTTGGACGACGAACTGGAAGAAATATTTCTTATCGCTATTGGCTCGGAAACCAGAAAGTAAATTTCGTCCATGTCCATCTTTTTTGCAAAATCTTCCAATGACTTAAAAGAACGTATGGTTTCTGATGGATTTAAACCACTGACATTTATAATCACAAGACGATATGGCGTCACGTCTCTGGTCATGGAGTCAGGCCAAGATATTGATTGTACAACTCTATCAAAGTGACATGCGCATACATATATTATTTTGTATAGTATGTAATATTGCAAGCAAAGCATGATACGTTATGCTCTGATAATGTGGTGTAAGCGATTTGCCATAGATACCAGTAAATCGTCAAGTGTCGCGCGTTACAGTATATTGTATAGTATATTGCAACAGGATACGAAAGAATTTTGCTACATTGCTACTAGTACTCCATTGTCTAATCGCTAAATGAAACCACATTATGTTTGTTTTACTTTTCTAATGATGAAGCTTTGGCTTTTTCAAGTACAATGACAGTGACAAAGGCCGCCGTGGTGACCAGAACTACGTCATTAAAGAAGCAATTCAAGCAGATGTGGCTCGATTTAGCGGCCAGACAGTAAAATCCTATCAGCATGAAAATTACAGGATCATTTTCAGATGTCACAGTGCTACTGATGTATACAGAGTGTAAAACCTAAGCCAGGCCCGTCTCAATGTAGTAGAAATGTTCCTACTCCTGTACGCCATTTTATATAGCAAAAATGGATTCGTATCGCCACTCTAGATACTATCACGATGATTTGAAACAACACGTAAGAAGCGTCCTAGCACTTATCCTGTTGCGATGGATGGCCGTGTTCTACCCGAGAGGCGTTTATTTCGGCTGGTTGGAATCCAGACACCGACGACTTGACCTGGCACAAACACATCTCGTGAATAGCGGCAGGTGCTGGGAAAAAGCTAGGCTATTTGTTTATGGTTTAGAAGTACTTTTCTCCACATGACCTCCTCACTCTGTAAAAGGCCCAGATAAGACCTATCCTCGACCTCCGCTCACATGTTTAGGGTTCTGCCACCCCGACTACACTATCCATGCTCATTGCAGAGCCGCCTAACATCGCCCGCCGATCCTAACCGTGACAAACTTCGTACATCCACAACAGGCCGATACGATCGCTCCTTTGTCAAGGACTATGTTGTGTATGTATAAAATTTTAACGCACGACTTCATGCTGAGCCAGTAGAAAAGGTTAATGTCATTTTACGAAAATCCTATACAATTTTGACCGTACGCTGAGCAACTTAGCTTTTTTGTATTGAAAGAATTTGTACATTACTTCTCAGCATGACCAATGGCATCGATAAATGCTGTTCATCTTCATATTTCAAGATCAATCTGGAGGGCAGAGTCAATAAAGGTGTGACCTACATAAATAGAGGTATATATTATACACCTGCACCCACCCATCGCTGAAGTCTGACGGCCAGGCTGCCTTGAGGTCAACCGTTATCTAGATTGTTTGAGGTATTTTTAGATTAGGAAATTGTATAGGTAGGATTTGGAGTAATTTACCGCTCTTCGTAGTTCTTGTTTCGTGCCCGAATACGATAAAGTATTAATACAATCACGGCTACAACTTTTTACTGGCATGCGGATTTGAGAATTTAGGAGGCTTTTTTACACGTGCAGAAGCCAGAAATACTTTAAGCCCAGGAACAGAGGAATTGGGTACTAAAGCAGACATAGATGTTATTTAGAATTACTGAGCATATACTACAGAGTAAGACGACTTCAAACTCGAAGATACATTTACACTAGGATCGATAATATCCAGCACGATATCAAGCACGATTCCCATTTCAGTACAGCTGCAGACTGGACATGAGTATCAATTTTGATTTATTAGTTATTTATGACGCTAGTACGTTTGTATAGAACATATCTTGAAACCGTTAACCAGTTAATCACAACCAATTGAGCTAAAATGTTGTTCGTATGTTTGGTCATTATGAAAATGAAGAACACATTGAATAATTCCAATCCGAGTGATGACATGGGTATTATATGAACGCTGTTTTGCTTGCCCATTTCGTAACTGTTGTTTCATATTGTAATGCACTAGTTTAGCTGGTACCTTGAGTGGCAAAGAGTCGCCTTGCACAGTTGATGCTTAGGCAACCAGTCACGCAGCCGTGTGTGAGCGTTTGCGAAGCTATATAAGAAAGGTTAGGCCGGGATTCAAGTATAATCTAAACCTGTCTGAAGGCGCCTGCGGAAGCGACTCGGACTTGGAAACGCTGGAATGGTTCTCGACTCGTCGATACGAATATAAATACCCGACCAGGTGGCGGAAGCAGTCAGGCACAATTGACACAACATGCACACAATCAGTGGACAGCTAACGCGAAATTAGGATGGAATAATAGTTCAGTCGACATAATTATGAATTTGCTAAAAGTAACTTAAGTGTGTGGCAGAGTTTAAGCAGTAAATCGGTGTTTTTGTTACAGTATATTACTTCTTCACAATACAAGCATGGTTACCTGAATTCGTCGAAATGGTATTTTTCGCATTTCAGATCCATGAGCAATGCAGATGCAGCATTTGTAGTCGAATATTACAAAACAGTTAGCCGGTATGCTACGATAACGATTCTGGCTGAAATTTCACGTGAACAACACTGGTCTGTAGTACATTCACCATTAGGCAACATCAAACTAGTAACACGTATTTGTTTTCACGTTATGCAACATACATAAAAGGAACACCTAACACTGATCCTGTGGTTTTTATACTGGTCAGAGAGTCATGTAGCTTCATAAAACGAAACGTAGCAGATCCAAATAATTATCATTGCAAAATATTAGTCAAACACTTGAAAATACATACCAGACCCAAACGCAGAACCCCCAATTCGTCCCGTAACTACGAGTATACAGATACATGATCTAATTTCCTGTCATTAGATTCTTCTTGGCGGTCTGCGCTCTTGGAAATGATCCTGAAATGACTCATACTCGTAATGTACAAAATACCTTTTTCCTCGTTCTCAGCACCTTATCAAATACTTGTTGATGGAGGAGCAAACATTGTGAAGATGAGATAGGTTTTACTATTCAGTGTCGGTGGATCGTAATTTCAACCGCTACACTAAGAACCGCCACCATGAATACACAGAGGGACTCCCTAATTCGGTTAATTCGGCAGTTGAGAGGTATTATAGTTTTCCCAGAGGACAGCCTTACAGACCCTTGATGTGTTTGCTTTAGTCGTATGCAGTCGGGTCGGAGTTCAGAGGATTAAGCCTAATCTAATTCTGTCAACAGCTCCAAATAATCACTCGCTTGACTGCTCTTCGAACTCTCATCTATTCCGTATAGAGGCCCAAGAATCCCATAGCAATGTTAAGGTACGCGTCCGCACGTAGGCATCAAACTCACAAAACTGATCTAAAAACGGATCTTAGAACTATTTGCATACATGATCCGCATCAGATAATTTTAAATGCACAGGGCGTGAGCACTACAATCGAACAAGCTTAGATAGGAGAATATTTCAACATACAAACAGATACGTAAGCAATGTTTCATAACTTTTGCCACAGTAAATACCACGTCAATCAGTAATATTAATACTTCTTAATTGAAATCACGATAAAATATGAGATATTCTGTTTTTTGATGGTATATACCATTTATTTATATCACGAACAAACATAAAAAGCTCTATAGTTTTTGAAAGTCGATCCAATGGCGACAAAGCTGGGGTAAGAAAGGTGAAAAATTACGTATATGAATATGCCCCCAGCCGCGGCAATCCTATGCACCTATTAGACATATTTCGCTCATCATTCATTTCCCCATACATTAACCCTTAAAACTTAGAATTACGAAGAATATTTCCGACCCTCGCGTGTCGCTGTTCGACTGGATGTGGAGTTGTAGAACGTCGGTCGTTATCCACGCCAGATGTACACATAGTTGCGTTCATGTGCGCCCGCAGGAATTTTTCTTAGAAGTAGGGGGAGGCCATCCATCGTCAAGACATGAAAGTGTCTGTCACAGCGTGCTTGCCTCCAAAAATTTTTAAAGAGCGAGTGACAGCATATTTTCTCAGGAAACCAAATCCTGAAGAGCCCCAGAATTGTATAGGAAGCTTACTAAATATGCAAATTTTAATTGTATGAGACTGTTTGACTTACTTTGCTACACATGTTAGTAGTTAACATTTTTTTCAGAAGTGCCACATTGTGTAGAAGATGATCATTTATGGCAAGGGCGGATTCAGGATTTCGTCTAGGGGGGCGCAAGCGATATTTGGGGCTGGTCATTTTTTAACCTCAGTGGAACTTCTAGAATGTATCCCATTATTGCTCCTTAAATCCATTGTGTTCTATCTGGTCAAGGCCAGCTTGAAAACGAAATATGTAATTTGCTCAGAAATCCTCAGAAAGCCAATATTTTATTATATGAGAACAAGATAAGTACGTGGCATTTATAATTGACTAGTGTAATAATATTGAATATTCAAACATAAAAAACTTCATTGCTATGTCAACCGACAAAAAATGAATAAAACATATCCCAGTCCATTCCACACAAAACAATGTCTTTCATTGCAAAAACGAACATCAGACCAAAAAATTCACATTACCGTATGGACGCTAGACAAGACAGAGAAGAATGTCTGTAGACCATCTATCTATAGATCGTGTCTTGAGACCGTCTCCTGACTGCCTATAGACAAATTGCGCAACGGGGTCTACTAGTATGTAATAAGCTTAAGGATTAAGACTCTGAACTGTCCATTAAACAAATCAAGTAAATGGTGCAAATACTGACACAATCAAGCACTTCTATTATATTAGCAGTATGAGGCATTATGTATTCCTCCATTCCAACGTGGATAATTTCGGTTATCGAAGAACAGACGCAAGGAAAGGTAGAGAAGAAGTCTCTGAGACCTCCCATTTGGCACATCCGTAATACCAAATTTTGGGGCCTGTGCGAGTTTCTGCTGAAACAGCGGGTTCTGACCGAGACCTGACCTCCACAACACAGTGGTCTGAGTTACCCAGGGGAGACAGGGCAGCAGAGCTGTAAGGGGCAGGATGCGTGCTTAGAAAGTGATCCAGCAGGATAATGGCATGAGACGAGACGCGGGCCAAAAAAAGTTGGGCCCGTCACCAGCTAGGTCAGCCCTTGAGTAAGAGCTGCATGACCTGCTGCATCGGTTTTATTTGAGCCTAATCAAAGCAAATTGTGGTCATTGAAATCACCGAGGAGAACTACCTCTGAAGCGGAGTGATTGGTGTTCAGGAAGTCGATCTTGACGGCGAGGTATTCAAGAAGGTCATCCCAGATATGGTCCGAGGGGAGTGATAAAGGCAGCAAATAAATTAGGGGGATGTTTTGCAGCAAGAAAAACTGCTGCAGACAAAGGCCACAACTCCCCCGTTATTTCTCAGATTGGAGTGCACCTCGTAATTTGGTAAGCTAAGATGGTTAATCGGTGCGGACTCTGAGACTTTTGTCTCCGCCAAGAAAAGCATGGCGGGACGATTGGATTGCAAGTAGTAATGTGATCAATGTTGCTGTTAATCCCGCAGATATTCGTGAAACAAATTTTATCTTCGATGTTGTTTCATCGAGTCCACCCGGACATTCCAAGAGTGGAGTTAGTTTACGTCCGGAATTCTTAGTACTCGAGGGATCCATCATCATTAATTTCTTTGTTTAGGAAGATAACCGACATAGCTTAGGTGTGGAAACATGCGGTCATTTATAAGACACGCTGGGAAAAGCTATAGTCTGGTACCGCCTCGGTCGACTGGTCCTTGTCTACCACCTCGTTTTTGCATATTAATGATATTAAATAGACCTCAAGTGGCCCGTTGCCTGACTTGTATCATCACCCGGCAATCAGTACTGAGGTATTCCTTAACGCGTGTACAATCACTTGTACGGGAAGAAGTTGTATGCTGGATACAACAACTTCCGGAACAAGCATTTGCCACGGCCCCGCTCAGTAGGGGTTGGGGTTTTCGAAATATACATGTTACAGTTATTTTTCAGACTTTCGTTGTCGAACTTAGATTTACGGCTTAGTTGTTTTCTCAGTTTTCGAGCCGGTGTTGATCGCATGTAGAAATGTTGGAAATCCTTGGAAAAAACTATATACATCTGTTAGATCATAATTATTTTAATATTGAATGTTTGTACTGAGTAGAGGAATACAGGGCTGTACATATTTATGTATAGTGCAGCAGCTCTGTGATTTAAACGAATTCACTATAGTAACATAAATAGACACCATACGCGAGAAGAGATGCGGGACGTTTGTTATTGATTTTGATCATCGATCGACGCAGTTTCTAGACAGGTCACAGGCATACCGCTAAATAAATATCATAAATATCTATTTCCAATTTAGGCGTTCATCTAACATAGTGCTTCGCTGCAACACCAGCCCCGAACAAAATTAGTCAAGCTTTACACACTTTTCAAATTACTATTGAGCAACAAACAGAACATAAATCACTTTTCAAGTGCAATCTGTAGGGCTAAATTATTACCCAGACTTAGATTTGTCACAAGTCACAATACTCGTATATACGTATAAATCGTAAGAGTTGTACTGTAAACAAGTGATGTCAAAGAGGGACGCATTTGGAATACCAAAGGATATCAAAAAATCATAATGCTCAGTTCCTATAGCTATAAATTATAGTTAGTATGCCTCTGTCACCATGACCTGACAGAAAGTAACACAATGGTGTTAGTTCCAAAAGCAAATGTCAGACGTCTAGGGGGGCGCGCGCCCCCTCTAAATCCGCCGGTGGTTTGTGATTGATAACAGCGTTGCGTAGGAAGTGCAAAGTCAACCTACTTGACGCCTTTTTTTTTATTCAAGTCTCTAAATCGCATGTGACCTGTGAAGTTTGTCGTCTTTCATCTAACAGTCACCTTTAATCGTTCTAAGGCCTCGTCATACATGAGTTTATTTAATGGAGATGAAGATCGATAAGCTATAGGTTAAGTTGAGAATTTATTTAAGAAATGCTTATGTAACGACTAAATTCGTCACGAGTATATATTGATGTTTATTTCCTATATGCTATTTGGACAAATAAACTATACTCAAAGTTAAAACGATATTTGATTGCCTCTCTTCTACATACTTGCCTACGGTTGTGTTTCATAAACACTATAACGACTCTCACTACTGGAGTCTTGGAAGCTTTAACAGATACGAATTCGGTTAAATGGAGGCAACGTTACCCATTTAGATAACTAAGGAAATAGCAGCAAAAGGACTGTTTTTCCAAAATCGTTTTTATTTTACTGATGTAGCGACTTTGTAAAGTAGAACTTTATGGGAAGCCCTCGTACGTCGACTGCGAATATACATCGGGAGGATTGACGGCGATATCAAGAACATCCGTCATACATCTAGAAGCATCGATCGACATCTAGTTAACGTTGATGAAGCGTTGGAATTCTCTAGATTGGCGAGCTTTTATATAATAGAAAAATCCAAGTATCACTGACGAGGTAATGTGTATGAAAAAAGCGCGAGAAGCGTGCAATTGGTATGTTAGAAACAGTGCGCAGATGGCAACGCTGCAAGTCGCTGCTATGTCCGTGGCCTCGTCACTCGGATTCCAAGGCAACGTTGTGATTCTATCTCTTTCTAACATACGCATTGCACGCTTCTTGTGCTTCTTTCTTGTACACAATAACGACATCCGTGGAATCTGGATTTCCCTGTATATGCGCCCCGACAATGGATTTTTCGATTCTAATTACAAAAGTTTATAATACGACAGATCGCTGGACGTAGCGTCATCGACACCGAGTGACTGGGTACATTTGCATTTTGGCGGCCATAAACGGATCTCTTAGTATGAACAGTGCGAAACGAAGCTCTGGGCGCGTACCTTTGGAAGCGTGTAGCTTTGGTCTCCACAGCTTTCCCGCGATAAACTGACAGCGTCCGAGATCATGAGGATGTAGAGCTATAAGAATAAGCTTTACCTGCCGTATTGTCGGCGCTAGCTCGCCTCTCTGTTGCAAGAGGTTCTTGAAAGGTAAGAGTGAGACTGCCCCTCGGACTTCTTTTTTCCAATTCTTCTACCATTAACGAGCCTCTTGCTATACTACCCCTTGGACTCGTTCGTTTTGACGTTTCACCTTCTAGCATCGTTTCTGGACAGATGCTTCCTCTTGGGCTCCTGTAACAAGAATAAAGGTGCACATTCATTGATGGTAAGAGAAGCAAGGAGGTGCCGTTAAACATAATCAAATAACAGCCAGACATGTGCAAATGATACGTGTCGCCGCCGTTCTTTTCGTGTCGGTTGTCCACAATACAATGTGAACGTTAAGTCTTCGGTAAAAGCTAATCTAATAAAAAATGTTACTAGAACGAAGCAGGACAAAATTCTTCCGCTAGAGCGAAGCAAGGTGACGTTTTGGCGCAAGATTGATTTGAGATACCACAGTAACTAAACGAAGTTTAAAACATCTCTTCGCGTCGCTTAGCTCTAGTGCAAATTTAGCCTAAAGGACCTTTAAGATCTCAGTTTATTTGCTTTGTAGCATCTCTTACCTATCTCCTTGATATTCTCCCGCGATGCTTCCCCTGGGACTTGTCCTCAGGGAGTGGCATTCAGGAGCTATACTGCCCCTTGGACTTCGTTGACTTATACCTGCTGTATCTGGTGTGATGCTATGTCTTGGGCTCCGACTTAGCACGGGCGCTGGAAGAAGATAAACAGTCAAATTGTGTGAATAATGAAAGGAAAGATTCTCCTAGAATAGGAAGACAGAATGAAAAAATATATTTCAATAGGTTTTTTGCAAGTCTATCTTCACAGTTTGCGGAACATAAATGGATTTTTAAAAGAAAATGCACTGATAGAATTATAGCTTTGAACGATTTTCATCTGACTGATAGTAGATAAATCTTTTTCTGACACTCATCTTGAAAATACCCCTTAAATGTCATTATCTAGGTGTTCAGATGTCTACCAAGGTATGCGCTCCCGTTACAGGTTTATGATGATGATTTGGACTTGAACTTTATTTAAAAAAATATTCTCTTAATGACGTTTTGGTTATGAATATAGTGAAATGGTTTAATCTCTGAGCTACTTAAATAAATTAACAATATTTCTGGGGCAAAATAGTTATTTATATATCTAGGGCCAAGTATCATAAACGTGCGATAAGTACAAAATTTCATCCATTACGGTTGCTGAAAATATATGAAATTCTCAATTCTAGTTGTTTCATATATGAATGTAGTAGAGCAATGTAGCCTCAGTATCCAAAATACCATCACATGATTCATATACAGAACTCATGAATTCTCCAATTTTATACATTTTCAGCAACATACTATTTTTTTTATTTATTATCTTGGTTGATGTAGCAACAGAACAACATGGGCTCTCATCATTATCGGTGAGTACATACCAATGTTACTTAACCAGTCTGGGACGTAAGAATCCTTTGGGCTGAAAAGTGAGATTTTACACTTGAAGAACCTACAAGTATAGCACCGTTGGGTCGTAAATAACGTATAATTAAAAGTAAGTCCTGGCCGAAAATAGAACTTTGATCGCGTAAGGTTTTAAGCAGAAAAGTTGAAAGGAACACCTTCCTTTCCAACTGTTAGGTTGGGGTATGTCAAGTCCCTTGTGATGGGGAGGCAAAGCCTGGCAACTGGTTATTATCCATTATTTGATCTTTCACCGAGACGGTCGAACAGGCCGAACATACACTGTAACAGAAACAATGGAACGACTTTGTATTTTTCCAGGTACGGTATTTTTTACAGCCTTGGATTAGTCCCACTTTCAAGGTTATTACAATATTTTTGCTTTTAAATAGAAAAAACCCTTCTTGAAGCATAGGTAACATTACCCGAAGCTTAGTAGGATTACTTATGAATACAATGTTAATTTTATTTTAATTTCGCACACATAAAATGCGCTTCGAACAGAACCACAATCCAGTCCAGCTTGTCTCGCTAATTATTGCGGTATTTTAATGATCAATTATATGTTATTGTGGCCAGCTTCGTGCATATTTAATGTTTTAATGTAAATTTGTAAGGCAAATATTTAAAAGTAGTGCCTACGACACTTAAAATTAAACTGCAGCATTGCTGGAATCTTATTATCTCAGATATAAATACGAGGGATGTCTTTTAAGTTTTGCATATAGAAACATAGTAGGCCGCGCGGATCGAACGTCAGTACTGAATCTTAACTTCACTCTTTAGTAAACTAAAATTCAAAGTTTCACAGCAATACGTGCAGTGTTCTCATTGCAGTGAATTTTTAAGTGTCACCAAGTCATTAGAAAGATGGAACTCAACCGAGAACATTTTCACGCCATAATTTATTACAACTTTGAGAGACAATTATCGCAACAAGAATGCCTTGCTGAGTTACTGTCTGTTTTCCGACATGAAGCGCCACATCAGTCGACAATTTCCCGTTGGTATGGAGAATGCAAACGTGGAAGGGTGAGTCTTAGCGACGATCCAGGGTGGGCGCACCAAAAACGGCAGAAAGCAGCCAGGGTTAATTGGTGTCAAAAAACGCTTGACCGTTTCAATCCGAAAACTCGAAAAATGTGTACAGCATTGTTAGTGGTGATGAATCGTGGATTTACTGTTATGAACCAGAAAACAAACGACAGTCGGCTGTTTGGATGTTCCAAGGTGAAGAAAAGCCAACAAAAGTCATCCGTTCTCGAAGTGTTTCGAAAAAGATGGTTTGCGACATTTGTGTCAAAAGTGGATCATATTGCAATAATTCCTCTTAATGAGCAAAGAACTGTTACTACGGATTGGTATACCACCATTTGTTTGCCAAAAGTCATCACCGAGCATCAAAAAATCAACCCCGAAAGAAGAATCATCTTTTCAAAGACAATGCAAGCTCGCACACAGCTCAAAAAACAAGGCAGTATTTAACGGAAGAAAATGTGTAATTATTGGACGATCCTCCATATAGTCCCGATCTAAGTCGTAACGATTTCTTTACTTTCCCGAAAATTAAAAACAGACTGCGTGGTCAAAGGTTCCAGTCACCAGAAGAATCAGTTGACGCATTCAAAGATGCCAGCAAACGAGTGGAATAAGTGCTTCGAAAATTGGTTCGAGCGCATGCAGATGTGTATTAGTCTTCGTGGAGAATACTTCGAAAAACGATAAAGTTATCTAAAACTACCTACCGTGTTGTTTTACTTCCGTATGCAAAACTTAAAAGACATCCCTCGTATATGATCGCTTACTAAAACGTCAGTGTGAATTTTTTGTTAAACGTGGTTATAGCAGATGCAGAAACGAGGAATTCTCAACATATTGCCCTATACGCGAGGATCAAGTTTCCTGTCAGCATGTTAATCTTAAGAAGATCCTTTTTTTACCCAATACACTAATTATACAGGTCCAAGATAAAGTGGAGAAATCCCTAAAAACGATAAATCATGATCTAGTATGTCCTTTATCTGACAATATCTTCATTTGCTCGTCGTTTCCGGCTGCGTTTGTTTTCGGATGATTTGTGTATTGGATTTCTGCTTGGACTTTTGCTTCTTGTTTGTTCTCTTTGTAACATACCGCTTGGGTATCACTTTAAAACGTAAATGGTGAATGTGCATTAATTACGCTTCAGAGGTACACCTTCACCAAAATCCATAATTGATAATCTGTAAATGCTTTCAAGTTCTATAGGTATTGTTGCCAGGGATACGTCCGCCACTGTCCCTCTTACATGTCAACGAGCTCCTTTCCTGTACCATCAACCAAATCCACAGCTTCGCTGATGACAGCACTCTAAATGCAGGGATTCAAAGTGACAAGCCGGTCTCTGGCGCAGAGCTGGGAAAAAGAAGACTAGCGACAACTGCCTCTGTGACGAGAGACCAGTGTCAATGTTTGGGGACGAGCCAATCTTGTACAGGTTAGTGCTTCAAAAAGACAGTACTGTACCTTGACGAACAAGAAGCGCTCATCCAGTTTCGATGGATGGCCGTGTTCTGCTGAAGAGCCTTTCATTTCGGCTGGTCGGAGTCCAGATTACCGAGGACTTGATCTGGCACGAACACATCTCGGCAATACCGGCAGCTGCTGGGAAAAAGCCAGGCTATTTGTTTAGTGCTCAGAAGTACTTTTGTCCGCATGACCTTCTTACTCTATACAAGGCTCAGATAAGTCCTAGCCTCGGGTATTGCTGACACGTGTGGGATGCTGCCGCTCCAACTACATTGTGTATGCTCGATGCTGTCCAGAGGAGGTCTGTCCGACTGATCGATGACTCTTCTCGAACAGACAGTCTCGGGAGCCTTTCGCATCGGCCAGCCGCCGGCGATCTAGCTCTCTTCTACCGCTACACCAACGGCCTTTGCTCGTCAGAGATCTCTTCCATGATGCCGCCACGCGATCTGCCTGACAGACAGACCCGTCTGACTTTGGCCTCCCGTCCTAACCGTGTTGAACTTCTTACATCCAGAACTGGCCGATACGACCGCTCCTTTGCCCGAGGAAGTCGAGATTGTGGGACAATCTACAAGAGGAAGCTCTTCCAGTTCTATGAACCTTAGGCAGTTCAAAAATAGGATTGAAAAAATTTCTTTGGGATCCTGATATCAGTCGCGGTGTACCGGGACTTAGCCTTCTGCCTGCGCGGCTGCTTCGGTAAAAAAAAATGCCCAAGAAAGTATTTTATCAAAGATCATTTAATCAACAACAGTCAAACGACCTGAATACTTTCTTCAGATAGACTTCAAGTGACCTTAAGACTATTTTTTATATATTATAATAGAAGTTTTTCTGTACAGCAATACAACCCGCCAACTGTTTATGCTCCATAGCTGTGGTCCCTGAAATGCTGCCAAGCATTCGTGTGCTTTCACATATTCTTTGCCTGTGACAAAAATTGAAACATACTTATAAAAGTATACAAGCAGGTAGTCGATCGCCAGCATTCAAGATCGTCGGATGCAATATCGGAAGTCGGTCACGTGTACAGGGTTATTCAGTATGTGACAAAGTCTTGCTGCGAGTCTGCCTGCAAAGAGGCGGGAAGTGGGGTGCCGATGCTTCGATGCCCTAATAAAGAGATTGAGCTAGTTTTGTTATTATAACATATCTGGATTCGACATATGTTGTTTGTTTTACAGGAAGCTCAAGTCGGAGTGTAACTGAAAGGAGATATGATAAATTTGATGTTTAGCTTTACTTCCCACACCAATAGTTACTAGGGAAAATTTATAAGATACGTGAAAACCATGAGCTATAGAAAAAACTTCGACATAGGCTCTTTTACCAGAGAGCTATTTTTTAAGTAGAAATATGTATCATGTAACGAAAACACGATTTTTACTGTCCAAAGTCCAATTTATTACTCTACACTAATTTATATCACCTGCAACTAATTTATAACAAATTTACAACTATATCGACTGGACTATAATTCGATCTTAACAGCACACTCGTTGACTGCTAGTCCGACTGTATCTATCGATTCGACTGTGTCTGCCGCGTTCCATTTTTGTTTATACTCCAACTATCACGAAGGCCTAAGGCCTAAGCACCCATTGGGCACCGTGGGGCTATAGGGGGATACATGGGAAAGGGGGAACGCCACACGGACTCTGGCGAGGGAACACGTGTGCATGCAACATGCACACATTCTGGCTCCGCCTACGAGATCCGCCGGGTGGTACCTCCGCGTTCGACAGTCTGAGACCGCCTACCACCTACGGATAATCACAACATCCATAGCCAAGAGAAAAATTTCTCCTGGGACGGGACTCGAACCCGCACAGCGCACGGCGACTGATCAGGAGACCGAAGAGTCTACTACTGCGGCCAGCGCTGCTGCCTGTATCTGTCCAACATCAGATCGGATATTTATTCCCGTTTCGACGAGTGGAGAAATACTCCGCCGTTGTCTCGAACTTCTATGGAAAAGGTCTAAATGGCAGCAAGTACCTAAGACGGGTCTTCGATAATTATTACTCTAGTTGCCCAGTGTCGACATCGCGAGGTAGCTCCACGCCACCCAAGGTACCAACTATACGAGGGCGTTACAATAATAATGACGTGGATCGGGGTGTACTATTACTCTACGCCATCACAATTAGTTTTTCACGAGCCTTATGTGAAAAATAATACCAACTGGGAACAGATTCACCAACCGCCGTACTAACAACCCTTACTTAGGCAGCAGGAAACTATAGGTACGGCTATTACAGGAGCCCACAAAATAAAAAAGTGATCTGTCCAACTACAATTTGTTCATGTACTTATATACTACAGTCATCCACAGGTCCACAGAAAAAAGTTTTGTGTTGGTCTCACTATCTTTTTTTCATGTATGTTAAATTGGGAAAGGATGGTAAGTAATTTAGACATCAGAATAATTTTTTTTAAAGGCTCACATCTACCAAAAATTCCAAGATATGTGATCTTAATGCCTGAATGAACTTTCTTATTCATCCAACAACATCCAATTTTGACTTCAGATTCACATTCAGCGTGAAAAAGAGAAACATAGTGGGACTCCAACCCAAGCAAATACCACTTTTTTATTTTGTGGGCCGGTTATTTCTCGCACATCACAATGTTGAGTTTTCCAATGGACCCATTTCCGTCATCTGTCTCCAAACGACTAGACCTGTACGCTTGCTAGAAAGCATAGAACAACGTTGCCTACTGTTGGTTATGGTCGCAGGGATGAAAAGCAAACAGATAATATTCAACAAACTCTGCTGATGTTAATTTACGTACGCCAAACCACTACAGCAATACCTTGAACAAAGCAATAAAAAAAGTGCGGTACCCCTTCGGATGGGGCACCAGCTCTGACAGGCAAACCTCCTGAGAGGATCCGATTCCTAGAAAAACTGTCGGTAAGAAATCCGAAGATCAAAGCGCTTGCCCCTTCAACCGGTAACTTTGAATGATTTATACGTATATTCAACTAACGTTTCGCTGTATCTGAGCCGAAGTTAAATAAGAATCAGCCTTCCGAAGTCAGAGTTGAAATACTTATCGCATTAAAGGATATATATGGCTGGCTCGGTGTCATTCTCTAAGTTCAACAGGTCACTAAGGGCCGTATCGTAGTTCCTACAATTGTAGGACGCCATTATGGCCTCCTTGATTTTCATAGCTTTTCCTGTCCTTCAGATAGGCGCTCCATTTTGAGGTTATGATACAAATATCTATTTGCATCAAATTGTTCATGCTTCGATTTTTGTCGTCTGTTTTGTCAGCTTGAAATTCTCTACAATTCACAAAGAAAACAACTAGGAGTGCGCTGGCGATTTGATATGGGAATGATTTCTTAAATGATTCTTTATTCTTTGATGGTATTGTAATCAAATTCAATCTTCTAACGTTTAGATTATGTACATCCGTCCGGTAACTAATTTTTAAGTGAAGATGAGGAGGGCTTTTATATTTTATAATCTTGTAAACAAAGGAAGTAGAGTGCAAGGTACGCCTCTGAGCCATATTCAACCATCTCAGTTCAGGTAGTTTGTGGGATACTCTTTGTCTACCCCTTATGCCAAATATCAGTCTCAGACAAGAATTCTGAGCTTTTTGAACCCGTTTTAGTTCCACACTATCAAGAAATGGGCCATATACCATATCAGCAAAGTTGAAGTGGGACAACACTAAAGCTTCGCAGAGCGTGACTTTAGTATTTTGTGATAGGTAATGTCTATGGGGGTAAATAATTTTTAACATTGAATATTCTTTTCCTAGGCACAGAGTAATGTGCTCTCTAAACTTAAGTTTAGAGTCAACCACTAAGCCCAAATCCTTCACGGAATATATGAATGATATTATAGTGTCCCCTAGTTTGAGCTCAATATCATTTTCTAATACGTTTCTGCAGGAATCACTACAAAACAATATAGCCGTCGATTTACTAGGGTTTATCTTTAACAAGTGATCTTCAGAGGTTTTGAGAAGGCTATTCAAGTCGGTTTTTAGTCGGTTTGTTATAAGTTCTGACAGATCAGGTTTAAAAGAGGCATACATTTGAGTGTCGTCAGCATAAAGATGACATTAACAATAACTCAGCGACTTCATGAAATTAAAAGTATATAGGCTATACAATAATGGACCCAAAATACTGCCCTGGGACACCCCTGATGTAATTGTAACTGCATCTGATATGTTCCCGTCCGAAGTCACGCGCTGCAAGCTTTCAGATAAAAAAGAATTTATTAATGCATAGGCTGGCTGCTCTAATCCAATATATTTCAAAATAGCCACCAGTATCTCATGATTAATCATGTCAAATGCTTTCGTGTAGTCCAATAACATCAAGACTGATGACATCATCCACAAGACCTGTTTATGCTGTGGAACAACTGTACCCGGTTCTAAATCCTGACTGTCTAGGGGGGATGATATTGTTGGCGAAAACGTACTTAGCAACTTGTATAGCGATTGCCTTTTCCAAAACTTTAGAAAGGGCCTGTAAAAGCGAGATTGAACGTAGTTGACCAAATTCTGTTGGATTGTTAACCTTAGCTAATGGAAAAACGTTGGCCAGCTTCCAGCTTTTAGGAAAATAAGACATTTTAATACAACCATTTATAATATTGGTAATATAAGGAGCTATAAAAGGGCAACACAAGGAAATCAGGGTAACGTTCAGGCTATCAGCGCCAAAAGCCTTCGTCTTGATACTGGGGACACTATTTAAAACAAAATCTTCGTCGATTAGGTTAAATGAGAGGGTTTCATTAAGCAAGGAGTTGCTGTTATAGAAATGCAACAATTCTTATTTTGGAGTATTATTTTGTGATATTTGGGCAAAGTAGGTAATAAGTTCATTAACATTCTTTAAATGGTCAGGCATGTATTTATTTTTATTTCTAAATATATTTAGTTTTTTTAGTTCAGCCCATTTTTCCTTTTCTGAGCAATTCTGAAAGTTTAAATTTAGATATGCCTTTTTTTCGGCTCCAATAGCAGAAGTGGTCAGGTCTCTTAATTGTTTATAATAGTCTCGATGACCAGGTTGGTGCGTTCGTTTAAAACGAGAAAGAGCTTGATTTCGAAGCCTTTTCATAAACCTACTGTTATCTGTGATCCATGGACTGTATGGTCTTTTTCGACCATTGCAGTCTTTTAGGGGTGCATGGGAATCAAAAATATTCAATATAGTGTCTGTTAAAAATGATACCTTATGATCGATGTCATCTATTTGATATATGTTATCCCAAGGCGCCGACTCAATGTCAGTCTGAAACAGAGCTAGATTTATTCGATGTAAAGCCCTAAATTTATAAAAAAGATTGAGCGGCTCGATAGCTGTTATACGCAAATCTACATAAGCAAGAAGGTGATCTGAAACATTGGGATCCCGAACGCCCACATCCTCCACTATCTTGGGATTACAGCATACTAAATCGATCAAAGTAGAATTAGTGTTGGCTCAGACACCACTTGACTTAAGGAAAAGGTATTTGAAATAACATTTAATTGGGTGACATTTGAAGAATCGATATCCAATACATTTATGTTGAAATCGCCCAAACATACAATTTGCTTACACTCAGTACTGAGGTCAATCAAAATGTCTTGTAAATAATTTAGATATTCCCTACAGTTAGAGCTAGGTCTGTAAATAATGCCAAGTATGAGTATTTCTTTTTCAAGCTGAATTTTAACCCAAATATGCTCAATTATGTCCTTGCACTCTCTCTTCAAAATATTAAATTTTAGGTTAGATTTTAGATATATTCCAACACCACGCGGTCTTGCCTGACAAATTTGTAACCATTTAAGGAAGTAATATCACTGTCAATATTAGAAGTTAACCAGCTCTCTGTAATACCAACTGATACTTACTGTCAAAAACATCCTCTTTAAAACTGTCGAAATTATTTATGAGAGATCTGCACAGCGCATAGAGGGAGTGGTAGAAAGAAAGAAAAAGAAAAGGATAAGAAAAGAGAGGAAGTAGTATAGAAATTAATATAGGTAGACAAATATCTGAAATACTTAGTACACAAAAAACTAAATAAATAATGTTTGTACCTACAGTATATTCAGATAAGAGATAGACCGGACATAAACAAGACCACGTGATCATCGATTGCTGTAACATTCGGCAGGGACGTATTAAGAGTCACGCAGTACATATTTTAGATAGTAGATGCTGCTTTGCGTAACTTTGTAGTAAATTAGCACAATTCGATGCGTATACGATTGGTGATGGATATAGGATCATGTGGGGGTGGGGTAAGAAATATATAATGATGTAAATATACATAAGGGTTTCAAAATTTTCGCTTCGATTTCCAGCTTCGGATGCCGCCTGATGTTTGGTGAAATACAGTCGAATATAATCTCAAAATGGCGTTTAAATTAGCCTAAATTAAAAATAATCGTATATCTCTTAAAATTGGTTTTAGAATATTGATTAGTATATTTTTTGATTTCTAGGTAAATATGTAACCAAATTAAAACGTTCAAAACGTAAGAAAATGTGCATGGTTGAACATTGTCAGAAAGTAGATTCTTGAATAGGTTTTGCCAAAATGGGTTCAAAAATGTCAATAATTAATTAAAAAATACAGTAGCTTTATAATTACTTATAACTTACCGAATTTGATGAACGACATCTTTTATTGGAAAGATGAGCTTGATGAGCTTTCATCATCGCTACTGCCTGAAGCACCAACGTCAATAATGAATGGCTCGACTTGTTCCTCTAAAATATTGTCCAGTTCCCACATTCTCTTTTCAACTTTGTCTTTCACGTGCTTAATACAGTTTTCCCATTTTTGCGCTGTTATTAATTCTAGTGCTTCTTTGAAAAGTCCTTTGAGGTCACAAAATTTAAAAGTTGTATTGTGCTTAGCTATATAATTTTTAACCTCTGCCCATATGAGCTCAATGGGATTGAGCTCGCAATGGTATGGAGGTAAACGGAGCACAGTTTTATTTTGACTTGCTGCCATTTCGTCAATGGCGTATTTTTGATATTCCGCCATGTGATCCTTGACAATTCTTAATAATTGTACTTTCAGCATTGCTTCTTCAAAGTTGATATTTTTCGAGCGGAGCCAATTTTGAACATCAACTTTCCTTGAAGCCGTTGTTGGGACCTTCTCCATTCTTCGAGAATGATAAGGCGCATTATCCAACACAATTACTGCGTTTTCCTCTAAGTTCGGTAAAATTTTTGAAAACCACTGTTCAAACGATTCGCCATTCATTTCCTAGTGGTAATCTCCAGTTTTCTTAGACTCAAAGCATCACAGACCGTCAACAACAAATCCATCCTCACTGCCAATATGGCAGATAATGAGCCTTTTCCCTTTACCTGGAAATCGAAGTACTAACTGGTGTAGATTTATTTCAATAAGCGAACCTTTTTCAAATGTTTTCATCACATCCAGCGAAAAAACATTGAGGCATGAGTATCAGATTGCTATAATTGGAATTATTTAGTCATATTGAAAGAAAGAATATTGAACGTCGTATGATTCCTCAGCGCTTCACAATTTAGTTTAAAGTTATAAACCTTTAAAAAATGAATGATCAGGAACCTGAAATACGCGCAAATATTAATATTAACAAATTATAACTTTATAAAGCTTAAAGTATGAATTAAAATGATTAGAAATATTAGGAACGGTACACAATATAAACTTAGTAACTTTTTTTAAGTTTATAATATTCGACATATTTTAAGATTATATTAAAAAATTATTGAAATATCGAAAACACATAAAAACATGGCTTAAAAAAGTTCTAACAAATGAAAATGACAATAAAACATCCACGCATTTTATCGAAAGTTATAAAAGTTTTGTTACTTGTAATATGTTTTATCTGCCCCCTGGAATTAATGTTTAGAACCTTGTTCCCAAGATTTGAAAAACATCCGATTGTTGTCTATTACTCGTATTTACCTGCTGGATTTTTTAATCCGGTGGACAGTCCATCTAGAAAGGCCCTCCTGGATGAAGTTACAGAATCATCAACCCATACTTTACTTGTAGTGTGTCCTGCGTTTACCCACGTTTCATCAAGGTAATAAATCTTCCTGTTTTGATTTCTATATTTCCCAATTTTTGTTAAAAAATCCCTCCTCCATAGCACAATTACTTCTCTATCCAGTAGTAAACTATTACGACCCCGTTTTTTCCATTTGAAATTTAAATGCTTCAGTAACGCATGGAAAGTTGATCGTTTGAGATTTGGCAACGTTGTATCTCCATTTACCTCCTGCAGTACTTTATCTATAGTAGGTATTTCATTCCTAAAGAAGAATTCATGCACTTTCCTCCTAATCGCATGCTTATCAGCTTCATCCAATGATTTAACAATACTTTTGCGATGTTTACTGGTCATTGGCTCAGAAAAGGTGTGATTTTTTTTGCATTGTCTTAACACATTAAACACTGATGCGCGACACACCCCAACTTTGTGAGAAACCTTCACAACAATTTCTTTGATGGTTGATGCCTCGTTCTCCTCGCGCTCGATCTTATATATATTCAAAATGACCTCTTTCATTTCTGCACTCAGGTGTCTTTTTTTAGAGCGTTTCCTAGGTGGACTACAGGAGTGTACAACTTCATCGGCAGTATCTGTACTACTGGGCATTTTGCGCAAGCAGTTGATAACAATAACAATCAATAACGAGGTATAACAATAACAACGACAAACTCAACAACTTAATAAGATAACAAACGAACCTGAATGTGACTCTGCCTTGATACGACTGCTCTGCCGCTCGGCATAGGCATTTAAATGCGAATTGACCAATGAGGGCTCCTGTTTTACGTCGAGACGGCGGCGTTAGCGTGAAAATCACCCGAACCTTTTGTTTACATCCGGTCTATCTCTTATCTGAATATACTGTACAGCCGTGCAAAACAAGCTTCCTTTTTAAGTACCCCATACAGCAATTCATATGCCATGCCCATGAAAAACTCTACCCTTAACCTTATAGAATAAAACTTTGAAAAACCAAAATAAAATTGACGCAAATTAAAATATTAGCTACATCAATTAAATACTGTCGTTCTGTGGTTTACACTAGTCTCGTCGAATTGAAAGACAACACAGAACACATCCACTCATACATACCTAATTAAGTGTATCATGCTAAAAGGTATAGAAAATAAAATTTGCTAAGATAAATCCTACAACAGGAAAAAATGTAGTTGTGTAATTCAAGTAGTAGTAGTAGTACAATATAGGTATTATAATAGATGTGATAGCATAACTGTGATGCCAATACCTCTAAACAAAATCACTATACGATGCACATGATATCCATAGTAACGTGGTTTATTTAATATATACATATGTTATGAGATGAATCAACTTTCAATCAAATAAACCAGATGAATGGCATAATAAATGCGTAGTACAGGGTGCGGCAGAGAGGACGGACGTTTTTGGGATGGGTAGTACTCTCCGCCTCCGTCTACGAGAGAGGTGGGGAGGGTGCCGTTTGACTCATGAGATCCTAGCATTATTTTACCAGTTGTCGTTATGGAGCCTTGGACGGTGGAGCACCGTGTTTTCGCCTATGATTGTTTCGTCCGAAATAATGAGTCTGTCATCGTCGTACAGCGTGAGTTGCGTCGCCACTTCAACATTCATCAGAATAGAGCTGTTCCCTCTCGAAACACCATCCTTCGTTGGGTTGAATCACTTAGCAGGCGTGGTGAACTGATCAACAGAAGACCAAGAGGAGCGCCGCGAACAGTTCGAACTCCTGAAAATGTTAAACGCGTTCGACAGGTCTTTCTTCTCAGTCCGACTCTATCTGCCCGGAAACATGCTGCTGCACTTCGCCTTAGTGATCGTTTGGTAAGGCGAATTTTGCATATGGATCTCCGCGTTCACCCCTACAAATTGGCCATTGTGCAACAGTTACAGCCCGGAGATTATGCACACGAACTTCGCACGTGATCGATCAAAATGAGAACCTCATTTTGTTTATGAGTGACGAAGCCCACTTTCACCTAAACAGCATGGTTAATCAGCAAAATTGTCGTTATTGGGCTAATGAAAATCAGCAACAGTTATACGAAAGACCGCTGCACAGCCCAAAAGTAACGGTTTGGTGCGCTGTATCGCAAACTTGCATCATTGGCCCTTACTTCTTCGAAGACGGTAATGGTCGTGATGTTACCGTGAACTCAGAGCGCTACGTCGACATGATCACCAACTTCTTTCTCCCTGAATTACGACGGCGACGTGTTCCACTCCGACGTGTGTGGTTCCAGCAGGATAGGGCGACCGCCCACACAGCCCGAGCATCCATGACGTTATTCGCCCTCTCTTCCCTTGTCGCCTTATTTCCAGGTTTGGCGATGTTCATTGACCTCCTCGGTCCCCAGATTTATCCATATGCGATTTTTTCTTAGGGGGACATCTCAAGGCTAGAGTATACGCGAACAAGCCCCGAACTCTGGACTAATTGAAGGGCGAAATTAGCGTGGAAGTCGCTCAAGTTTAGAGAGCGATGTTGAAGAGAGTCTACGCGAACTTCCAAGAACGCCTCCAGCACTGCATCAACGATTTCTGCCACCACATGCCTGATGTGATTTTCCACACTTGACTGTCTCAAATGCTATTTCCTTGTGAACCTGATTCCATCAATAAATTTGTTTTCGAGTAAAAATTAGCTATTTTATGATTTTTTTTAAGACCGTCCATCCTCTCTGCCACACCCTGTATTTTCCATTTGACGCTCGTACACCCTTACAGCCCTCGCCAAAGGAATCAGGAATACACATCTAACTCACGAGTTTTTGCAAGTCTCCCGAGTTATTAATGCGATGCATAACGTCACCAAGTTTCACAAACACAAGACCATTACGAAAACAGGCATTTTTATAAGTATAATTGTTTACAGCGGCCACAAGGAGATCCAGACGCTTTTTCGTTAAATCTTCTTTTATTAACACACCCGTAGAATGCAAATTGTTTCGATTTTTAAGGATTGACGTCAGATCGTCATCGCAGGAAAAACGAATTAAAACTGCAGGTGGTTTATTATTGTTAGTTATTGGTTGTACCCTATGGCATTTTACAATACGCGATTCATCGATGTTTACTTTCATACGTTTAAAAATGTCCTGTACCTTTTTATGCAAATTCTAACCGTTTTCGATGGGTAGGCCAAACACTCTTACATTAAGGTTTCGAAATGCCTGTTCCTGGTCATCAACCGTCCGTAGAATTATGTCCTGCGTGTCCCTAAGGTCCCTGATCTCTTCTTTGAGTTCAACGATGGTATGTTCCTGCTCTCGCAGCCTTCTCTCATACTTCCTTTCGAGGAGCTGGCCAACTCTTTCGGCAATAGTCTGTAGAAACCGATCAGTGAATATACCTTTAATTTTCTCAACGTCGTTATCTGAGAGACCCACGTTTATTTTCTGCGCGGTATCTAACCTTACAAAACAGGACTGTGTAGGACAAAATATCGGTGGAAAATGAAACAAATTTTAACGATTCGTGAATGAGCTCAAGAAATCACTGCGGAAAAACACCACTCAATATTTACTGGTAATTTTTGGAAAAACTTAGCTGCAGATTGCAAACGTGTGTTCTCTCACGGAGCGTCATCTGCCATATTACCTGCTCGATTTTCATAGTATTCTACTATACCGTTTCAGCGCGCTATTTTCAGGATATTTCACAAATATCTATCCGTATGCATGCCTTGGTTTATATCATCTGTTTTATCAGCCTGAACAGTAAAGATCTAGAAATATCTTTCTGAAGGAGAGAAAGACTATGAAAATCCAGGAGGCTTCCTACAATTATATGAACGACTGACGCCACGGCCCTAAAGTACTATTTTCATCTAGCTAGTATATTTGGTCCTCGGTAACCAAAACTCCGTCTCGATCCATTATCCCTGTTGCGTCGGTTGCTGTGTCTTCTTTCTTCTGTCCAAAGTCACTCCATACTTTCTTCTTACTGTGTCTCGCCATATATGTCACTATTATCGCTGTTTCTTGTATTTATTATAACGTTCTTATGACAGTTTCTTTAAAAAACAAAGCATTTTCGTTTTTCGATTTTAAATTGTATTTTTATGCCATCATTCCACCACTCGTTTGTATTTACTGTTTCAAGTTATGCTGGCACCATGTCTCTTAAGAGTTTTCCACAATTTTCCTACTTTCATTCAATTGATCTATTTTTCCGCCGATTTGTCCCCTAAATTTAAAGTTTCTCTATATTTCACAGCATATTCTGGTTCCCTCAGCGTATGCTCGTATGCTTCCAAATTCCCTTTCTTTCTCGGCATGCTTCATGTCAGTTTTACTTTTTTCCAGTTATCATATCAGGTCCCTGTATATTTCATGTCCTCTTCTTACTCTAACGTCGTATTTTTCCAGTAAAATATAACCTATTATTGATCATTCGTCTCTACTGGGTTCTACTCTAGTGTGTTTATGAATGTCTTTGAGCAAGATAGTATTTGCCACAAGTAAGCTATACAGGGTGCTCGATAAGTTGAGACCTTCTTTTACAGGGTATATAGATCTTGAAGAAATATCTAGCTATACACCATATACGCCCAAGATTTAAGATAACAAAGATATTAGGCTCTGCAAAATCAATAAAACCTAAACCAAACCTGATCCACTCCTGTATCTAGATCAGATCAAAAGCTAGGAGATACGACACGTTATTAAAACAGTAGTTCACATACGCCCCGGCGCAACAAAGATGCAGCGCGGCAAAATGGCAGCCGCCTAAGCGTTGCAATAGCTATTGGTCATTCGGCTATAAAACTACGGATAAGTGCGGGATTCGACAGGAAAGAATTCAGGCTCGGGGTATCGCCGGCACGCCGACGCCGGCAGTTGCTGTCCATATTCGGTGCGTAGATAGCGTGTGTTTATACATTAGCATGTCGTTTACGGATAAAGCAGATGACACTGAGAATATTTCTCCCAATGCTCCCTTCAGTCATGCTCCCTCTTCAGTGATGTCAGCTCCCCGAAAATGTGACAAGAAGCGACATTTGAATATTCAAGCAAAAAAAATCGTTCTTAAATGAGAGCGAAATTCTAGACCATCCTGAAATGAAAATTCATGATATTGAAAGACGTTTGGCGAACAAAACGGGCTTATGACCTAAGACAATTTTCAACATTGTTACAGAATATATAAAAAAAAAACAAAAAAATGTCTCCACCGCACAAGAGGCTGCATTACACGAAGCTGTTGGACACAGTTGATAACTTTGATCGGAATGCCATCAGACGCAAAGTCCATCAATTATAGACAAAGTATTACAGGATGTTAATAGTGATGAAGACTTGCCTACTTTCAAAATTACCACATTCTATAGTTTTTGAGTATAGAAAACGGGACAGAAATAGTCTTTTGATGGGCAGCCAAGAGATTGTTTTATGAAGAAGAAATTATTCAAAATCAATAAAGAAATGCCGCGTCCAGGGTAGGAAGGTCTATTGCTTGGATGAAACCTGGATAAATGCAGGACATACAAAACCTAAAGTATAGGCTGACTTTACAATTAAACCAGCAAGACAAGCCTTCTTAAATGGACTAACCACTGACCTAAAGAATCCGTCAGGCACGTGAATCTAACCAATTCGTAATTTGTGTTGTAAAAATGGTGTCATGTAGACTGAATCTATGAGCTCACGCTGAAAACTTAGCTACACTAAACTTAGAAACATCTGGTAGTTAATATTATTATTTTTCTTGAATACAATATGAAGTAATTATTTGCAGGAAAAGGATAAACGATGTGTTACCTGTCACATTGGCCCTATGGGCATTTTAGTCAAAAAAAAACGACCGGCTACCATACCAGAAATGGACAGAAGTTCATTTGAACGATGGTTTAAAGAAACGCTCCCAAAGCTTGACGGCAATGCCGTCATTGTACTTGATAATGGTGCTTACCACAGTACGAAAACAGAGAACTATTCCCACAATGTCCACAAGAAAGGCAGAAATTCAACAATGGCTCCTACCAAAAGACATTAGTTTCAATGAAAATATGATCAAAGCAGAACCTATCCATCAAGTCAGGCCGAACAAATATAAATATAATCTTAAAAAAAACAAAATAAGACCATTTTAAGGCTGCCCTTATAACTGCGAATCAAATTTGGGCAAATATAAAAAACTAGATGGCGTCAAACTATAGAACATTCAAATTTTATGACGTAAGAAATGAAGCTGTCAACAGAGTGTCGGCAAACCAGTGGAAAGGTTACATTCGTCACGTTCAAGAGGCAATCGAAATAAAGATGTGGAATCTGGAAAATATGATCGATATTCAAATTGAACCTGTAATAATGAATATTAACCATTTGGACGATAATTCAAGTACTTCCGGCAAATAAAGGATTGTGAAAAATATGTGCACTTCTTTCTATAAAAATAATCGTTTATTTGGTTGGATTATTCCAAGACCATTGAGGAAAATACGGACCCGTACAACCGAAGCGCCGCCCATGTAGGCAGACAAAACATTTATTTGCCAATCTCTGAAAAATACCAAAATGGCACATACAGCAATATCAAATTCGTCGATATGATCTTAATTTATTGTTTCTTCAAAATGCTACCGAGGCTTCGCCTGTGTATGCAGATCTCTTTCTCATATGTTATGATTCAGGCCGCATGCATTTTACTATGCAAGGAACTAGGGATGAAGAAATGTCGAGGTGGCCACACTGTCAGATCTAGCCAACCACATATAGTTCAAACTGAAAGAAGGAGTATTGAATCTTGTAAAAGAGAATCCTTCAACAAGCACTAGGGAAGTGGCAAGTCACCAAGATTCAAACGCTGCGTGATGATGGATCGAGCCTTCTGTACAAGCAATCCAAGCTGATGATTTTAGTGCAAGGATGCGTTTTTGTAAGTGGTTGTTGCAGTCCATATTAGTTACTTCAGAACTACTCATGTTTGGTGATCGGAAAGTCCTCACGTAGCCCGTCGGTCACATTTTCAGCAATCATTTGAATATTTTCCCTGGCATTGTAAATGGTATGCTTATTGGACCTTTTATTATCTCGAACCGGCTGGACGATTTGCCATTTGCAGCACCCAGACTTTCCGCCAAACATGTTACCATCAGCGACAGCTCCGGACAGTGCACATCAGTGAACTTGAAATTTCTCTGCAAATGAACCTTGAACACCTATCATTGATTTTTGTTGTTTCTGAAAGCAAAAGACTGAACTTTCAGGACACCGTGTATATTTGACAGAAAGGCCAGAAGTCTCAAACCATTATTGTTTGTCATTATTTCACCAATGATATATCTGTATAAATTATTTCTTCTACCAACAGAACTACTAAAATCGTCCATTATGTATAAATTTCCTTTCTTTCACTCTACTGCCTTTGCCTATCTCATGAAAGGGCGAGCCTCAAATAGCGCCTTTTCAACTCATGACGCTAGCAGCAAATGATAATAGAACTACTCGCGAGAGCCCTTGAAGTAACCTTTGATGGTCGAGTTGATACGCACCTCCCATTTTATAATTGGATTCCCGATTTCGCGTGCAGAGCTTGAAACTCCGTCGTTAATTTTACTTGCAAATCGTGAGTGCTACGAAGATTATCTCCCTTTTTGTATGATAACTCGCTGCACATAAGAATGGTCTTTTATAGCAGTGCATGAGTGTTTAACGGTGGAATTTTAGAGAAAGATATTTGCCCAGATCACAATTTAAGTGCCGTTTTTTCATTCCTCGGTCAACTTTACTTCGGAATAGTCATCTTTTATTGCGCCTGATTCTTTGCACAAGTAGAGAAAAAATGAAAAAGTAGCCAAAAAGCTAATATTCGCGTTTTCCTAACATTCGAATTTTTAACCAGTTTCCAAAGCAAGTCATTCTACCCAGGACTATGGAATTGAACTATCCTTCATGCCTGCGTAGGTACTGTGCTGTCAGGTTGTGGAATTTGAGTTTTGATCCATCGCAGTGGTGCTAGTTTTTGGTAAATGAACGGTTCAACCGTAAAAATTATGTTGTGAGAAATGCAAATTTGGATTCTTGATCATATTTGCCCTAAAATGCGATATCTAAAACATTCTTGTAGCATACTTGTAGTATAACGCCTTATAGCACAATTTTGCACTGTTGTATCAACGTTTATACAGGGTGGGCCATCGGTTGGTTTTCCTTTAAGTTGGTATTATATTTACAGTTGTTAACACTTCCATGCTCAACATATTGACAGATATATCGTGTCAAGCTTCCGCTTTGAGCAATGGATTGTTTTAATCTTGAACAAAGGTGGGAAATATTGAAAACCTATTTTCAAAGAGAGTGGTGTTGCAGAAACTTTGCAATAATTGAGAAGACTATTTGGTCCGAATGAAGCTCCGTCCGCGACTGGTATACAAAAATTCGTGAACAAGGTTCGTGAAACTGGCCTGCTTGTGGATAACGTAAGGTATGAGCGTGTTCGACTCGTACGTACAGCCGAAAATATTGCTGCCCAGAGTGTGCGTGAAGACGCAAGAATGTGAAATCGTGACAGAGCACAAGTAAGCATCGGTCGCCCTTATTTACGTACAAGGTGCAACTTGTGCAAGAGTTGAAACAAAATGACCATCCGCTTCGATATCGTTTCTCTATGCGGGCTCTAAATCAATTTAAAACGGACGTCAATCTTGGTCGCCAAATCACCTTTTCGGACGAGGCCCATTTACGTCTGGGAGGTTACGTTAACAAGCAGAACTGTAGGAATTGGGATTCTGAAAATCCACATGCCGTCATAGAAAAAACAATGCATCTAAAAAGACTAACGGTGTGGCTTTTGGAGTGGTGGGATTATTGGTCACTACACTTTTCAAGATGGAGCTGTAAACAGCGTGACGCTAGAAACGGGGAACGCTATAGAGGAGTTTTTTGTGGCCACTATCAGACGACATGCACTTGCACAATCTCTGGTTCCAGCAGGATGGCGCAACATGTCAGACCAGCCGTGAATAAATCGATCGAACTTCGGTCGTCGCGTTATCAGCCGTTCTGGACGTTCCTTGGCCGGCCCGCAGCTGTGATTTAACGCCCATGGATTACTTCCTTTGAGGTACTGTTAAAAACACTAACGATCCTCAAACGATTGATGTTCTTAAGGAAAATCCGTCGAGCTGTTGATGAAAAGACCCACCCCATTTATACCTAATGTACTATGAATAGTACAGCCTAAACTTGTTTGTTCCTGTAGATATCTGTATGATTTGGTTAAATTGAATAGCTCGCGCTCTCGTACAGTACGGAGTAATTTTGCGTATTGTGCAATATTTTGTATGTGAAATCCGTTTTTGTATATTTGAAAATAGAAGATGAATGAATATGGCGTGCGCTTTGCAAAGTAAGTAGGTTTTTATGACATAAAATAAAAAAGACTAGTTTATTTTTATGATAATATAATAATAATAATAATAATATTTATTTACTCTAAAATACAGGGAACATGAAACGAGTAAATAAATATAATATATCCATAGGAGGACAACGCCTGTGCATGGATCATATGTATGTTGAATTGCAAAATATAATAAAATAGAGAGAAAAAAGAAATTATTGGTAAGAATGGTAGAGCATTTATTGTGTAATGTTTGAGATTATTTTATTAATTTGATTTCTTCCAATCGTGTTAATAAATTTTTTTAATTTTTTTTTGAAGCCTAATGTATTGCGCAATTGTTTTAAATTATTTGGTAAATGTTCGTACAATTTTGGAGCTATATACAGGTGACATCGTTTCATTAGGGATTTGTTTGGTTTAGGAACATTTTTTGCGCGTAATTTATATCTGGTTTTATGATTATGTTTAATTATGTCGTGTTCACTAATAGTTTTGTGATAATGAGTGATGGTATGTAAGAAGTAAAGTTGTTTAGTATCATATACTTGTGCATCATTATATAAGTCATTAGTTGGGTATAATTTTGATTTGCCTAACATTGATTTTAAAATTCTTCTTTGAAGTACATCTATATATTATATATTATTTCCTTAGTTCCGGCTTCTAGATTTTATGATTTTATGATGTGTTTCATTTATGCTTTGTTTGTGAGGTTATGATAAAGTTAGGTGTACTATATTTAGTACATCAGGAAAAAAGGGGTCTACGGATATGTTCATAGTCAAAACAAAAATAAAATGGTTTTAGATAAATTATTTTTGAATAAGTAATTATTTTGAGAAGGAACATTTGTTTCAGGGGTTTTTCTTTGCATGAGGCGCTAGCAATGATAGAAGATGACGACATTGAAGCTGAGTCTATCACTTTGTTACCTCCCACTAATGCATGCGGTAACATAACCGACGAAGATTCTGCAGACGAAGAAAGACTGGATATCAACAACTTGCCAGGAAGCCTAATACAAGCTGAGGTCGAAGTAAATGGGAATCGAAACGAGGATATGTGGAGTTCAGAAGATGAAATGCCACTCAGTGGAATCAGGGGTAATAATCGGAAGGAAGTGAAAAAGAAGGAAACATATAATTACGTAAAAGAAGATTTGCCAAGAAATGAGTATGCGTTTCCAATAAACAACGAAAATCATAATGAACAAGACCAGTCCCCAACCGAGATATTTTTTAGTTTTTTTGAGGACGAAATTTTGAACATAATAGTTGAGGAGACAAATCGGTATGCTCAACAGAAAAACAGGAATGTTATGGTTACCAAATCTGAAATCAAATGTTTTCTAGGCATATTATTGTCGAGTGGCTACAGTAGCGTATCCCGCAGAAGGATGTATTGGGTAAAATCCAGTGGTTCACACAACTCACTTGTTTCTGAAGCTATTTCTCGCGACAAATTTGAATTTATAGTGTCTCACATTCACTTCCTAAACAATGAAGCTCTGGATGCAAATGATAAATTTGCTAAGCTCAGGCGTCTTTTCAATCACCTAATTAAAATTTTTTTCGAATACGCAGTACCAGAAGAGCATCATAGTATTGATGAGGCAATGGTTTCATACAACGGGCGACATGGTTGTAAACAGTATATCCACGGGAAACCAATACGTTATGGGTTGAAATTTTGGGTTGGCGCTACTACTCTTGGTTACATCTTATGGTTTGAACCTTATCAGGGTGCTTCGACGTATGTGAACGCGGCTTACAAATCTTTAGGTGTTGGCGCATCAGTTGTATTGAGCTATGCTGATAGGCTAAAAAGCAAATGGGCAAATCTTAGGTTTCATTTTGTATTTGATAATTTTTTTTCTTCGCCAGCTTTGTTTGAAAGCTTGACTGAAAAAGGCATATGTAGTACAGGAACAATTCGTGAAAATCGTATACCCACGTCTTCTTTGAAAAATTCAAAACTTATGAAAAAGGAACAACGTGGAGTGTTTGATTATACCAAAGTAAAAGATAAAAACTTAATTTTTGTAAAATAGAATGACAACAATATTGTAACTTTTGGGTCTACAGCGATTGGAATTGAACCAGTAAATTCAGTAAAGCTGTATTCTCAAAAAGAAAAAAGTTTATGTATGTAGATCAGCCCCAAGTTGTCAAGCTGTATAATAAATGTATGGGGGTGGATAGGTCAGACCAGAATATAGGTCAATACAGAGTACAAATCCGAGGCAAAAAACGGTATTTCTCGTTGATCTCTCAATGTGTCAATTTAGAAGTGTAGCTACAACTGTCTTGACACAAAATAAGGAGACTTATATGTACCAGCAAGGTAAATCAAGAAATTTTGGTGACATAAGGTATAATCGCTTAGATCATTTAGTCATTCCACAAGGCAAACAAACAAGATGTGCACACTGCCATGAGCTCACGACTACTAGATGTAGAAAATGTGATGTCGGCCTTCACGTGAAATGTTTTGTTCAATATCATACTCTTTAAAATTTGCAATATTGATGTATTTCAAAATAATTGTACTATTTTCAATATTTTTTTATTATTATTCTTATAGCTACCTTTATTCCTAATGTACTGTGTATAGTACATCCTAAAAAACTAACTGTTTATGTATTTTTTTTTAGAATAAATTGAAAATACCTCCAAAGTGTCGTCTTTTAATAAGGTTTTTTAAAAAATAATAAAAAAAACTTTTTTGCAACTCTAAAACTAAATGGGTTAAGGAAAATATCCGTCGAGCTATCGATGAAAAGACTCACCAACTATCGAAAATGTGCTTCAAAATTGGATTAAGAGGATGGAGATACGTTCCGATTGTCTTCTTAAGAATGTAGACATAGTTTTAATCATTATCAAAATACGACTCAAATACGAAACCCGTAGACATTTCGTCACTTGTTTTCTTTTTTATGGAAAAAAGTCCGAATTCACCCTCTATTCAGGATTTGCTACAATCAGCTCGGGCCCACCGACAAACCTTGGCATGTGGCCCATTGGGAGTAATCTATGCCAATGAATCCCATCAACCCAAATTTAAACACACTGGCTTGACCCCGAAAAATAAGTAGAAGTATACGCTTATGAAGATTACTGTACGTATATGTATTCTTCACTTTTTCAAATACTTGCGGGATAGGAAACGACATAAATTAAAAGTGAGCTAAACAGGATCGATAAAGGTTTATCTATTTTTGATTAAGTTAACGTATACTTTTCTGGAAAAAATGAATATTCTTTAAAACCAACCTCATACCTTCCCTGCATGAGTGAGCTCAGTTTTTGAGCATACAAGTTTCAGCGTACAATCCGCTGGTAGCCCTAAAAGTATATTTTCAATACGGATTTTTTTCTAACTCTTAGTGCAGGGACTGAACTCAAGCACCCCAAGTGCGAACTTTAAGGTTCGCCATTCGCCATTAATTTTAATCACTTGATGATTGCTCTGCCAGTATTACTTATATTTCAAGAACTTTAAACCTTTTTCTCCACTTCTTCGGCATTGGAAGTGAAGTTGGAGGTGACAGGTTTAATTTTTACTGGTTGCTTCTTGTTAATGGTGGAGGGAAAATTCACAGTGTAGTTCATTGGATTTATTCCAAAAACATTTTGTTCTTTCAGTGTTTCCATAGATGTCGGTTTTCAAAGACCACTCAATTTTACAAACTGCTGCTATTTTGGTATTTATCTAGTAGCTATTATAATGGGTGCGATTCTGCACCATTAAGTTACAGGGTATTATCTAAGCATGGAGCAAGCATTGGAGTTGCAATTGTTTTGACTAAGAAGTATTTCTGTATATTTTCAATTTTTTTATGACATGTATCTTCAAATCGAATCGATTTCTTGAAAACCAGCAAAAGACAAAATGTTGCTAGGAAATAATCTATACTGTTTATTAGGGTAAATGTAGTAGGATTTGGAAAAATGCTGAACGTTTCGGTCGAAGGATTACAGAAAAACAAATTAACGCGGGTTCTTGAAGCAAAATATTTAATAACAACAGTTGTTTGCGTTCATAATGATGTACCGAGGATGTTTCAAATAATAGTCAACTCCATTGTCTCATAGAATAAAATTCTAAAAGGTTATGTTCAGACTGAGAAAAAAGTTAACTCCGATCAAGTGAACAGGTCCATACAATTAGTTCGCACCCATTGGACAATATTTTTATCTGATAATTTCTCCTCTGTCCTAAGGCTAGTATGGACCATCTGACAACAATACGATAATAGTTGCAGTGACTAAACCTTCCCAGCTATCCTAACTCTAACGGACAAATTTAGAGGTAAATTGAAGTATAAAATACGTTTGATAAGTCCGTATAATTATCGGGGTTGCAAGAGTATACGTACTATATAACGCCAAAAAATTGTGGTATAGCCTTCCCACCACCTTTACAACCCTATAACATCAACTTTTTCCTCTCAACAAAAATCCCTAAAAAGCTTCTTCGTGCTTGGCTTAGTCTTTTAAAAAAATTTCGTCAAAACTGGAGCGGTATCTTCCAAGTTATAGTGCCGTAGCGTCAGTCGTTCCTACAAATGGCCTCCTTGATTTTTATATTTTTCTACTGTTCCGTGTCAGCACTCTAATTTGAGGTTATGTAACAAATATTTACTTGCATCAAATTGTTCGTGCTTTTGATTTATATCATCTGTTTTATGAGCCTGAAATTTCATACACTTCAAAACGAAAACGTAACTTCACAATAGGGGAGCGCTGACGATGACACGGAATAGTAGAAATCTAGAAATATCCCAGCCTTTCTCAATGGGAGAAAAGACTACGAAAATCAAGGAGGTGATTAAGACGTCCTACAATTGTAGGAACGACTAACGATACGGCCCATAGAGTGTCACTACGCCACTGAGCTAGGGAGTATTGTAATTGCTAATGATTTCTAAAATTGGATATTATATTTTCTGGATGTTATATGACATCATTAGAAACCAGGTCAGTCATTTCCGTCTGTCGGTCTGTCTGCCTGTCTGTCTGTACGCCTGTCCGGTAATCCTTGGTCTCTCTACAACTTGGGAAGTACTGCTTGTATTTGGATGAAATGTTCACAGAAGGTTACTACTACGCCAGTGACAAAAAATGTTTGTGGTGTGGTGGAGAAAAGTTAAAAACCGGAAGAATGAAAAACTATTAACCATATTCCACACACATTATAGGTCTCCCTCTGCTATCTGGGCTAAGCGCTCGGTGTAACGGTCTGATTGATTGTTCTGCTCATAGCACTGCGATGCTTCTGTGGGCGCTTCCGCATCTGACGACATGGGAATTAGCAACGTTGCCAGATGGACGATAACTACCGGTTGGGCAGGGAAAAATGTCTATGATTGTCTTATTTGACCTTCTTAATACGTTTAATTCCTCTATTGTGCGCAACTATTTTTTTTTCTCATATTGCTTAAGTTTAACATATTATGAATTGAGGATTGAGTCAACCTACAAAAAAACAAAAAATCCAAAATATCGACAAACAAACTGGGTTCCTTTGAACTGATTCTTATCACGCTGGGATTTTAACTTTTATAATGACATAAAGTATCTTCTATTTGATACTAAAAATTATAAAGAGGCCTTCAAGGAGACGTATACATCGTAGGACTGGAGGACTGTTTTAGAGTATTGTGTTTCCATATACCCTAAGGTAGTGGTATAGAGTAATGGGGAGCAGTTGCTTTAATTATAGTTTGAAGGTTCCCTTATGCTAAGGTCTAACTTCGTGGGTTGACGTACGCAGCAACGTAAAGAGCATATAAATTTTATTGCTGTAACTGAGTACGCGATTTACGAGGCGGTGAAGCTTTTGTATACAACAAAGTTGATTTCCGCTGTGAAACTCGAAGTACAAGTTTGGCTGTGAAAAGTCAAACAGACTGATTAATCAGCTTTTTCGACCAGGCAGCATCTTAGCACAACAATGAACCCAATTTCGCAAATCCGCATCATCCCAAAAAACAATTCGCGGTTGAGGCCGGGTGAATTTCTTGCGAGCGGTATTGATAATATTATGTAACAAAGAAGGAATTTAGCTGACAAATAAGTGCGGCAAGGAGTTGGCTAAAGTAGTATTTCGTACTTTTCGCACTGAAACCGTGATGAAAAAAGTTAGAGTAGTGGCTCGTATCTGCTTTTTTCTGTTACATGGTAAAATCCCAAGGGAAAAGGGCAATAGCTCTATGTGGTTCTGTCATACGTTTGAGACTTTCATTACCCGTCTCTTTATGTTTTCCAGAATCTGCTCCTCTTAGTCTGATACTCAAGAATCCCATACTGCTTTTATGCGAAATATCTAAGCCTAGCAATTTTAATGTCATATGAAATCATATGTCAGCCTAAATAAATGCTGCATAACTATATTATGAATAACAAACACTACAGAAATAGAAAAGGCCCAACAATAGGTAAAAATAAATTCAATAATTGAAGAGGGAATCACAATGGAACGCATTTATTGAATTATAAGCCTTTGTTTTTATATACTATCTTTTTTTGGACTAACCAAAAAGGCAAAAATAGACAGTCGGAACAAGTTAACGATGCAGAATATACTTGAAGGCAGTCAATTTCATGATGGTGTCATGTGTAGGCTAATAATTGTAGCATAAGCGTTTTTAAGTTATTAGCATCCGGGATGATTTGTGGAGCATATTTTTTGAGTTGGATTATCGTTATCTTTGGTAAGGTATCACAATGACTGTGTTGACGGACAGGCTGACTTTCCTACGGTGTTTGAAAAGGCGGCATTTTTTTGTTCAAAGCTTTATACAGTCCAGTTTTCAACGGGATGCTGTTTTTTATGTAAAATATTCCAAAATTTTGGTTTTTATCGCTTCAGCTTTACTAAAATTCAAGCTCTTACAGACATTTAGAGATGAAAGTACGCTACGTTAGAACAAAAAATTGGCAACAGTGTTCAAATATCACTTCTCAATCCAGCATAAAAAAGGCTGCCTAAGAGCATATAGAAAAGAAAGTGGGTGTAAAAGAAGCCAATGGTTTAGAAAATTGGAACACGCTCAATAGACAAATGTTTTTCTCTTTCGTTTGATCTCCTTCCCGGTAATGTAAGCGATAAGACTTTTGACTTCAAGCTGCATTTTACGTTTGCATGTTTGTTTCAAAACTGTTTGTTGCAAAACGCCTTGCTTCGAACGCGTATAATCAATTACGTCTCAATAATGCTGGTTACCATAGCGACACGCAGTCAAGCAGCACGAGATTATTATTACCGAGCACTCAACCACTTTGTAGATCTGGCGAAGCAAAGCTGTTAGTCTCGGTCGGTACTTAGCGAGAAGTTTGCATCTCCAACTGGATGCAGTAAAACTTTATTTTCTGCAAGTACCGATCGCAAAGTACCGCTTGTCACCCTAAACTAAAGCGATAAAGTAGAGCACTTACTTCTGGTTATACATATTGTGATATAATACGCCTAAGTTCTTTTTATATTCACAACCATACTGTAGGAAAAAGTTGACTGTTGCGGTTGTGAAGATATAAGCAAGTATGTTGGATCTATGAAAGAAAAAACGTTATACAGCGCTTTTGCAAAATGTTTCGCTCATTTATTTTGTAACGGATCAAGTAAGAAAGCTGAAATTAGAGGTGATGAAATGAATGCATGGATACTATTTGAGCTCGGTAGGGTGAAACTATGAGACAGTGTTGATCTATACTCTAGGATTATGTGTACTGATTGTTTAGTTTAATGCTTTTATAATATAATTTGATCGCTCAGCTGCAGATGGCCTTACTTACACCGCTTATGTTAGCTCAAGTGGGCAGAGGACAGACTAAAACAATATGGCGTCAATTTGTAAAACCGGGCAAGTCAAAGCAAATTTTGTCCGCTATTACTGTTAATCCTTTCCAGTTGTCTTCCAATAATAAAAACTACCAAATTCTTACATCAGTATTATATAGTAATTCGCGCAACCCCAATTAAACAGAGAATCGAGTTACCCAAGTGTATCTGGAAGAACATAAGAACTGGACCCAAACACCACCACTGATAAAGAGACTAAGAATAAAGTATCACATGATCGCCCATTAGACTTACAAGTTGTTCCAATATGGTGCCCAGTCACTTTCTTAAATTTTTCAGTTCTTACATTTCGTTAAAATATAGTAAAGATGCACCACTTTCAACTTCTCAAAGATCAGCTTACTTAACTTGAGCCGTTCCAAAAAACAATTACAACTTACCTTCATCTGGTCCCCATGTAGCACTTTCTGACGGGGTAAGCGTTTGCCTAGGCGTTCTTGATCCGTCTGGTAGCAAACTATTCCTAGGGCTTCGGTTGTATTCCGCTATGCTCAGCCTTGAGCCATACATTCCGTTGTTATCAGGTGTCAGGCTATGTCTAGGCGTCCGATTAGGCTCGGGCACTAGGCTATTCCGTGGACTCCTGTTGTATTGGTCGGGTACTAAGCTGTTTCTTGGACTACGAGAATAGTCGCCAGGGGCTAAACTGCCTCTGGGACTCCGCTGAGACTCCGGTACCAGGCTAGAACGATAAAGTGGCGTCAAGTAACTTGACTTTGAACTTCACACACAATTGTGTCATCGGTTATACTATTTTGAATTTATTTTCAAATCTAACGCTATAGGAATGATCGAAAATATCGGTGAATCCAATCATATGAGAGATATAAGGTCGATCCACTTGGCGCAGATTTTAAGAAACTAAATTGCATAACGTGGAGTAAGCCATTGTGGTAGCTGCCAGATCGCAAGTGTGACTTTGAAATTGAAACTTGACCAAGGACGTTCACTTAACTGCGGTATGTCGTAAAACTATCTACACAGATACTTCTTAATAATAGAACAGCGTTCACTAACACCGTATATGCAACATTTACATCCTTTTGTTCTGAACACCTACATGAAGGTATACCAAATTCAATGAGCATTCTTTGGTACTACTCGCCAAGGTTCACTTCACACAACATACAAAACAGGAAAAGCAATCTCTTGAATATTCTTAGGGCCATGCTGCCTCTCAAATGTCTGCCAACACCTGATAAAATACTCGCCACACGCCTATTTTTTCGCTGAAAACATAAACTGGAGTCAGTTTTATAAAGATCCATCAAGAATATTTCTCATGTTATGTAGCGTATTATTGAACCAATTGATTTTGGTAGTCTTTTTTCAGTTGTCGTGAGATACTCGACATTTTTGTAGTAGGCGAGCCCCCATTCTAATTAAGTGAATTAATTTTTCGAATTTAAACTCAACATTTGGCCTTTCGTCTATAAAGCCGGTATACTTTTTCAATTGCATTATAAAGCGGAAATGGACGGATGATACTCGTTCAAATGGTCCAACATCTTGACATCCTTGGTAAGCTGACTTATGTATGGTAATTCATTATTCATTAATGCTATATTCCTGCGCCTAAAAAATTATCCGAGATAAAATGAGATACCGTAGCATCATCTATGGTATGAGAAGTTGTTACAGCTGTTTCTCTATTTACTATATACAGGGTGACTTGTAATGTCACGTATTCCTGTTAAGCGGTGATAGATTAGGCCAAAAGCAACAGATTTTGTCCTATAATGTCCTATCAAGAAGTTAACCGTTTTTGAGTTATTTGAATTTTATTTTTTTTATTTTTTATTCCGATTTGAGACGGTTAAATTTGAAATACAAAAAAACTACATGTTTGATTTTGAGTTTTTTGTTATCGTCGCATAGCAGACATTCCAATAGTTCATAATAAGTAATAAAATCTTGAAAACTTACAAATGTTTTAAAATTAGGCTTTTAATATGTATGATTTTCTTATTTTTTTACTAACTTATAGGGCCAGGCAATGGGCCCGCCTCTGCCAATCCATTGATTTGGAAATTTATAGTCTAAATACGCCCGTACTAATCTACTGTAGTGTGCGGGACAGCCGTCAAGTGATTTTTCAGGAACCCTTCATACACTTCTCCATTTAAATTGGCGGGCAGAAAATGAGGTCCAATTAAATATCCATCAATGATGCCCAACCACACATTGACTGAAAACCGGCTCTGAGACCCCGTCGGTCTTATTTTTCGGGGGTTTAAAGCTTCTTTATCAGCCCAGTAATGAGCATTATGGTACTTAGTGATCCCGTCCTTATCAAACTTCGATTCATCGGTCCACAGAATTTCCTTAAAATAGTCTGGATCTTCTGTATTTGCATGTAACATGTACCTGCAGAAATCTAATCGTCTTGCAGGATCGCCCTCTTCAATCACATGCACAGGCATGTAGTGATAAGGGTATAATCTTGCAGTATGCACAGTAAACCATACTTTGTATTGTGATATACCCAACTGAGTAGCCACAATGCGCGTAGACGTAGTAGGGTCTTCCTGAAACACACGAAGGATTTCCTCTTCATCTTCAGGAAGATAGACTCGGGGTCGACCAGCATCACTATGTAGCCTTTGAACACGTCTGGTTTGGCGGATGCGCCGATATACTGAGTCAAACACAGTAACATGAGGTGTTCGGCGGCGATTCGGAAAACGTTGCCGATATTCACGGCGGACAGCTGCAGAATCGCCGTTACAAAGTCCATAACAGAACATTATGTCTGCGTATTCTTCATTTGAAAAAGTTTGCCCGTGCTCGCTATGGCGAGGTCCTGGCGGATCTTCTGCGTCTGCCATTATGATAAAGAAACGACTCGAAATGAACTGGGAAACTCGAAAATAATAATCGTGCGTAAAGCGTGTGCGCGTACGCAGTAGTTGGTACCAACTAAATCTAATTCTCACTCGGCATGCGATGATGGCGTAACTACAATGATGAATAATAACAGCTCTCTCTCTCTCACTCCTCCACTAAGTCAGCTCTTCTCGCTCGCTTCCTTGTCGAGCCGATGCCATAAAACAATCATGGCATGCCAGTCCTTTGAGGACAGTAACGACTTGTAACAGGTACTACAAATTCCTTAAAAATCCAGCCTCTGTACTTCAGATAATTGAACCCTTAATACCTCAAATGAAAGCTTGTTAGATAGAGATATTATTTACATAATTTGCACATTTCATTACTATTAGATTTTTTACAGAAAATTGCATTTTTTATCGAATAAGTTAGAAAAAAAAAGAAAATGATACATTTAAAAAGCGTAATTTTAAAACGTTTGTAGCTTTTCAACATTTTATTACTTATTATGAACTATTGGAATGTCCGCTATTCGACGATAACAAAAAACTCAAAATCAAGCATGCAGTTTTTTTGTATTTCGATTTTATCCGTCTGAAATCGGAATAAAAAATAAAAAACTCAATTCAAATAACTCAAAAATCGTTAACTTTTGGATAAGGCATGATAGGATAAAATCGATTGCTTTTGACCTAATCTATGACCCCTTAACGGGAATACGTGACATTATTAGTCACCCTGTATACTTTATAAAGGTTGGTAACTCATACATGTCGCCATCCATATGACCTTAGATATACAAGCATGTAGGTGGCTACCGTGCCATCTATTAAACAAAAAAAGCAAGTGTAAGTATATATGATAAATATATAGGAGCAGATGTGACAAATTCTCATATATGACGCTACAGTATCTCACTTTAGCACGTATAATTTTACCCGATCCAATATTGGAATCATTTGTACCTGTATATATACTCATATGTTACTTGCGATGCTGTGCAAAATGCAATGTTCTTCTATACAACACGTGCTGTTAAATTCAGTGTAGCTACATATAAACAGTGGCTATTCCAGATTCTGACGCGAAAAATGCACTACTACTACTACAGCCTCAAACGGGCTTGAAGCCTATGAATAAAAAATGCCCATTTTTCCTCGAAATTCGACTCTTCCTCTAGCACTCTAAATGTTTCACTACTGCCAGTATCCAAAGCTACTCCCAGCAACACAATCCACGAATCTCACAGTAGACCTTATTTTCTATATCACGAAGATTAAAATTTGAGAAAGCTCCGAAAATATTTCCGGGCAAATTACTCGTCTACTCATGGACAAAAGGAATTGAAGGACGAATACTATGCTCATACAAACTTCATAAACAGAAAAATAAGCCACCTATAAATTTCGATCACGATGATGGTCACCAAGTTTCTTATCGCATCCCATACCGATGACCTAAGTGCTGTGACTGTGTACAATCAGTTTTGGTTGACATTAAAAAATGAAGTAATTTTCTAGACATTAGGAGCCATATTTTGGAACGAGGGAATGGTATTGAGAGACAGTGGGCAATGATCCCAAATTCTGTCAACTATTGAAATTGGTCAAACAAGTTTGTTAATATGCTTATTTTCGGCAGAAGAATATGTTCCTGGGTGCTCCGCATCAATAATCATTCCATCACAGTGAGGCTGATGGGTGACAGCATGACTTTCCCCCTTTGTCTCCTGAGCATGCCTAGGTAGCCGACAGTTCTATTAGTGCTCAGGTATATAGTTTATCGAAAGGTAATAGATCCCGCTCAATTTTTCTCAGTGACTTTATTCCCTCATTTTAAGATTATGGTCCTTGGTATGACACACATGAAGTGGTGTCAGGACTAATATTTCATGAAAGATGATACGTATGATATGCTCACGCAAACTTCGTAAATAGAAAAATAAACCACAATGATGGTCACCTTTTTTACCGCATCGCGTACCGCTGATCTAAGTGCTGTTACTGTGTACAATGAGACACACAATGGCGTACCATCAATTTTCGTTGACATTTACCAATGACGCAATTAGCTAGACATTAGGATCCATGTTTTGGAACGAGGTAATGGTATTCAGAGACAGTGAGCGTAGGCTCTCTTCTCTGGGCAATGACCCCAAATTCGGCCAACTATTGAAATTGGTCAAACAAATTTGTGAATAGGTTTATTTTCGGCAGAAGAATATGTTCCTGGGTGATCCGCATCCATAAAAATTCCATCAGAGTTCATTTCATAATTAAAGACTGATGGGTGACAGCAAGACTTTTCTCCTTTGTGTCCTGAAAATGGCTTGGTAGCCGACTGTTCTGTTAGTGCTCAGGTACATACTCCTAGTTTATCTCAGTGATTCTATTCCCTCATTTCAAGACTATGGCTTGGTATGACAAGAATGGAAGAATAAAGTGGCGTCAAAACTAATATTTCATGAAAGATTATTCAAAATATCGAAAATTGAATCCAAAATCCTATGCGTCCAATTTGAAGGCCCAAGTACAAGATTCACATAATATACTCATAGAGCTGGCATCTCTCCCTTCCAAAAAATAATTATCTGGATCTTTCATTTCGGCAGGCGTATGAATTGTCAGCCCAATAAGACAGTGAACATTTTCGAAGAAAGCAATTTGACTGCGTTACCTACCGAGCAAATAAGATGGAAGTTGGATATAGTGTTTGAGGCGCTTGAGCAATGTTGATACCGGAATAGTTATACATTCAACAGTGCCTTCCACTGACATGAATAGCAGGAAAATGGAAAAGTTACCAGACCGCTAGAATTCACATTTCCTCGAACCACCAAACTTTGAACGCGTCACCAGATCCAACCGTGCGACCTGGGACCCTGAAATTCCACAAAGCTTCACACCTCCATAAATAATCTTCAGAAAAACGTTATGATTCCGATCTAAAATTGATCTGCCTTGCTGGGTCGTAGAATCTAATGTTTCGTATAGTGCTGACCAGGTAGAAAATTTCAACAAAGAACATTAAAATCAAACATCGAATCCAGCCAGGTTCTGTAGACTACAGATTTAGAAATATGTCAATAAGAGGTGTCCAACATAACATTGCGGCGCTTGGTGTCGCGACAATCACAGAGTAAATTAAAAAAAATGCAAGAAAGCGTCAACGACTTTGTCAAAACGTGAATGTCAAGAAGCATCACCTATAACTCCAGGGATATCTAAAACAGGAGTTCAATAGAACGAAACTTTCAGAACTGTGTCAATAAAAGAAAAGGCAAACGTGTGAAGTTATGGGGTGTAACAAACAGACGTTCCAATTGAGTGATAGTAGGACTTACGGCAAACAGCCGTTAGTTTGGACTAGTTATGTCCTAAACAGCTCAACAAATATTCATATGGTGTGGGTGACACCTGATGTCCTAATTAAAATTACTATTGCTGATATTCAGAATCAACAATTGGTTCACAAAAGATGCACTCACTCGTTAAATTTTGCAAGACCCAATTTCTTAAAAACGAAAATGTAAATTTTAAGGTGCACTGAAAATATTTCCGAACACAAACGTTTACATTTTATCTGTCCGAGGTTGCCGTGGAAAGCTTTCAGCATAATGATGTCCGAAGCGTACAGGCGATAAGCTTTTATGCTTTCACGGGGATCGGCTGCTTGATAAATCACAAATACTTAGATAAAATGAGATACTTTGACTTGACAGCGGAATTCCGCGTTGAATTTTTTGAGTGGATTTATTATATAATTGTGACTGTTCGATGGTATTTAACTTCACGGAGTGCCTTCTGTCTATAAAATGAGTCGCCAAACGGTATCTTTCAGGCACTTGTCAACTTTGGTAATCCCAGCTGCTCTCCGCTGTACAACTTGTCACGTAAGGCATATCCATCTCATAGCTTAGCTTGCTACATAAGCAGTTGTTTCATTACTGTTATTGTTTCAAAACTATTTTTGATACTATGCTTTCCTATGAAACTCGTAGAAGCAAACATGCAAGGAACTTTGTATTTTGTGATTTTGTATATGAATTATTTAGTCATTGCAGCAGATGCATCAATTCCATTATGGTCGGTTCATATCCAAACCCCATATGGACCATGATCCAGAAAAGTCGATTAGATGACTTTTATGCTACTACTTGGTCATAATACTTACGTGTTATTTTAATTTTTGTTCACATAACACAGAGTTTTTAGTATAGCTGCCGAAGCGAAAGTTAGAATATTAGCTAACTACCCACATTTACGAGCCCCTTCCCACTTCAGTTGGCCCAATTCAAGATATGTACCAAAATATGCCTTTATAAACTAAACATGACGAAACTATTTACTTCTAAAACAATTTATTTTCTCAAAAACATTTTAGATACACTCTAGTCGTAAAAATATATATTTGAAATCACTTAGACCTATAACTAATAGAACATCTGAACAAATAAACAATATGCGAATAAATGCGCGAAATTAACAAAGCAACAATTGAAAGATTACCATTGGATAACATCACCTTTATTTTTTATTACGGCTGAAATTCTTTGGGGCATAGTGTTAACCAAGTTTTGGCAAAAATTTGGTGTAAAACAATCCCATATTCCTTGAAGCTTTTATCTCAGTTCAGTGATTGTACGAGCAGGATGTTGTCGTTGAACATTTTTCATCTCGTGCCACAAAGTTTCAATAGGTGACAGATCTGGACTGCTAGAAACCCATTTCAAAAGTGGTACATTATTTTCTTCCATCCATTTTATAGCCTTTTTTGCGGTATGGCACGCTGCACCATCTCGCTGAAACACAAAATCTTGGCCTTGACGTCCGGCCAAGATTCTTCCATCTTCCATCACTGGTATAAGCGATTCTTCTAAAATTGCCAAATATTTATTTGTATCCACATTTCCATCAATAAAATGAAGTGTTCCTACTCCTTTTGATGACGTACTGCCCCAGACCATAATGGATGCTGGAAATTTTACTTTTCTCTTCAGACAGTCAACATGGAATGCTTCATTTGTTTTGCGAATAACTCTACTGCTACTGTCACCAACAACAAACTTCGAATCCGGCCTCATCACTCTATTGTATTGCACACCATTGTTGAGGTGTCCATTATCTATGTTCATTAGTCCATCTAAGCCGATTTTTCTTCTGCAGTGGAGTTAATAGTGGCTTTTCTTTGGCCTATAAATAAGTTGGGCAACTTTAGGGTTTTTACTTCACTTTTTTTTATAAGAAAACTTATCTTGCAAGTGCTAAATCCCAGTTTGTGGGCCTCTCTATCAGTTTTGGACCTCGAAATTCTCCTTCCGTCAGCGTCACTCCACAGAGCACTTAATTGTAAATAATTGGCACGCCTGTTTTTCACGATTATTCTTCTTAATGCTCTTCGGTCGGCGTTTGTGATATTACTTTTTTTCACATATCGTGGCTTAACATTAACTGAACCAGTTACGTTATATCTCCTAACAATATTTCTCACACTGTGCCGTGATAAGTCTAACAAAGTTGCAATTTCTGAGTTTGATTTCCCAGAATTAGAAAATTTAATTATCAGTAACCGAATTTTCTCACTAACAACCTTTCCTCTACCCATCTTGAAAACCTTAACTACCCAAAACTATCTTAAACGTATTCTGACAGCTGTGATTAATAGAAACAATTGTCATGGCTTTTATTTTTCACAGCCACCTATGCGTTATAGACTTATTTTGCATTGAAATGAAAATAGGTTGATATGCTGTAATTGCAACATGGGTTATTTTTATGGTGCAAATTTAATTAGGGAGTGATAAAGTTGGTGTTTTCTACTATATATTATCAAAATATTCATTGTTAATATTTTAAGCCTATAACACCCTGCTACATTTTTATTATTTGTGTTTGATAAGAGAAAAACTAAGATTTCAATAGTTGGGCCAACTGAAGTGGGAAGGGGCTCGTATAACAAATAAGGATGGGTCTATTCAAAAGATTCTAATGAAGTGGAAACCTTACTTGGTATGTTCACCTACCCATGATAGGGACCATATGTGTGAATATTATATCACTGCCATCAGACACTTAAAGGTAGTAGAAAGTCGTTTACTGATGTTATAGATGTAACGATTACAACCTTGTTCTGGACATCTAAAGAAAGGTATATCGGATTCATTGATGTAATCTCCGTTTCTACCATTCTAGGATAAAAAATCTACCTTTGGTTGACTTGTAAGCAGATGCAATGTCTGAAATATTCCTAAAGCCACCACTGGAATCTCCGCCAACCCCTGGGAAAATATACGCCGCACACATGTTTTTGCTAGCTTGCGTCGAGAACATGGCCTACGCGAAGGTATACGCGTAATTTCACCGATAATGCGGGTTAATTTACTGCTATCATCGGGCGGTCGCACACGCGAGTCGATACTCTAGTCGTGTAGTGGTAAAAGTAATATTCAATTTGTATGACTTGAACTTACTACCGTTTTAAAATACTTTTCTATTAGATCTTACAGATACGTAGTTTTACTAGAATCAGAAACTTCTTACTCACTGATAACAAAAGTGCAACATTCCCTTAATCTCAAACCCTCAATTTGCAGCATAGTTAGCTTTGGAAGTTCGTATAAGAACTGGCAAACTTAAAATCATATTCCAAGTCTTGGTAGCATTAGTTCTCCTAATCTCGGTGTTAGGGCATTAGCCAAACTTTTGCAAAATTTTACAGGTAAATGTTGATGCTTCCAGCTAATCCGTGACGAATTAGTTTGATTTGACTTACCTGTTCCTAGGACTCCTGTCGAAGTCTGGAACTAAGCTAGGCCTTGGACTTCGGTTGTGGGTTTCTGCAGCGGGATTTCTTTCTCTTTCTCTACAGTTCATTTGGGTGTCCAGTGATATATCTGGTATAATCGAGTGTCTCGGACTTCTGTTCGCTTCTGGCATGAGTGACCCGCGAGATCTGCAGCAAAAAATATTTTCGCATGAAAGCATGTTTTCATCAAGAAGGTATTGAGGCAGTTTCAATTCTATATTTTTATCAGACTCCTGGGACGCTGAATCCATGTCCGAAGATTTTTAATAATATAATTTCATCATCCGAAATGAACTGAATAAGCGGTTTCAAAGGCTATCGTCGATTTTGTTATCAGTTGCTCATATTTCGAAGGCATTCAGACTTTTCTATTTTTGCTATTTAATGCATTGAAAATGTTGACCTCACATTTCTCTCCAAAACTTATTTATTATTAATTATTTTATCCATTAGTTAGACCCCTCATTATTTTGTCGGGTTTGTTCGTACAGCGGTCGGTAACTTGTCGGTGACTGTCAAAATCAGAATCAGAGAGATGTTACCTGTTCGTACAGTTTCTGACTGTTTGCCGTCAGCTAATCCGCTGTTCGTACAGAACCTTCTGACTGATCAAAGGACACCAGCTAATCAGTGACAGTGACAGTGACAGGTATCAGAGCGTGTCGAAACTATCTTAAGGACTAAAATTGCTTCGCAAAAGGCATTTAATGATCGATTACTATTATCTGATGGACGGTCTCCAGAAGTGACCGATAAGACCGCTCCTTTTTCCCGAGGGTGTCGAAATCATGAGAAGCTTTTCGCAGTTCTATTAACCTTAGTTCAAAAATAAGGATAAAAAAAGTTCTTTAAGCTCCTCATAGCAGCCTCGGTGTCCTGGCATGTAGGTTTCACTTGCACGGCTTTTTCGGTGTAACAAAAAAACTGAGAGATACACCAAGGAGATGGAGACGTTGAAGATCTACAGGAGGAGAGAATAAAATCCAAAAACTTGAATTTTGTGGAGAAAACAGTGCCACAATTCAACAGCAACAAGGTTTTGTAACATTTTCTGGTGAGCAAGTGGCAGAAGAAATTTCAATGAATTTCCATTTTAAATATCACACAGCGCCAATGTGCTCTGGGCTCAATATTTTGTTTATTGACCCTGTAATGGCAAAACGAAGATAACGATTACAGTATGAAAAATCCGAACAATAGCGGACAATACTTTCAAGAACCATAAATAATACGATTTTTTGTGATCACTAATCTTTCGAAAAATTTTGTTACAGTTGCAAAATGCGAAACTACGCCATTTAAGTCTTACTTCTATGTATTTTCGTAGTCTCAGTTCTTTTTGTCGATGTCGGGAACTCTGTGAAACTTATAGCTATGTAAGCAGATCTTGATAATTGAAGTTATGTTCAGCCGTCGTTATTAAATCCTTGTAGTATTTTCACATACTGCGTCACAGTATTATCTTGCACTGAAACGAGACGGAACTTAAGACAAGGACCTCTTCATTTCAATACGCATTTCAGAATTAAATGAGGCCACTCAGAGCTACTCAAGTTGTAAATCAAAATTTGAATAAACTGTCCACTGAGACATAAGTTAGTTTGAGTAATAACTTGAAAGGAATAAAAAGTAATACAAGGAGTGAAGAAGTCAAAGATTGTGTGTAAAATGTTTACACATTTTTTACGAATCACGGTCAGGGAGTGATAGAATTCTACGAATTGTAGTCCGAATGTCGCGCTTTAGTTTTGTATTTTCTGCACGCCTAATAAGATGGGGTCTTACCAATTGATCAACAAGAATTTTTGGAAATTCTGTTTTTTCCATCTTTGTGATATTTTTGAACGACTGATGAAGAACATGAGCATTTACACCACAAATATCAAGTAACTACGGCCAGATCGCATTCTGTTTGGTGGTCTACTAGCGTACAAAGAATTTTGACTTTCCAGTTTTTGAATTATGCGACGCTTAGCGAGCTGAGACGGTGCACCATGACGACCATATTTAGCACGAAATACTCTTTGAGTAGCGACAACACTTCTTGAACTTTGATTGAATATTTAGTCGATCTCCAAACTGCCTTACTGAACACAAAATAACTCAGCTGTCAGAAAATAGACAACTAAGATGGCGGCGATAAGCTGTCAAAATCCTATCATCCCAATTGGGAAACCCTGTAGTATAATTCCGATTCATTCTTTAGGATCTGAGCTGCCAAAAATAACCCACAAAGCTGACAGGAAATCACACTGGCTATACAAAAATCTCAATAGATATAGTAACACAGACACCGTAGACCGGTCACTGTGACCGCTGTGTAACTTTTGTCGTATTTCTATTGTAAACCGATAAAAGTGCCACCTTCAACTTCTAGCGACAAACTGGCCACGTGGCTACTTGAAGGTAGCAAGGATTTTGCCTGATTATATTGAAATGGGGGTAATAGGTGTATATATAGAAATAAATATGTGCTGCGGTCTCAGAGACCGCACTACGGCGGTTAAGGGTTAAAACGACCCTAAAATAACTCGAGCTTTTTAAACTATTCCACGCACCGGGTTTTAATACAGATAACTCACAACAGCGGCATATGAAAACTATATAAGAAGACCAGTGCGTTAGTGTCGTGTGTCACTATATCTGGAGGTTATTATGTATCTCTACCATCAAGCGGCGTAGCCTTGCTGAAAATGTTTAGTATAAAGCACAAATAAAATCAGTTTGGTAAAGTCAGCGTATCGTTAGATGGACAGGAAAGCAATGGCTCCCTCCTTAATATTAGATACTCCAACTATCTTCTGCCACACCACTCCTGTAATCAACTATATAGTGAATGCTAACCTTTTTACAATATCTCATAGGGTTACCAATAAAATTTTTGCTTTCTACCTTCATGTACAGTCCAAAATATTTACAAGACTTAAGTGCCGTATCGTCAGTCGTTCCTACAATTGTAGGACCCCTTTATCGCCTCATTTATTTTCATAGTTTTCTAATTTTAGATGTCACTGCTCTATTCTGAGGTTATGTCAAAAATATCTATTTGAATCAAATTGTTCATGCTTTTGATTTATATCATGTCTTATCAGCCTGAAATTTCCTGCAATTCAAAAGAAGACATAACTTCACAATAGAAGAGCGCTGACGCTGACACGGAACAGGTGCAATCAAGAATTTTTTAAAAGAGAGAAAAGGCCATAAAGGCGTCCTACAATTGTAGGAACGACTGATGATACGGCCCTTGGTGATTTTTATCTACTATATCAGCATTCTGCATTTACGAAGGCAATAAGCATGATTCAAATTATTTAACACTGGGTAATTCTTAATATAAACGATGATCACTTATCGATATGTAAAGTGACGTCCTCTAATCTTCTTATATCTATAACCGCTCGGAAAAATTTTTATAGACAACTTAATATAAGGTTTTCCATGCAATGTATTATTATATACTAGGTATCTGAGACGAGTGCTTGAGGAAAAAAGTTTTATTTTCTTAAAAATAACATATTTTTGGTAATTATACCGGCTGGAATTGATATACCAGGTATCTCAATTTCCGCTCTCATAATTGAGAACTCAGAAAAAGTTAGTAATACAAAATAGGTTAAAAGAACGCAACATTTTGCGTTTGATATTGGCACTAAGAAAGTTTCGAAATTCGGTGTACCTACTTGGTATTCCAAAATCGCTCATATTTTATCCAGATTGTATTTGAGATTGAATTTCAAAAAAAATTGTTCAACACTATTTTTGCCACTTTTTTCCTTTACAGTGAGTTATTATCAAAATTCAAATACATGTATGTCGTTTCGTATCTTGTCCTCCATCATTAAGATTGTTTTTTTAGATCAATGCCATATTAGGATTTTGTAGACCTGACTGAAGTTTATATATTACTGGAAACGGCAAAAAGAAGTATAATTTTTACTAAAAACATACAATGTAGAAAAGGCTAGAATGAGGGTTAACTCATAGCGAGGCACCCCGTACAACCAGTTCTTACTACTAAGGAATCCTAGGAATACCTCTTTGTGCGAACAGTCTTTGGAATTTGTATCTATATAATTGTATTTGGCAAATAAGTTATTATCATTATTATTATTACTATTTCAATTACATACTCTCGACCTCCTCTGATCGGACAGTACCAGCCACCGGAGCCCAACAAGGGTTCTGAGGTATAGGTGGCTCTTATGTTAATACTCTTCTCAGGATGTGGGCTAAATCCTAGCAGTGCAATCTTTTGCAGTTCATACATATCTGGCTTTCCTGGTATTTGATCTAAGTACGTATGCATTCCCTTTTTAATTGGTTCCAATGAGCGAATTATAACTGGTATAACTTTAGCTTTTACTTTCCATATGCGCTGTACTTCTATCTGTAAATCTTTATATTTTGAGATCTTTTCTGCCTCCTTCATAGTAATGTTCTGGTCGTCTGGGATAGCTACGTTCACAAGTATGCAAGTTTTATCTGACCTATTATGAATGACGATGTCGGGACGATTAGCCGATATGGTGCGATCAGTTATAATTGAATGGTTCCACAGTACTGTGCATTCGTTTGAGTTGATTACCGGGGGCGGGTTATGACTATACTATGTTCGAGACACGTCAATCTGTCAAACTGTGCACCCTGTAAGGACGTGCTGAATTGTTTCCTCTTTTGTGTTGCACCTTCTACATCTGCTATCGACTGGTATGGCCAGAATCTTGCGCTGGTGGTATCTTGTGTTTACGGCTTGATCCTGGGCTGCTATGAGCAAACTTTTGGTTTCTCCCTTCAGATCTGAACTGTACAACCAAGATAGCGTGTTCTGTCTATCTATGTAAGGATTTTCCAGACTATGGAAGAATTGACCATGAAGTGGTGTGCGCTTAATTGATTCGATTCTGTGCTCTTCAATGTTGTTTCTGAGAGCAAGTTGTTCCCCCTTTGTTTTGACTTCGGTTGGAGCCTGTTCCTCAGGGAGATACTTCGTACGGACACCTTCAGATATTTTTAGCAAAGAGTATTTTGCCTTATTTGCTTCATGTTGTTTCACCAATTCTATCATACGATCGGTGTTGTTTTAAATGTATTTGCTGAGATTGACGATGGCAATGTTGTACGCAGATTCAATCTCAATTAGTCCACGACTTCCATTCCTTCTTTTTAGATAGAGCCTATCGACATCGGATTTGGGGTGGTGCATACCATGCTTGGTGAGTATTTTGCGTTTTCTTCTGTCGATTTCTCTAAGTTCCTCTCTCCTCCAATTCAGTATGCCAAAACTGTATGAAATCACGGGCACTGCTAGGCTGTTGATTGCATGGATTTTATTCTCCGAGTTCAGTTTTGTTTTAAGCACAAGACTTATGCGGCGGATGTATTCTTTTCGTATGTTGGTTTTCATTTTCTCTTGCTGAATTTCTTCCCTCTCATCTACTCCCAGGTATTTGTAGTGCTCACCTTGGTCTACACTTTCTATAGTTGTTCCATCATACAGTTGAATATTATCATTCTGGGTACATTTTCCGATTTTGAAAGTTACTCTAGCACATTTGTCCAATCCAAACTGCATTCGCACACCATCACTAATTTTTTTAACGATATTCAGTATTTGTCTTTGTTGTTGTTAACTTTAGCAAAAGTTTTCAAGTCATCCATGTATAGTAGGTGACTAATTTTGTTGTTTTCGGTGTTCTCGTAACCTACTCCTTGCTTATTGATCATGCTAGGTAAGGGTGAAAAACACAAACAAAATAGTAATGGAGAGAGAACCCTGAAAAATTCTCCTTTGTATTGATACTCTGCTAGAGTGGATCATTCCATCTTGATGGTGAAGATACAGTTCTGTGTTCCATGGCTTCATCGATTCTTCTATAAATTGTATCATAATCGGGTTGGCGCGATATAATTTTAGTGTCCTGAGAATGTAAGAGTGGGGCACACTGACATATGCTTTTCGGTAGTCAACCCACGCGACGCTAAGATTCTTTCTTCTTCGCGTCTTCCGTAACCATTTTGCTTATAAGGTGTTGTTCCTTACACCCCTTTGTACCTTGTCGGCATCCTTTCTGTTCTATTGGTAGAATATAGTGCTTCAACAGATGTTGATTTAATCGATCCGACAGAATGGCTGTGAGGATTTTGTTCTTCGGATCTCGGGAGTCTTTGCCCTTATACATAAGAAAAGTTGTCGCTGTTGCTAGCCATTGCGGTATTATTTTAGGATTTTCTAGCATGTTGTTCATTGTTATAGCTAATTTTTGATGTAGGAAACTAAATTGCTTTATCCAGAAGTTCTGCAGTTTATCCGGACCGGGTGCTTTCCAGTGTTGTGTACTACTTAATACTCTACGCAAGTCGTCTACACTAATTTTGCACCAGTCCTGCTGACTGATTATTATTATTATGATTATTACATTATTAACACCGCTCGTACTCGTTATTTCTTTTGCACTTGATTATTACCTGTCTGGTTGTTCCGCAGCCGGACTAACAGCTATGCTAGCCCTTCTTCCAGGACTGGTCGCTGCCGATCTACTTCCGCTGCCAGTGGCGGGACATGCACTAACGCGCCCTTGACCCGATGTGGGGTTCGCGGGCGAAGATGCTGTGCTGCGAGACGCACGGCGCCTGCGCGATGACGCGCTGCGGTGGAGCATCATTTTTGAATGTCGATGTTGCTACAGGTGGGTAATAGCGGTCATGGTATGATCCTGGAACAAATGAAGTAATATTTAGACAGACATAATAAAAAGTATACAGTTTGCTTTATAAATTATTGATTAACTAGTCGTGTAACCTAATCATGTACCAGACTATGCCATAATATGTCTATGCACGGTGCTTCCTATTATAAAAGGTACAACATATAGGGAACATACAGCTTTGGCAACTCAGCATTTCCAGATTAAACATAACTTCAACACTGATTTAGTCTATCATACAATGAAAGCAATTACAAAAGCGCTTAATTAGCGAGATGAACTCCATCTTTTTACAGAGCAATACTGTAAACAAAAAAAAAAACAGATACTGACGACCTTAGTCAGGTTTATAACTTCTTGATTAAAGAATTAATCAGATTAAAGGCTGCCATGTTGTCATCTCTTTGTTTTCTTCTTATTCTATACTTCATTTTCATAGTTGACCTGAGGGATGTTTGTTTCCATCGGGACGTGTTTTGCGTGTCTCATTCAGTAGGTAAGGATGTTTTGATTTTTACAGTTTTGCATACTTATTTGTCCGTTTATTTAAATCTGGGTTTTGATATGTTTATTTTACAATATCACATTTTAAAAAAAAAAACATATTTAACTTGTTGGAGTCTGAATTATCATATACTCACTTTTAACATGTACTCACGTTTATTATAGTCGATTTTTTGTTTTGGTTTGTTCTATAGTTTTTATATTCGTATGTATTTTTAGTGATTTTTTTAACGAACTATTTCCACTTCATCGCCACATTTAAAATTTCATGTATTTCTTCACATTTTTGTAGCCCTGAAGAGGGCGTTATTAAACGCCGAAACGTTGACAATTTGATTAAAGACTGAATGTCAATGCTTAAGTGGGAGATTTGTGAGTAGTTGACCTAAGGGATGTTTGTTTCCCTTGGGACGTGTTTTGCGTGTCTCATTCAATAGGTAAGGATGTTTCGATTTTTCCAGTTTTAAATATTTTTTCGTTTATTTAAATCTGATTTTTATTTTACAATATCGCATTTAAAAAAAACGTATTTAACTTGTTGGAGTCTGAATTATCATATAATAACTTTTAACATGTACTTACATTTATTGACATAGTTTTTTCTTGTTTGTTTTATAGTTTTTATATTCGAATGTATTTTTTAGAGATTTTTTTTAACAAACCGTTTCCACTTCATCGCTACATTTAAAGTTTCGAATTTTCCATGTATTTTTTCATATTTTTGTAGCCCTGAGGAAGGCTTTGTTAAACACGCAAACGTTGACAATTTGGGCGATTTTTGAGTCCATCTTAAGAAGAAAACTTCATATGAACGTTTGTCCTAAACGTCTTAACTTTTGATATACATGGTGGTAAAGTTTTTAAAAGCAAATCATCTGAAACGCCACTGACTTTTCTTAAAATAAAAAAGATGATTGAAATTGAATTCTTTTAATCCGACCCACTTCTCACTTATTTCATTAATTTCTCTGGGTGGTGATACAGGTATGTTCATATTGTTACAATCATGCAGAGAAACGGTTTTTATATTTTTTTTTTGCGAAAACCGCGCACCAAACTGAAAAAAGTAAAGCAATCAAGTTTTCTTAGAAATGATTGTGGATGGATAATTTTTTTCTACCAAAATGGCCAGGTGAAATTTGGTACGAACACACCGGTCGAAATACAAAAATGTGGTTCACTTAATAATGTATCTTCGTACATAGTAAACGTATGCCAAATTTTATTTACCTGTAAATATCCAAACTGCGATTACAGATCTTAATAATGAGTGATTTATTTTTGAAAATTTTACCACTCTGTATCTCAATGGTTAAGATGATTAAGATATACATTCATATGAGATTTTCTTTTTCAAATGGATCCAAAAATCGCGTCCTTGAATACTGACATTCAAATAGGAAACATACACAGGGATCGTGTCGTTGAAGTTAGGACTTTCCTTTGGATGGCATACAGTTCTTGTCTAAGTATGCACAATTTCATAGTAAAACGAGCCCCTTCCCACTTCAGTTGGCCCAACTATTGAAATCTTAGCTTTTTTCTGATCAAACACAAATAATAAGAATGTAGCAGGGTGGTATAGGTTTAAAATATTAACAATGAATATTTTGATAATATATAGTAGAAAACACCAACTTTATCACTCCCTAATCAAATTTGCAGTTTAAAAATAACACATGTTGTAATTACAACATATCAACCTATTTTCATTTCAATGCAAAATAAGTCTATAACGCATAGGTGGCTGTGAAAAATAAAAGCCATGACAATTGCTTTTATTAATCACAGCTGTCAGAATACGTTTAAAATTGTTTTGGGTAGTTAAGGTTTTCAAAATGGGTAGAGGAAAGGTTATTAGTGAGAAAATTCGGTTACTCATAATTAAATTTTTTAATTCTGGGAAATCAAACTCAGAAATTGTAACTTTGTTAGACTTATCGCGGTACAGTGTGAGAAATATTGTTAGAAGATATAACGTAACTGGTTCAGTTAATATTAAGCCACGATATGTGAAAAAAAGTAATATCACAAATGCCGACCGAAGAGCATTAAGAAGAATAATCGTGAAAAACAGGCGTGCCCGTTATTTACAATTAAGTGCTCTGTGGAGTGACGCTGTTGGAAGGAGAGTTTCGTGGTCCACAACTCATAGAGAGACCCACAAACTGGGATTTAGCGCTTGCAAGGTAAGTTTTCTTATAAAAAAAGTGAACTAAAAACCCTAAAGTTGCACAACTTGTTTATATACCAAAGAAAAGCCACTATTAACTCCACTGCAAAAGAAAAATCGGCTTAGATGGACTAAAGAACATAGACAATGGACACCTCAACAATGGTGTGCAATACAATGGAGTGATGAGGCCCGATTCGAAGTTTGTGTTGGTGACAGTCGCAGTAGAGTTATTTGCAAAAAAGTGAAGCATTCCATGTTGATTGTCTGAAGAGAAAAGTAAAGTTTCCAGCATCCATTATGGTCTGGGGCAGTATGTCATCAAAAGGAGTAGGAAAACTTCATTTTATTGATGGAAATGTGGATATAAAACAAATATTTGGCAATTTTAAAAGAATCGCCTTTAACAGTGATGGAAGAATGTTTGACATCCGTCCAAGATTTTGTGTTTCAGCAAGTTGGTGCAGCGTGCCATGCCTCCAAATAGGCTGTAAAATGGATGGAAGAAAATAATGTACCACTTTTGAAACTTTGTGGTACGAGATGAAAAAGGTTCTACGACAATAAATATAGGATTGTTTTACACCAAATTTTTGCCAAAACTTGGTTAACACTATGCCCCAAAGAATTTCAGAGCTGATAAGAAATAAGGGTGATGTTACCCAATGGTCATATTTCAATTGTTGCTTTGTTAACTTCGCGCATTTATTCGCACATTGTTTATTTGTTCAGATGTTCTATTAGTTATAGGTCTAAGTAATTTCTAATATGTATTTTTTACGACCAGAGTGTATCTAAATTTTTTTTGAGAAAATAGATTGTTTTAGAAGTAAATAGTTTCGTCATGTTTAGGCATATTTTGGTACAAATCTTGAAGTGGGCCATCTGAAGTGGGAAGGGGCTGGTACATGCACAAAGGTCTTAAGATAACCAAGATTTAACCAATGATTAGGTGAGAAGATACGTCAGGTATAGGCATAAGTAAGCTGAACTGTTTTTTTATAAATCAAATATGAAAAAACGGCAGTGGCACGCCTGAAATCGTCGATATGATGTCGGTTCCAGTCAGTGTATGTTGAATGATTTTGAGATACTTGGTGACTAAACTCAAATTATTTTCCTGTTGGTCTCCATCCTAAGGTCCGGTTAATTTATCTTGAATAACAGTCAATGGCGAGAGTTACTGTGCCATGCTTGATGAATTTTTGTCTCCAAAAGGTAAAGGTGGTGGCGGCATGGACGACATTTGGTTTGAACAAGATTGGACAACTTGCCACACAACCAACCCAAAAATCAAGCAATTGGGCACTGCTTTGAAAACCAAAAGATCAGCCCCAAATTAAGGATAAGTGTTATACCAACATCCAGGGACAACTGAGGCCATTCAAGAGACTCAAATCCAAACAATCGAATATTTTTGAAAATTGGGTTAATTGGGCGAGCTGCTGTCGGGCCTGCTATGGAAGTCATTTGAATGATATTGCATTCCATTTTTAAATGTCAGTGTTCACTCCTTCCAATTAAATAATTAATTTAAGAAATATTTATTAGTATGTTTCAACGGCCGATTAAAATTTCAAATTTAAAATGGGCCACTACGTGATAAGGCAGAAGAAAAAACTTCATACTAAGTAAACGGCTTTACCTTCTTTTTTTTCACTTTTTCTCTAGTGTATATTAGTTTTGTTTTCTCAAATTCCAACCTTTCAAATTACTCACGAAAAAGGCTAGACGGGGAACAAGCTACACACATCTTGTTCGACTTCTGAACTAGAACAAGTTCCTGGTAGATTTTTACACATTTTCGATTTCGTAGGAAATAAGAAAAGATTATATCGGTCAGTTCTGGCTATACCAGCAGGAGTCTTTTTGGTCCATTTAGCATATTTAAAACGTGGTAATATCGTAGGCACAGCTCAGGGGAGCTGTGTCTATTCACACTAAGATGGATGAGCCAGATCCAAACAGCATGTTAATGTTAATATTGACAAATTTTCGGTTTCCTTCTGAACTGCAGCAAACATAGACAGCATAGTCGGACCTGAAGCTACTCTATATCCCCTATTATGTCGGGTTGCCAGCTCAGTAATCGAAATGGGGACTATCAAATGTTGAGTACGTGGTGTCTCCCTTCTCGAACCTTCATTCAGCAGGCAGCGAAGGATAATTCGGGTTGGGTCGTGGGCTTCTTAAAGGAACGGATATTCTCATCATTTGTCTCGGTCGTAATCAAGGTGGAAATAAAATCCAAGAACTCTTGTCCCTTGAGCTGAATCTCGTTGAGATTTTTAAGCAAAAGGAGCATTGCTGGAATTTTCGAGGAAATGAATAAGAAATACACTGTGTAGTAGAATTTTACTTTTCTTCCTAATACTTATTTAGTTATTGTCATCATTTTGCTATTATTTTTGGTACGTGGATATAATGCGCGACAACAGAATATGTACAATTCTATCATAAGATATGAATAAAACAAAATATCATATTGAGAGATAATTGAGGAAATCCAGGTTGTGAGTCTACGCTGTGCCTTTTCCCTTACAAAATCATCAAAGGGTGAGTTTAACCAAAGTATAATTATTGCTTTAATGACACTATGATGTGATTAAGTGGCTTCAGTGGAAAGGTACAAGAACTACGTTATTCGAAAGCATGTGAATGAACACAATTAATTTTTTGCATGGTCAAATCTGTGTACAAAAGCCCACCTATCTATACTCGTATGAGTCGCCAAACTTTTTAAGAAGCTATCGATGTTAAACAGTTTTAGCGAGATATATCACAATGCTAGGTGACAGGAGAACAAACTATCGTACGATAAAGTTGCCATACAGATAGACTGGTAGAGATCACGTAAATAATGGTAACAACAAGGTTAACTGTCAAGGATATATGTATGTATATACAAGCCGATCAAGGAGGGGAATCAAGAACTAAAGTGACAAATTAATAGCTTGAGCGAGACTGTTATTGAAGCCAAAAAAGAAATGAATAATATAAATAATGAATATAGAGATATCGAAAAAGAAAGCTTATTATTGAAAGGCAAAATCCTCAATCTATCATCTATAATCAATAAGCTGAAAAAGTATAACATAGTCATATAGTTCAGATACCATTGAAGATAAATTAAAAACTTCCTCAAGTACCGTAATGGACTGTTTGCAGATTTAGCCCATTATTTTCCTATTTTTTTGTTATATACATTTCTCCGCATTATTATTTTCACTTTGTAGATCTTTTGGGCTTGAAGTACCACAGCAAGTGGCTATAACCGGCCGCGTGGTTGTGGTTAGATGTCGCCTTGAAAATTCGAGGTCTCCTAGCTATTTTATACTACAATGTGTAGGTTGGCTCTTGTTGTGGACTTCGTATGTGATTTTTTCCCATCCATCTTCATTTCCTCAGGTTTCACCCGTATCCGGATGTATGAGCAAGTGTATCTACTTTTGTAGTTGCATATGTGCATTCATTTCGGGCCTGATGAAGCCAACCAACAGAAATACGTATCGCTCGGGTTATCTATCCTATTTTCTGCTCGAATCCACTTTCCTCCTTTTTGCGGATTTTGCCCATTATTTTCCTATTTTTTTGTTATATACATTTCTCCGCATTATTATTTTCTCTTTGTAGATCCTTTGGGCTTGAAGTACCACAGCAAGTGGCTATAACCGGCCGCGTGGTTGTGGTTAAATGTCGCCTTGAAAATTCGAGGTCTTCTAGCTATTTTATACTACAATGTGTAGATTGGCTCTTGTTGTGGTTTTCGTGTGTGATTTTTTCCCATCCATCTTCATTTCCTCAGGTTACACCCGTATCCCGATGTATGAGCATGTGTATCTACTTTTGTAGTTGCATATATGCATTCATTTCGGGCCTGATGAAGCCAACCAGCAGAAATACGTATCGCTCGGGTTATCTATCCTATTTTCTGCTCGAATCCACTTTCCTCCTTTTTGCGGATTTTGCTCATTATTTTCTTATTTTTTTTGTTATATATATATATATATATATATATCTGATGCATATTCTGTATTCTATATAAATTGCATTAACTTGTTGTATACATTTATCATGTGGTTTCCCATTCTACTTACAAAATATGAGATATATATATATATATATATATATATATATATATATCTGATGCATATTCTGTATTCTATATAAATTGCATTAACTTGTTGTATACATTTATCATGTGGTTTCCCATTCTACTTACAAAATATGTTGACTCCTCTTCAAGAATAAGCTTTCGTCAGATCCAAACCTACTTCGTTAGGAGATTCTGTTAAAATTGATTTTTTTAACCTGTTTTCAGTATGACTAGGCTAGACACCTAAGATTCATGAGTTTCAACGTAAGGTCAATACAGTCTAGTTTTATAGAAACGGACTAAAATATAATGATAGTAATTGATAGGACTCCATTATCTGGCCGAATCAAACTATGTATAGATTTTAGGTCACTACGGTGCACCTTTTCAAGTACAAATGGCAACATATTTTTATCTGTCTCCCAGGTGACGGTTCATTTATTTTTTCTCTTGTTCATTCCTATACAGTGTGCTACGGCAATAGATTGGACCGTTATGTAGCATGCTGATATTGTGCGAAATCGTCGTTATAATTTTAAGATTGCACAAGGTGAAACTAAATGACCCCGGGATAGCCTGACTTGGGCATTCCCACTGTCAAGCAACATACAGCTCCCCAAGGCGTCAAGCGAGCGTGAATTTATCTGTCTTTTTTTTAATGTACCATACACGTCACACTAGCCCATCTTACCGAAAGTGCATAAACGCTCTCCGAAAGCGCAAAAAAAAACAACCAGAGGTATTTTCGAAACTTACCGGTTAACTCTTATGCAATCCTGAAGCACTATCTGCAACGAAATAATGAAAGACATAATACAAATGATGATGAAGCCAATAAGCAGAAACGTACGTCGCTTGGCCTACCGGCCCGTCAATTCTTGCTCCTGTTCCTTTATTGCGGACATGTCCACCATTTTTCTTTCTTTTTTATCTAAGTTTTCTCGAAACACTTGTCTATATTTCTATAGGGGTTGAAGTATCATGGCATCCGTAAACACGAGCTCATCTGACCGAAGTCACAAATGTGCCTTCTGGCTCTTGTTGGTAGTTTCTAGTTGTAGTGCCCTTTCCACTTTTGTTTTACTTTAGGATACACCCGCGATGTGATGGGCATCTTTTCACTGAGGCGTTTAATAATAAGCAGGAAGGTACGTCGACATTGTCTGAGGCATTCACCATTTTCTCAATGCGAGATTCGAAAACACCCCCGCAGGTCGGAAAACCGCCACCAATTTGTAACAAACTGCAAATTTATAGATATGTATTCTATCAATCGTATCACGAAAAATCTCCAGAAATTAAGATCGTTCATGATTGTTCTATTAAGTACACACATGCTCAAAATTTAGGGATATTAGAGATTTCCAATACTCATTAATTTATTATGTAGTTTAAACCAGGTTAGGCGGTGTATTATTAATTTAAGCAGAGTAGGACACATCGTTTCGCATAGTTTCACCATACAAAAAGATAAGACAAGGGTCTAGCTAAAGGTAAACAAAATTATCAGAATATGCAATAAGAAGCGCCACCGAGTATGTACAGTCCTTGACCAATTATTGTTGTTCTCCGAACATGCTTTTAGTGATCTTTTAAGTCATTCTGTTTCTGTTTCCAAAAGGTTGCCAAAGAATCTGTTGCGAAGAGTTTCTCATTTATTAAAACTAATGCTGTAGGGGCTGATGGAATCTCACTCATTATGATAAAATACATTTTCACTTTGCTCTTAGACCATATTACATTTATAATCAATCACGCAATATCAACATCCTGTTTCCCTGATGCTTGGAAGCAGGCTATCATCATACCTATTCCTAAAGTAGCGATTCCCACGTCTGTAACGCAACTTAGACCAGTCAGCTTACTTCTCGCATTTTCGAAGCTTTTTGAACGGGAAATGAAGATACAAATAGCACAGTATATTTTCAGTAATTAAATAGTTCCATCAATGCAGTCTGGATTCAGGGAAAACCATAGTACATACAACAACTGCTCTAGCCAATGTCACTGATGATGTGATAAGAGGCCTTGATCAAGGAAATATCACTTGTTTAGTTCTGCTGGATTACACAAAAGCTTTCGATATGATAGACCCTGAACTTCTGCTACTTAAGCTGTCTTACTATGGTTTTACTGATATTGCAGTCAATTTGATAAGCTGCTATTTGTCAAATAGAAATCAAAAGGTCTTAACGGCTTCGAAAAGGTCACAGTCAACTGCTATAAGTTTTGGTGTTCTTCAAGGTTCCATACTGGGACCTTTACTTTTCTCTCTATATATATCAGATTTCCATCAATATGTCCATAATTGCACAATCCATCACTATGCTGATGATACTCAAATTTATTTTAGTTTCCAACACAAAGATTTAAAAATTGCAGAAGCATTGCTCAACGAAGACTTAACAAGGCTAGTAGACATCTCGTGCTCGCATAACCTAAAAATTAATCCATCTGAATCTTCAGTTATGGTTTTCGGCTCAAAAAACAAAAGAACATTGATCGAAACGGAAATTAACCTTAAAATCCATGATTGCCGGCTTCTTATAATGAATGAGTGTAAATACCTAGGACTCTGGATTGACACAGAACTAGAATACAAAAAACACGTAAATTCGTTATGTAGTGCATCATACTGCATTTTGAAACCGTTTTATCCACATAGGCAAATAATATCTACTTCAGTAAAGCTGAAACTGTGTGAAACATTAATTATATCAAAGATGAGTTATTGTGACAGTATATATGGCGCAGCTCTATCATATAGTGAACAAAGCAAATTACAGCGTATTCAGAATTCGTGCATCAGATTTTCTTGCGGAATACGAAAGTTTGATCATATTTCTCATAAATTTAAGGAACTTGGTATTCGGCAGATTAAAGGCATGCAAAAACTTCACTTATTGACACTCACATATAAGGTCTTAGCTACCAAACAACCACAATATTTGCATAATAAGTTAACACGATGTAGTGACATAAATCAACTGAATACAAGGAATAGGAATATGTTAGTTGTAGTTACATTCTAAGGCTGTCTACAAAACATCATTCAGCTACAATGCTATTAAATTATATAATGATCTTCCTGTTACATTCCAAAACTATACGTTATTTAATTTTAAAAAGAGGCTTAAACTAAAACTGCAAGTCGAGGTCTGATGATGAGTACAAAATGCTAGAAATATGGACTATTCTTGTAATTGTTCTGTGTTGTTAATTATTTAGTAATTATTGAGAATTATGGATACATTTTTATTGGTAGAATGTTTTATTATATATATATATTTTTTTTTGTTAAGGTTAAGGTTAAGTTGAAAAACGCTAATTTTAGCGACACTTCGCCTTTTTTGTACTTTTACTTCGGTACGAAATAAAGCCCATTTATTATTATTATTATTATTATTATTATTATTATTCTTATTGTTATTATTATTAAATATGCCTAGACACCATTTAAGTGAAAATGAGATGTTGAGAGCTGTGGGAATGCTTCAAGTTGATGTCGCTAATGCTATGGGAACTACTCAGAGCGTCATCTCGCGCCTCTGGAATCGTTATCGTGAGACTGGAAGCACACGAGAATGGCATTTGGGTCACCCAGGGATGACAACTTCTCGTATGGACTGATATGTTCAATTGGAAGCTGGAAGAAATGACAGTATAACTGCTCCTCAATTAAGTGACCATCTGCGCAATGCTCAGCATGCGAGTGTTTCATACCATCTATAGAAGGTTGAGATAAGGTAATCTAGTCAGCAGAGGGCCTTGGAGATGCCAACCTCTAACCCGGGGGAATCGCGCCACCCAAGAACGTGTCATTTGGGACCAAAATCAATGGGGTAATTTCTTATTTTGCGATGAATCACGGTTTGGTTTGTATCCAGCACGTGTATCATGTATCTTGAAAAGTGACGTTATATCGATTTTCTTTGATATTAAACATTTTTGCATTATGTAGGTTTTTGTACAAGATGTTAACTTAGCCCTTAGTTGTACGTGTTGCCTAAACGTCATGATGCTTGTTATCAATCTTTGGCTCAGATGTGATGTAAAATCTGCTGCTGAGATGGCACTACTGGAGGTCTAAGCTGTAAGTTGTATGTGTTGATGATAATTGCATTGGGTTCTGGTCTCAAATACACTTAATTGAGATTCAAAGCTAGAAACGAGTTGCGCGGCTTTTTTTTCTTATCTATTCTGGAAATTACATATATAAATTTGCTGAATTTCAAAAATGAGAGAGATAATAAATAATTATATTCACTGTACACTGTCGAATTACAAGCCATATTCATGCTAACAGTAATTATACACAACGCGGGCGCGGTGATGATTTACCGTAATTCTCGTCAGTTTTATAACTTTGAACATAACCTCTCTTCAGAAAGCATAACATAAAAATAACCCGTCGGGCATAGCCAATAGACATTCTTCATTGGCACCACATTCAGTAATGATTTTCTCACACAGCAAATATCACTGATTTTATTCACATGCAGACCAATACACAAAATCATCCAGATGCGATCTTGCTATTCAACCAACTTTCTTCTCAGATATAAAAACTACAGACAAGGAGCACTCGGCCTCACAAAACATATGCAACCAATAATGCGTGTAGTCTGGTTGAGTGATTCCTCCATGGATGGACGTTCACATCGATCCTAGTGAGCAAACGTGAAATGACTGTTTGCGCCCTAAAAACTACCTAGTTTGCAAGATGATATCTCATTTTTTTTGAGGTTTTTTACATGATACCCATGCGGATTCTCGAAGGGTACGTGTTTGGAGAGCACCTAGCACAAGATCTCGTGTCGAACATACCCAGGAGGTTCACAGTTACAAAGGAGGCACAATAATGGTGTGGGCAGAAATTTGCATACATGGTAGAACTGAGCCCGTTTTGCTAGACCGTTTTCTTGTCGGCCAACGATTATGTTGTGAATGTTCTAGAACATGTTGTTATTCCGTCGGTCCAGGTTTTATATTGATGCATGATAATACTACTCCTCATACAGCAAGAGTGACAAGAAATTTCCTGGAAGACCGACATACTCACATTTTAGATGGCCTGCTTAATCTCCCGATGTGAACCCCATTGAGCATGCCTGGGATATGCTTCAAAAAAGAGTTCTAAGGGACCATAATCAATTTCAGAACCGAAATCAGTTGTTTCAAGCTGTACAACGGTGCTGGGCTGCAATTCCACAAGAAGATTTGGACAAATTGATACTGAGTATGGAAAGGCATTTTAGAGCTACCATAAATACAACAGGAGGTCGCATTCCATATTTAACATTTCTTCGTTTTTTTTTTTCTAATGCAATATATGTACTTTGAAAATATTCATACATTTTGAATAATTGAAATATCTTTCATTGAAATCACTTAAGTTGCCGGTGTATTAGGTTATTTTAGTTACTACTTATCTTAATAAACGTATTCCACTTTTATAATGAAATTTAAAATAAAAATAATTATAATATAGAGCATGTGTGTATGTACCAAAGTTTTATATTGAACTATTTTGCAATGTGTATTCACTTTATCATGTGGGTCTAAGTGAAATCGACAACTTGCATTTTTTTGTTACTTAACACGCCAGTGAGCGAGGAGTTGTTCAAATCCAAAATGACATGTTATGTTTTTTAAAAAACATGTCTCTCATTTCCGTCGGTCTGTCCGTCTGTCCGCCTATCTTTGGACCGCGTTTAACTTGAAAAGTGCTGCTCAGCTGGGGATGAAATTTTCACACAAGGTTACTGCCATGCCAAGGACGAAAAATCTTTGTAGGCTTTGACAATTCGCCCAGTTGCGATGGAGTTACGGACAAAAACTGGAAAAAATAAAAATCGCTCAAACGACATTTTTTTATGTTTCAGAAGCTTCTGATCATTTTACAGGGGTTTAAAATTTGATGATGGGTAGTGTAGGAGGCGGTGCTAGCGATTTATACGTTTTCAACTCAGATAATACTACGCACCTATTAGACATATTTAATAAATCGAAGGCTTACTCTTACATTTGCTCATAAAAGTTTAATTACAAAGATATATCTTCAATGTACGCGTGCCGGACAGCTCAATGTGTGCGCGCCTGTGCGCTTTAGATGCCTAGGGATTACTTTGTGTGTTGAGCCATCATGTATGTTTTCGTATATAATATAACCCCGTACTGGATTACGACGTTGCTGGATGGTCGGTACTATGAGTCACCCAACTAGCAAAGTAGTGCTATAAGTTTTTGGTAAAAGAACTGTTCAGCCGTAAAAGCTCTCTATTGTTGTTGATTGAACACCAAAATGCTAGTTTAATGTCGTGTGGAATGCAAATTTGCTTTCTGCAGCATATTTACTTTAAAAATATTCTTACAGCACCTTATAGGACAAATTTTGAACTGTTGCATAAACGTTTAAACAACTATTTTATACGGCATATGTGCGCGGTAGTCAAAATAGTTGTCTTGTGGCATCCATGGTATCGTTTATACAACAAACCTGAGTCTTGTTAGTTGGGTTGCAAATTTACTACTTTAGCCAGCAAATTACTCTCAACGGAAGCACTTATGCAACTGTCGTTTAGTAACTGTTAAGACAAACAATGCATGCATATTGGTTTAAAAGGTTTTGTCAAATGTTCATACAGAATATGTAGATCTGGTACAAATTCTGGGTAAATCATTCGACTCTGTCCGTATTTCATTTCAGAGATTTGTCAAATTGTTGTATATCACCTGTAAACAACACCAAAATATTCTAATAAACCAAAGGCAACATGGACGATGCTGTGATTATACATAACCACCTGCCATATTGGGCAAAAATATATTCCTCTATTGAAAATTAAATGATTATGTTTCAGTTCGACATTAGGGATATAAAGTGATAAACATTAGTGTAATTGTGTCTAAATATAGGATTTATGGAAGATTTAACGCCATTTTTTTTACTGTTTATACCTATTTTCTTGATAGCTACAACCAAGAATTATTGTTTATTCTTTGGAGACGCATGAAAATCATTTCAGGTATTTTGCTGAACCCTACATTAACATTTCTGTATTGATAATTAACTGAAGGTGTCCACTTTGCCCGGGTTCTGTCCTGCTTATACCACGGCAGTTTCGGATAAATGGGGAAAACATTAAATTCTTCTATTGTGCAACGACGCTGTGAGTCATAAGGATATCTTAATGACATACAAGAATAGGAACTTTCATTTCCCTCCGGTTTTCATGGTTTTATGACAGCCATAAACGTTCACGGGAGACGTTTCACTTCAAGAAGTCGCTAGGTACTTTCTTTAAGTCATCTATTATCTCTTTAGCCTTAACTTCATACCATTAAAAACACTATAAAACGTCGATGGCGGGAGGAAGGGCGTTTTCCACACAATTACCTCAAGATATGATGAAATCTTGGGAATCTAAAGGGAACGTAGCTTCAGAGCCGTCGTTACTTTCTCGTTTTCAAGGGAGGGAAATGGATTCTAGCAGATTGACTTGGTACTTTACGCGCTTTAGTAAGGGTCATTTCACAGATCACTCAGAAATATTATGGAGCTTCTTTAAAATGCTATAGGTAAACCTCTTTTATTATTATTACGTTTTCAATGGAATGATATACAGCATTCATTATGAAAATAATGCGCATCATTTTATTGTGACGCGACGATAAATGGCAGCGTAGCTAATCCGGTCGGGAAATGTAAGGAAGAACTGCACTTTCAGTTCAGCTGGTAGTCAGTCTGCTCCAAGCAATGTTTGGTGGAACGATATGTCTAAACGTGATTATTTTTGTAAACACAGCGCGATGGAGCAATCTCTTGAAAAACGATATGTCATACAGTTTTTCGTAAAGCTTGTAAAGACTACAACCAGCGGCGGTTCCACTGTAGGAGCACATGAGCACGTGCACCCCCAAAATAAATAATAATAAATATGTATAACATCCATTTAATAATTTCTCAAATAAAGTCTGAGCCTCCCTGATATTTAATCCTATAAAATCAAAGATCTAGTAGCTCTCCACTGGTGAGTCACCACTCTTCCCGCTGCGCTGCCTGATTCGGGCGATTCCGACTTGTGATTTGGTCTGGCCCGATCCGACTGCCGCCGACGGGTGACGGCGGATGACGACGAATAGTCGCATATGCGATCATGTACGCGGGATTAGTGTGTTTCTCACCAAGCTGTTCTGGTTGCGGGGTATAGCGGGGTTATGGCAATTTTAGTTGGAGAAGGCGCACACTTCTGGAGTGCGCCATTGTCCGTTGCGCGTGCATTTTATGCAGTAATCGGAGGTGTGTTCGAATTTTTATGTTCGTAGCAGTGTTTTACTAAAATATTGAGTTAAAATGAATGGTTTCACTGTGGAATATTTGAAACATAACTTCAGTTCATTGAGTTTGGAGCAAAAAATTGAAATAAAAAATGCGGGAAGACCTACACCAGAAATTAACTTAACTCAGACCACAAAGGGTAAATCTAGAGACTTTGTTAGAAAGTTTAAAATGGAAATATATGAAAAGAATAACTGGATTTGTGGATGCAGCACAACAAACCGTTTGTTTTGTTTTTCCTGTTTGTTGTTTGGTCACGGGGTTGCAGAGCCTGCCTGGACAAAAAATGGAATAGCCGACTTAGGACATTTAGCACAAAAAATTAAGAAACATGAAAACACTCAAGTCCATATCAATGCGCAACTGGAAATGCAGCTTTTGGGAAAAGTAGATATACGGCAGCAGTTGGACAGTGCATATAGGCGCAGTATTCAACAGCAAAATGAACAAGTTAGAAAGAATAGGTATGTGCTTTCAAAAATTATTGATTTCATAAAATTTTGCGGAGCTTTTGAATTAGCCCTCCGCGGTCACGACGAAAAAGATGGTTCATCAAATCCTGGTATTTTTAGAGGTTTAATAAATTTCACTGCCGAATTAGATATAGCACTTGAAGATCATTTTGAAAAATCGACAGTATTCAAAGGGGTATCAAAAATCATTCAAAACGAATTGTTAGATTGCATGTTACAAGTGGCTCAGGAAAATATAAGGAAAGAAATTTTGGAAGCTGAATTTGTTGCTGTTATGGCTGACGAAACAACGGATGTAGCTAATTGTTATCAAATGACTACAGTATTTAGGTACATTCTACCAGATGGAAGGCCAGTTGAACGTTTTTGGAATTTTGTTACCCCCCCTGACCACGATGCAGTTAGTCTCTCAGAATGTGTGAGAACTAATTTAATACAAGTGCTAGATAAACCAGAGAAACTGATAGCTCAAAGTTATGACGGCGCTAGTGTAATGAGTGGACGTCGTGGAGGTGTTCAAGCTCTTATCCAACGCGATTATATTTATGCTTATTTCATTCATTGTTATGCCCACCAGCTAAATTTGATTTTATTGCAAGCTACAAGCCAAAATCAAGAAGTACGGGTATTTTTTTCAAATTTAAGCGATATTTCAACTTTTTTTTCTCATTCTCCACAACGAGTTGCAGTTTTGGATGACATTGTTGGTGCAAGAGTTCCTAGGTCTTCTGTTACAAGATGGAATTTTAAAAGCAGATCTATAAATACAGTATATGAATATCGCGAATTGTTAATAGAATGCATGGAAAAAATAGAAGCTACTTCAAAACAAACTGTTACCATCAATCAAGCCACTGGTATTGGCCGTATGCTACAAGATTCTAAGTTTGTGTTCTGGCTAACTGTATTTCATCGAATATTGCCACATGCTGATATTTTATATAATCAGTTACAAAAAACAGTGACTGACCCAGTGCAAATTCAGACTGCCATAAAGTGTTTTGAAAACTGCATCCAAAAAGAGAGAGACTGCTTGGAAACAATTGAAACTGAAATTTCTGAAGATACCACTACTACTCAAACTAAAAAGCGTCGTGCAAATGAAGACCAGCATATTTGCAGAGCTGTTGCAGCCAAGGAAGTTTGTGATACCATAATTACACATATAACAGATAGATTTTCTTTTACAAAACATTTAAATGCAGCTATTCTTCTTTCTTCTGACAAATTTCCACAATTTGAAAAGCATTTTCCATTGCAATATTTGGAAACTGTAGTAGAAGCATATTCGTTTTTAGATAAAGTTCGTCTCCAGACTGAATTGGAATTAATTTACCGGCGACCTGACTTCAGGAATATGACTGGTGCCATTAGTTTGTTACAGTTTTTTATAGAAAATAATCTTCAGAGCATATTTTCTGCCACCTTTACACTTTTACAAATAATTGTTACCATACCAATGACTACGGCCGAAAGTGAAAGATGCTTTTCGACATTGAAGAGAATAAAAACATTTTTGCGAAGTTCTATGAATGAAGAAAGACTGTCAGCGCTAGCAATGCTATCTATCGTAAAAAAATGTATAGCGGGTATTCCAAACTTTAACGAGTTAGTTATTGATAAATTTTCTGCAAATAAAATCAGGAGAATGGACTTTACGTTTAAACACTGTACTCATTAAAAAAATTGTATTTTTTATAAATGTATTTTCTTGTGTATAATAAAAAAAATAACAAAAAATGTGTCCTTGATGATTGTTTTAGTACTCTTATTGCCTTCTACGTCACGCATTACATAAAAATTTTGGTGGTGGTAAAAAAAATTATTTTATACCACTTGTGAACCCCCTGTATCATAGACCACGAGCCGCCGCTGACTACAACTGATACCAGATAGAGAGTCCTTCTAAGACGATTGCATCTCAAGGTCACAGTCCGGGAGGTTACACAAGGCGGCAAGAAGGGTCGGAACAAGGTTGCCGACGAACCCCGTTCTAGACTCCCGCTAACGGCCAAGAAATCGTCAGTAATCATTTTTTTGTAACAGAGGGACACATTGTCAACTCAGCCTTTTACATGTGTTGAGCTGACACTAAAGACACGAACTTATCCGACAGATTTTAACCACGAAGGAAGTTGATTTCTCAAAAAGAAAAATGTAACAAATGTCCTAGAGAAATTAAGTTATAAACCTGAGTTTCAATAACAAATTGAAAAGTAAATATCTGTATTTTGCGTTCATGATCGTGATATTAGAACAGGCATTAATAATTTATTGTAGCAAATATTGTACCGAACAACTGACGAAAACAAAATAACAGGATTTTCTTTTCTTACTGATAAGAACGTGTAAATAAGGTTTAATCTGTATCGTGGATGATCTGAATGAAGAACGGTCGATTTATATGAAGTTAAATAATAAAGTATTTTGCGAATTTATGTTTTTAGTTATTTATTAATAAAAATGGCACATGTGTACACTAATGAGTAGTTAGTAGACATTGTTTTAGCGTACAGTTTTGAACAGCTTTTATAAAGGAACCGATAAACCGTATTATTTCATTACCTCGGTTTCTGTAGGACTTTTATCACATTTTTTTTTTTTTGAGAAATCAGCTTCTTTAGTAACGGTACATATGTGGTTGAAATTTGTCGGATAAGTTGTGAAACACCCTGTATAGATTCTACACTTTTATGGACCAAAGTTGCGGGATTCCAATCCCTTCAGATTGAATCTGCCATCCCGTGCATTGCTTTGACGTGATTATGACCAGTGTCGGGTCGGTTTCGTGCAGTGAGTAACTGGTCTAATTTACACATAAAAGACGTGTTGTTGTACTTGATTAAGCATCTTTTGACACTAATGATCCATTTATCGCCAAAGAAAGATGACTTGCAGCAGGTAGCATTATAGTTCATTTTCTTGGGGAAATCCTTATGTCTGCCTCCAAACAAAACGACACATTTGTACTGCCCAAGACCCCTTGTAGTTACGACATCAACGCCAAGGTAAAAAACCTATTAAGACGGTAGCACTGCACGGTGGTCTTCCACAGTTACCTCGGGAGATTTGACTTTTCTTTGTATAACCTATCCAACTTAAGGTTAGCACCTCCACAAATTAGTCACCATGACAGCATCGCTTAATGAAATTTCCTCGATCCTGCTTTTCCTACCTTTCCGAAAGTTAGTCGAATCAAGTCACGTCTGGATGCCCCCTCTGCCGTTACCCTGCCCAGTAACATTCAAAGACAATAACTTAAGGGGATTAGCATTTATCCTCCAAGAGACAATCGAGGTGATTTTTTTTTGTTTCGTTATTTTTTTCTAATGAAGCTAGGAGCAAATCTGAGGCGGAAACAATGTCTCCTGTTTACTACGTGATTTCTCAGGAAATTCAGGGTTTCTCCTAACTTGAAGTGTTAAACGAACTAACTATCTAGAGGTCTCACTAGGAGTACAGTAATATGTACCTTAGCTAAAGAGTAGTTATACCTAGAGAATACTTACATATGGACCAGACAAATAAATTAGAGAGAGAAGACGCTCACAAAACTGCTGATGGCATCTAAAATGTGCTGTTATTTGGCGGGAGATGCATGCTGTTTGCCAGATAGATTATTCTTTTTAGATAAATTCATTTTCCACCACTTGTAGAGGAATATTAAGTATTATTTGTTCAAATTTACTTTCGTTACGGCATTTGTTTATGAAGGGGATATTTATCATCGGTTTTTAGTGGATAAATGTATTTTAAATTCAATGAGTACGATGTACGGATATTTACGCAGGTTTGCCGATAAAAGCAGTGATAAAGTATGACCACTACTGCCTTCTCGGGTCTAATTTCAAGCCATTTTCTTCCATCCATTTCGCAATTCTCATTATTCAATATGGTAAAAGCCTTTATAGGGTACCTCCCTCCCTGCTAGTTACCCTCATCGCTGAGTCATCAGTACACCCTATCGGGCAAATTCCTGGCAGCATCTGCAGACAAAGAACTCCATCGTACAACACGTTCCAAGCCGCGACCCCAGGACGGAGCTCTGCGGAACTCCCATGGTTACCTTTATCGTCTTATGTCTTACCATAATATCTCTCTCATTGAAGCAACCCTTTATCATGTTCAATAGACAGTTAGGGGCGCCTAGCTTTCCGAGAGGTCCACTGATTTTCTACAATTATACCGTGATTCTACTGTAGTTGTCGCTATTCACTGCATCCGCCAGTTGTACCGCTGCACAAAGTGCATCTATGGTAGACTTTTCGATTCTGAATCCATATTGAGTGTTCTTTTCGTCGATGTATCTTATATCAGCAGTCGTTTTAGTATCTCTTCCAGTAAACTCAGCGTACACAGAGCTATATATTTGACTTCCTTACCGGAGGGTTTGACACGCTTCGGAATAAGTATCAAGTCATCTTTACCCAGCGTTTGCACGACCTCTTTTAGTACAGCTCACTCATGGTAGGCCCTGGTAGTCCAGAGCCTCCTTAAGTCTCCTTTCGGTAAGTGGGCACCGTGGAAACTATTCCTGTATAATTTTCAATTGTCGTTCGGTATCCAGGTAACATCTGTCTGTTTTCAAGGTCGCTGAGTAGCTTTCTCCTCACCATATTTTTAGAGTTTACTCTATGAGCTTTTCAAGTTATTCTAATTTCCTTTTATATTCAAGCATCAGGGCATTACCTCTTGTTTCACTTTCACTATGGTACTGTCTGTATCGTCTTGCTATTATTCTTCTGATACTTAAGCATTCTTTTCTTTTCGTTCCCCTATTCGAGGCACTTCTGGTTCTCTTTTGCATCTACTACAGCCAATTTTAATGCATCGCTAGTTCAGCAGTGCATGCCTAAGGCCATCAGAAAATTCCACTAGGGCAGTGAAACTTCTACGTACTTTGGACAGAAATACTACATTCTACTGCTTGAAGAATACCTCTTCTCTCTATAGTTTTTCAAAAGTCACATATTATGACCGCAATGGCCTTTTCTTGTGCCTTTGGCACATTTCTTGGGCCTAAAATGATTTTAACCCTCATCAAAGGCTTCTTAGAAACACATTCATTCTTCTTTACTACCTTTAATTCGATTTTGCGCTTTTTCGTTTGCCTCGCCTTGAGCGCTTATTTTTGAAATTTCAATTTTCTGTCTTAAACTCCTAAGCGTATTGACACAGTAGTTTTCACCCTGACCTAATTTTGTTAGAAGGGTCTTCATGTTTTGTCTTATCAGATATTCCGATATGCTTGTATACATTCCTTCCAAGATATTTTGTACTACTTCGCAGAAATTTGAGATTCTTGAACCCCAGATGGTTGATCAGAAGTTATCTAACGTTCTGTTTTGAGCTACTGCTAAAGGTCGCCCTATTGTAGTATAGAGCCGCTCCTGCATAATTGTCCATGGACACTTCATCTTTTTCATCAAAATGTGGGCCCACTAGGACTTCAATTCAGAGTGGCTTAAATAATGCAACACCAAACATCTTCGGCTATTTCTCCTACATCATCTTCTATGTAATGTGCTTTTTCTGAACAAAAAAGGCACAGTCTTCAGATGCATTCTCCCAAAAGAATCCCATCATAGCATACTCCAATGTAGTTAATTCCAACAAAACATGATAATCATCCTCAATAACATGTTTACCTCATACCGTGATGTCTGGCATGGCAAACACGATATGCATTCCATGTCAATCTGTAACGCGCAAGACGGCACAGACAGAGCTCCTGAATGTAAACAAGCCCTATTTTATCCCAACGGATTATAGCATTGGAACGAAGAATTAATTGGATAGCTCAGACACCGTCTTGTTTGCAGAGCACATTCATCCTTCGCCTCCTTGTCACGACACTTAACATCAATTAGAACGTAGGATGTAAGTCAGACATGAATGATATACTGGAATGTTACGTGTTTGGAGGGAATTTGCACCTAATGCCTTTCGTGCTCGAAAGGGCTAAATTCAAAAGGTTTTAGGTAGGAACTGTAAATAGTATCATTTGTGTAGAAAGATGAGGTCAGCTGTAAGTATAGATACTTGAAGAAGTGTGTGAAGACAATGTGCAAATATGCTGAAAGTAGAGTAGCCCATACAGCCAATTTTCCGCCTAATATAACTAAAACAAGTTTGATAAAAAAAAACTATTCCACCAAGATGGCATTTGAAGGAACCTCCTGCTGACGTACGCAAGTCAGTTTAAGGCGAGATTTCGAGAAAGTCATTCAGCACATTGTAAGTTTGCGAAGTAATTAATCAGGCATCTGACAATTGTCATGCTAATAAGTTTATGGGTTTTTGAGGTCGCTGAGCTCCAATATGATGTTATTTCGTATGTACGTCATTTGAAAGGCGTTCAGAGGTTATCTCAATGTCATTTAATAGCCGTATCCAGAAAATGCCATTAAATCAAATCTACTAGACCCGCACGAGTCTGAAGTTATCTTGTCCGTAACAGATCATATTTTATGTACATTAAAAATAAACTTTGATTTTCTTCTTTTTATCGAAATTGTATTGGGCCAAAAACGTCATATGGGCTCTTTCTTTTAGATAACCTACAGAACCCGTTTTTTTATTAATTCTGCGTAAATACCGATTTTCTTTGTTTTATAAGCCTAGGGTCGGGCGGAATTGCAAAACCTTTGGATGATGGCATCAATATTAACATCGGACCCTCACTATCGACGCCCCATAATCATGGCATTGAAAAACATGTTTCGCTCCAGCTAATCATAAAGCGGTTATGAGCAAAATTTAGGCGTTACTAATTTTGCTTAATATTGTCAGGATTCTGCACAAAAAGCAATAGAGAAGGAGCATTTAGCCATCCAATGCCAAATCAACGTAAAACATGGAAATTACTTGACGCTGTCAAATATCAAAGTAGATCCAACCAAATGGCCAAAACCACACACGGACGAGGTGCAAGATGATACGGTAATTTTTAATACAGATCGATTACATTGATAACAGAATAACGCTATTCGATTCGATATTTTAGCTTCTAATACCGATTATCTGATATATGGCTGAAACGCAAATTTAGGCACTAGCTCAATAAAGCGGAGAGTAGAGGAGGTTAAGAGCGCCAGTAACTTGAGACGGATTAAGCCATAAATCCCCGAGATGTTAGCTGGAACTTGTTTTGTTTGACCACCACATAAAGGAAAATAATCTATCAGCAATGATGTGATCTAATTAATAGTACACCGAGAGCCAAATAAGACAAGATATTAAAAAAAATTTACAATATATTGGCCGATCTAACAACACATGGATATATGCTCCACCAGTGAAGTGCAAGTCAAAAAAGAAAAGGATATTATTCAAAATTGCCTGGCCATAAAATTATTTGACCATGATACGAGGGATGTCTTTTAAGTTTTGCATATGGAAATAAAACAACACGGTAGTAGGTAGTTTTAAATGACTTTGTTTTTCGAAGTACTCTCCACGAAGATTAATACACATCTGCATGTGCTCGAACCAATTTTCGAAGCACTTATTCCACTCGTTTGCTGGCAGATCCAAAACGGCATTTTTGTATGCGTCACCTGCTTCTTCTGGTGACTGGAACCTTCGACCACGCAGTCTGTTTTTAATTTTCGGGAAAGTAAAGAAATCGTTAGGACTTAGATCGGGACTATATGGAGGATGGACCAATAATTCCACGTTTTCTTCCGTTAAATACTGCCTTATTTTTTGGGCTGTGTGCGAGCTTGCATTGTGTTGGTGGAGGATGATTCTTCTTTCGGGGTTGATTTTTCGAAGCTCGGTGATGACTTTTGGCAAACAAATGGTGCTATACCAATCCGCAGTTACAGTTCTTTGCTCATTAAGAGGAATTGTTTGACACAAATGTCGCGAATATCTTTTCCGAAACACTTCGAGAACGGATGACTTTTGTTGGCTTTTCTTCACCTTGGAACACCCAAACAGCCGACTGTCGTTTATTTTCTGGTTCATAACAGTAAATCCACGATTCATAACCACTAACAATGCTGTACACATTTTTTGAGTTTCCGGAATTGAAACGGTGAAGCGTTTTTTGACACCAATTAACCCTGGCTGCTTTCTGCTCTTCAGTCAACAGGTCCATCGAGAAACTAGTTTTCTTACTCCTCATTCTTCATGTAAAATTTTTTGAATTGAGGTCTTTGAGATCTTGAAGGACGCCTCAATCTCGCGATATGTCACATGTCTATCTTCAATGATGAGATTGCGCACAGCCATTTAGACAAAAATCTATTGACTCTTGAACCATGGGTCATATGCACATTTGACATGTTTTGTTCCCCCAATTACCCATTTAAATAATGACTACCATAACGTTTACACCCTATATACTTAATAATTCGCCCGATTTCCTCCGTCGCCAACTGACATTGTGAAAGCCGTATGGAGCAATTAAGCAATTGAAAAACCAATATTTCCATATATCTATAAAACTGATAATTCGCGAAGTGGGCAACCTCATACAAAATTAACCTTACTGTAAATGCTGACGCGTGTATTGGAACATATTGACTTTTTGTTCTTTAAAATCAAGTTATAATTTTTCTGACCACATTGTTCTCATTAAGATCCAAATCCGGAATACGAGGGATGTCTTTTATGTTTTGCATATGGAAATAAAACAACACGGTAGATAATTTTAAACAACTTTATTGTTTTTCGAAGTATTCTCCACGAAGACTAATACACATCTGCATGCGCTCGAACCAATTTTCGAAGCACTTATTCCACTCGTTTGCTGGCAGATCCAAATGGCATCTTGGAATGCGTCAACTGCTTGTTCTGGTGACTGGAACCTTTGACCACGCAGTCTGTTTTTAATTTTCGGGAAAGTAAGGACTTAGCTCGGGACTATATAGAAGATGGTCTAATAATTCCACGTTTTCTTCCGTTCAATACTGCCTTGTTTATTGGGCTGTGTGTGAGCTTGCATTGTCTTGGTGGAGGATGATTCTTCTTTCGGGGTTGATTTTTCGAAGCTCGGTGATGACTTTTGGCAAACAAATGGTGGTATACCAATCCGCAGTAACAGCTCTTTGCTCATTAAGAGGAATTGTTGCAATATGACCCGCCTTTGACACAAATGTCGCGACCATATTTTTCGAAACACTTCGAGAACGGATGACTTTTGTTGGCTTTTCTTCACCTTGGAACACCCAAACAGCCGACTGTCGTTTATTTTCTGGTTGATAACAGTAAATCCACGATTCATCACCAATAACAATGCTGTACATATTTTTTGAGTTTCCGGAATTAAAACGGTCAAGCGTTTTTTGACACCAATTAACCCTGGCTCCTTTCTGCTCTTCAGTCAACAGGTGGGGTATCCAACGAGAAACTCATTTTCCTACTCCTAATTCTTCATGTATTTTTTTTTTAATTGAGGTCTTTGAGATCTTCAAGGACGCCTCAATCTCTCGATATGTCACATGTCTGTCTTCAATGATGAGTTTGCGCACAGCATCGACGTTTTCCTGGGTGACTGCCCTTTTTGGTGCACCCACCCTGGGATCGTCGCTAAGACTCACCCGTCCACGTTTGAATTCTCCATACCAACGGGAAATTGTCGACTGATGTGGCGCTTCGTTGCCGAAAGCAGACAGTAACTGAGCAAGGCATTCTTGTTGCGATAATTGTCTCTGAAAGTTGTAATAAATTATGGCACGGAAATGTTCTCGGTTGAGTTCCATTTTTCTAATGACTTGGTGACACTTCGCTGTAGTGAGAATACTGCACGTATTCTAGTGAAACTTTGAATTTAAGTTTACTAAAGAGTGAGGTTAAGATTCAGTACTGACTTTCGATCCGCGCGGCCTACTATGTTTCTATATGCAAAACTTAAAAGACATCCCTCGTAAGTGACCCCGCGAAACGTTTACCATGGTACACGTACGAAGGCTTCACAGGTATTTTAGCGCCTAAACCGAAACTTATCTGGGATGTGGTCTTCTTCTAGTTACAGCTCTAGGCGCGGCCGAGATGTCCTCAGCTCACATAAAAAAACCCTAGAGGGGGAAAGACTGCTTAGAAATCTACTCTCCACTCTCTGTCTCAGACAAAACTACTCGTTGAAAACACTCAAACTTGAAGAAAAATTATGTACATTTTTCTACAAAAAAATAAAGCAAAGGCATAAAAATATAAAAATGTACTAAACTAGTATATCCTCAGAAAGTTGTCCCTTGTTCTAAAATAAGGTTATGGCAGCTCAAAAATCAAAATCATGATCAATGTAAGGTAATGCCCAATAAAAGGAGCCATGTGGGCACTGCCCCATATCTGGATACGTAAAATTCCAAACAAAGTCAAGAACACTCTAAGAAATGCAGTCAGCAGTAATCAATATATAAATATCTATAACTGTTTAATTAAGTAAATTGAAATGATATTTTACCTATTTACATCAGGGTTTTTTTGCTCAGCTGCAAAACAGCTACAAGGTAGCTGTAAAACAAAGCTGGAGGGGTGTGCATTCTCCGTAATGCCTTTCCACTAAAAGGAATCAGATATTGAACAAACTTCTTCAGGACAAGAAAAGAACTTACCGCTGAAGTTTACAATCCCATAATAAAATGGACGGGGTAGCACCCAAAAAAAAACAACTAAACGTACCAGATAAAAGGGGTACTACGAGTACTCCATAAACTGGTGTTTGGGGGTATAGTATCCCAGAATCTGGAAGTTAACGAAACGACGCCCACACCGCAATCTTAGCAGGAACACCTAACTTTGTAAAAGAAGGTTAAAATGAGTGGCCTTAAAGAAGGTATGTTCTATAGGAAATCAGAAGGAACGGAGAAAAAACGGTATATATATAAGTTATGTACCAGTCTACAGAGAAGAATATGCTGAACAAGGACTTTTGCCTCCACGTGCCTTTCTTATCAGTTACAGTATTGTATTTCATTTGTTCTTTACTTTGGTTTGTATAATGAACTTTGCAGTCAGTCTCGATTCAGAACTCATTCAATTAACATCATTGTATTTGGTCTTTCTCAAAAATAAATCTTTTTAAAAACGTTTTCGTTGAAGAAAGATATTTGAGTGGCGCAGTCAATCCAGTAGGATAGCCAGACGAAAAAAGGGACATTTTTCGGTTCGTTTCAACGGTTTACTGGCTATAACGAAACCAACCGCGATTGGTCGCGAACGATCCGACGGAATATCGATATCGTTACCGTGATCACCGGAACCAGATTTGGGATAGAACCCTACCCAAATCGAGAAACCAAGACGACAGCAGCCCAGAGGACAGAAGGAACATCTGCTCCAGGACAGGCAACCCAGCAGTGGCCCAGGCATACGGACACATGGGACGGATTGGATTACTACTGTAAGTACGAATGTCTTACAGGGGTGAAAACAATCAAAAGCTGTTTGATGATACATTGAGTGACACTGATTCGGACTCACAGTCGGATACGGAACATATCCAACATAGCTTAAGTAATTTGCAATTAAGACCTAGTATACTAAATAGTACAGTCAATATGAACAACAGTCAAGTAAATCAATCAAGCATGTCATTACGCCCAGAGTATCTTAACATGATACCCGAATTTTATGGTCAACAAGAATTATTACCAAGATTCATAGATATTTGCGAAAAGTTAGTGAATAAATTTTATAGATTAGAGGATGAAAATGACTTCCAGAACGAATATCTTATGAGTAGTATTTTAGCGAAAATCAAAGGTAATGCAGCTTTAAATATTAGTAGCAATATTATAAAAAATTGGACAGACTTGAAAACTGCACTTTTAAATACATATCAAGACAAGCGTGACGTATTTACTCTAAATATAGAATTGTGTGAATTGAAACAGAACAATGAAACACCCTTTGAATTTTATAACAAAGTTCAGAGTTTATTGAATTTACAAATATCATTTTTAACTACACATTGTGTGAGTGAAGAAGCTCAGATAATATGTAATTTTTGCAAAAGCGTAGCATTAAGAGTATTTCTAAAAGGTTTAAAGGAACCTCTAGGATCGCTCATGAGGACGAAAAATCCCACAGACTTGAATGAAGCTCTGAATATATTAACTAACGACTTTCAGCTTGATCATAAGGTAGATAAACATAAAAATGTTAATCGAAATAATATGCATATGGCGAACTACCATACGAACAACAACTTTGGTAATTATAGGAATCAATACCAAGCGGTACAGCGTCCAGTATTACAAAGACAATTTAGTCCTAATAATGTACGACCAAATAATCCTAATCAGAATAGAACGAATTTTCACAATAACAACGTTTTTAGACCTAATCAGATCAATAATCTGCCAAGGCCTACTCCGATGAGTACATCCACTAGACAGACGTATCAGCAACCAAATTTTCAAGGTAGAAATTTTAACAGACCTGGTGTCAACGCAGAACAGGCTATGTTTAACTTGTGTGTACAAGACCAACCTGTTGTAGAATTTCCAAATGATGACAATTATGAATGCGCTTATTCTCAGAATAATTCTGACGATTTTTTATGGCAAGAAGCCTCGGTACAGATACAACCACAAGTCTCAACGGACCACCCAAGTCAATTGAAATTATGAGTTTAACCGACAAATGTAGCAAACTACCATACATTGTATTTCCGGAGTATAATCTCAAAGTATTGATTGACACTGGAAGTACAAGATCTTTCATACACCCTGAAATTGCGAAAAAATTATTTTCAAGGCATATTCAAAAAGACCCATTTCAAATCACTTCAGCACATGGTTCATCTATCGAACAATATAGTATGACAATACCTTGTCCAAAGATTTTTAAGAATCCAAATATTCTCATGAAATTTCATTTATTCAAGTTTCACGAACATTTCCAATGCCTTTTAGGACTCGATAACCTGAAAGAGATATTGAATGCCAACATTGATTTGAGCAATGATCTTTTAGTCACACCCACAACAAGAATACCCATGCAATATCACGAGATTACAAAAAATTCTTCTAATATTATCACTGTTCCACCTAGAACAGAACAGATAATTAAGGTTAACATAAAAAATTTAAAAAATGGTAATGCAATTATTCCATACAGAAAATTATCATGTTTAGAAATCCCTGAATGTCTTACTACAGTGAAAAATCACAAAGCAATTTGCACAGTAGTAAATTTATCTGAAGAACAGATTTCTCTTGACATATCTCGACCAATAGATGTAGAAAATTTTGAAAATTACGAAGTTTCAGAAAATTCTGATCCACCGAATATTAATTCTTTGAACTTTCAAAAATATAAATTTGATATTTCCAAAATTAGGACAGAGCATATGAACTCTGAAGAAAAAGACGCAATCAAGAAGTTAGTAAGAGAGTATTCAGACATATTTCACATAGATGGTAATTACTTAACTTTTACGAGCAAAATTAAGCATCATATACGTACAAGCGATGAAATACCCATTTACACGAAATCATACAGATATCCTGAAATCCACCGAAAAGAGGTACAAAGACAAATACAATCAATGCTTGATCAAAAAATTATTAGAGAGAGCCATTCAGCGTGGTGCTCACCTATATGGATTGTTCCAAAAAAATTAGACGCATCGGGAAAGCAAAAATGGAGAATAGTCATTGATTATAGAAAATTGAATGAAAAAACATTGGGAGATCGTTATCCTCTTCCAAACATAACAGATTTGTTAGATAAATTAGGGCGATGCCAATATTTTTCAACATTAGACTTAGCTTCAGGTTTTCACCAAATAGAAATGGCAGAAGATGATATTCAAAAAACTGCATTTAATACAGAAAATGGACACTACGAGTTCACAAGAATGCCATTTGGACTAAAAAACGCGCCAGCGACTTTCCAGCGAGTAATGGATAACATACTGAGAGGTATTCAAAATGAAAAATGCTTAGTATATTTAGATGACATTATAATATTCAGTACTAGTTTACAGGAACATATTTCTCGACTTAGAGAAGTTTTTGAAAGGTTACGTCAGTCAAATTTTAAAATACAGTTAGACAAATCGGAATTTCTTAGAAAAGAAGTATCGTATTTAGGTCATGTTGTAACGGCGGATGGTGTGAAACCAAACCCCGATAAGATAAAGGCAATCACAGAATTTAAAATACCAAAAACTAAGAAGCAAATCAAAGGCTTCCTTGGACTTTTAGGTTATTACCGTAAGTTTATAAAAGATTTTGCGAAAATCACTAAGCCATTGACAATCAGATTGAAAAAAGATGCAATTATTAATCCCAATGACGCAGATTATATAAAATGTTTCGAATTATGCAAGACTTTATTGACAAACGATCCGATACTCCAATATCCGGATTTTTCCAAACCATTCTTGATAACTACGGATGCAAGTAATTATGCAATCGGCGCAATATTATCCCAAGGTAAATTAGGCTCAGATTTACCAATAGCGTACGCCTCACGAACATTAAGTGATTCAGAAACAAAGTATAGCACGACAGAAAAAGAACTTCTAAGTATCGTATATGCAGTAAAATATTTCAGACCTTATATTTTCGGACGTAAGTTTACTATTGTAACAGATCACAAAAGCCTCCAATGGTTATTTTCAGTTAGAGATGCTAGTTCAAAATTGCTAAGATGGCGCTTAAGATTAGAAGAACATGATTTTGACATTGTTTACAGGAAAGGCAAATCAAACACAAATGCGGACTTTTTATCTAGAATAGAAGTAAATGTTAATGAAACAGAATCACCTTTTAATATAGACATAGATAAGCAATTATTAAATAATTATTTACAGAATCATAAGGAAAAAATGAAATTAGTATATAGGAATTTAAATGAAAAGATATTACAGAATAAAGAAAAAGTTATAAATAAAGCAAATGAGAAACGTGAAGTTTTGCCTGATATTCCTAACAAGGTATATGTTAAGAATAAGCAGAAGCAACAGAAAACTAAAAATAGGTATAAGCAAGAAAAATTAATTAGTATAGATAAGAAATTAAAAAGAGCGGAGATAGATCCCACACATGCCAATACTTCCAAAAATATCCATTTATCCAATATTAAAAGGCCCAGGAAGAAAACTTACCAATTTAAATTTACTAATATTTCAGATACCTCATCTATTTCGGATGCGGAGCAGAAATAAGAAACATAACGAACAATTTAGGAATTTTGCCAGTAAATTTAGGCACAGCTAGGCTACAAAAGACAAAACATACTTTTGTGCACTATTATGATCTATCACCTTTATATAAGGAATATGAAGATTTGAATATTCAATACAGTAATCTTAACTATAGTTACAGAAACCATTCTAAGATTAATAACGAGCTAGAAAATTATAATAAGATAGTATCTTATATAAGGAGCTTGATTCAAGAGAAAATCGAATACATTAAATCTCATTCTCAAAAGACTCGCAATAAGAGAGGACTTTTTAATGGCATAGGCTATGTAGTAAAAACAATAACAGGAAATTTAGACTCCGACGATGGAGAACGTATTGATAAAATTTTATCTCATTTACAAAAAAATCAGCATCATATTCAAAATCAGCTGAGAATGCAATATTCAGTAAACAATGAACTTGTCGCAAAGTTTAACGGGACTATTCAAGATATACAGCACAATGAGATGACATTAAGAAATAACATTTTACAATTGAAACATATTTTATTGAACCAGACAACAAACCAGGATATTCTTTCAGCGAAGGACATTATCAATCAATTAATTATCCTTTATAATGCCATATTGAATATTTTACAAGATATCGAAAATTCGATAACTTTTTGCAAATTGAAAACCATGCATCACAGTATAATAAGGACTAGAGAATTATTTCAAGAACTCCGTAAGATATCCACATTTTATAAAAATGAATTACCATTTGAAGTAAAGTATGAAAATATGCTAGATTATGAATCTATTATTTCTATCAGTTGTAAAATCGATCAGAATCAAATAAGTTATTTTCTATCTATTCCTATAGATTATCCTGAACATTTCGATCTTTATTATATGTTACCCATACCGACTCTGATGCACAAATCAGAATTAGTCACTATTATCCCAAATTATAAGTATTTGCTAAAATCTGATCGAAATGAGATCAAACCCCTGCACGAGATTTGTACCCAAGGTAGAATCTATCAATGCCCTAATCGTATATTAGCCAATCACAAAGCCCAATGCGAGAAGTCAATAATTACAGAAGATCATACAGAACCATGTAGATACACGAAGCTTCAGATTGAAGAAAATCACATTGAATTTATTCCCGAAATTAACCAGTATTTAGCTGTATTTCTCACCGAAGAAAAATTGAAAATTAAATGCAAGGAGCAAATCGATACAAAGTCATTACTTGGCATTTTCTTAGTCAAAGCCAGTGAATGCCAAATATCATTCCAAGACAATGAAATTATCTTTCAAGACAAAACCTATGGAAAGCCCCTCGTAGCTGACAAAATGGATTTCCATTTTATGAAACAAAATATCCCAGAGACACAAATTACTCTGAAAACATTAAATTTACCAGAATTACAAGTTAATCGAATGTTACCAATTTTAGAAGAAAATTCCATAGAAAATTTTGGAAAACCCAGTATTTGGACCATATTACTATATCTCGTATTTTCAAGCATCTGCTGCATAATTTTATATAGAAGATGGAGAAACAAGAAAGCATCCAAGTTAGAAATCGACATTGAATTAGCCGAGATGAAAGAAGAAGGTCCAAGTCCCACAAAACGCACTAGAAGAGAAGATTCCAGTTCAAGATATAAGAAGAAAGAAATTCACCTTCCAGGGGAAGCTTCATTCTAGGGGTGGAGGAGTTATGTACCAGTCTACAGAGAAGAATATGCTGAACAAGGACTTTTGCCTCCACGTGCCTTTCTTATCAGTTACAGTATTGTATTTCATTTGTTCTTTACTTTGGTTTGTATAATGAACTTTGCAGTCAGTCTCGATTCAGAACTCATTCAATTAACATCATTGTATTTGGTCTTTCTCAAAAATAAATCTTTTTAAAAACGTTTTCGTTGAAGAAAGATATTTGAGTTATATATATATATATATATATACAGGGTGACTTTGAAGTTGAGTCATTAATTTTCAGATAATGATTGTAGAAGGAAGATAAACCAAAATATGTGTGTAAAAATAAAAAAAAAATACCTTGTTTTATAAAGTATTCTCCCGACAAGTATTTTAGTGCGGACCTGTATTTGATCTTGAGGTCTTGGAGCACCGGCATGCCGTCCTCTGTGAGGTCTTAAGTCACCTGATTCACGAGCCCGTTGTACTACATTAACAAAGGCACGAGGAGTTGGTTGCACTCGATTGGGAAACCGATCCGCATAAACATGTGCCATTTTTTATTTCGTTTGAGCCTCGTTTGAGCCACGCAACCGACACCACTATTCACTCACGCGTTACCGACTGACACTGACTGTATACAACTGAATAATGAACCGATAAGGCGGATTATATCCGTTGTTGCCAAACACGAGCACATAATATTATTATTGAGACAGGGCAGTACTCAAACTTCCAAAGGGCTATAACTTTGCTACTTTAATTTTACCAGAAAAATGGTAAAGGAAAAAAACAGTTCTTTTGATCAGATCTACTCACTGTTAAAATAAATGACTTAACTTCGAAGTCACCCTGTATATATATATAAATATAAAGAAGGTATCTTGACAGGTAATGAAGGTATCAGGATAAGAAACCAAATATAGGTTAGTACGTACATGAACCACAGGGTGGCGCTGATTGCCAATGGGCGGAACCAACTCTAGGAGGGACCAACGATATTTTATGAAGAAATTTCTGAGATAGTGGTTAATAAAATACTATAACATTAGTGTCCAAAAGATTTCAACACAATTCTGAATCGCGGAGGAAGAAAGATTTAGGTAATACGTGTGAAAGTACACAATCAATAAACTATGAAATTTGCCAAAAGAAAATAATTTAAAAGGGTTTGGCCTAGGAATGGGCACTCTACCATTAATAAAAAGAAATTCAAATTACTGGTTAATGATCAAAATAGTAGAAAAAAGGTTACGTGATTTTGGCGCATTACAATAACACACACGTAATGTTAAGTTTCTTAGGCTGGCGGCCATATTTATCGATCATCGATGCTTATCACCCATCCGTAGATAGGTGACGACGAATAACCGACACTCGGCGCTAGAATTTCGTGACATCTTTGCGGCAGCGAAGACACAACCGAATACCAAAATCCGCAACTACAATAAAAAAGAGATATCTTGATTCACTTTTTATTCTGCTTAGTCAAGATGGGAAAACCACTTTCAGTTTGTTTCATATATTCTTAATACCTTTGTAACATAGGAACGGTAGTACAGACCGATTCCCAAACTAAAGGGCACTATCCCTGGCATATCAGTAGTGCAGAGCCACTGACCACTTGTGTGTGAGAGGGATATTATGTTTTTTAGGAAGGTGCTACTGATGACCAGAACAAAACTGCATTAGGTTTCAGGCTGGACCTTGTGCCAAGTGAGGAGGTTAGATGGTGGACGATATTCCTAAGCCCTAAGGGGTTCAGCTGTTTCCATGTATTTGCTGCATATGACGAACCGTGTGCGTGTCAAATCATCTGATCGATGATCTTAACTACGCCCAGGTTGGCTTCCTATCAAAGTGTTGACTGTGTTAAACTGTGCTGTGCGGTAATATCATTCAGGTTTCCTGTCAGAATGGAAGTCCATTCTTATTATCTGGAGCTCGACCATAGAGATCAGTCTGGAACATTGAATTTAAGGTCCTGTTCTATAAAAACACTAGACTAGTAAATTATACGTTACAGTACAAGCACTAGTTAATATAGTCAAATGATATATTGTTCCATATGTCGACGACGTCACCGCTGAAATTATAAGTACAGCACTGATCAAAATGACATTTCATATGTCAATTTGTAAATTTAAAAATGAAGCCCAGAAATGTTCTGGTCGAAGGATTTAGCAACAAAATAACAAGAGCGCATGCATAATATTTAGACAGATTTTAATAGAATAACACTGGCCGTCCGGTAAGATCGTCCCGAAGAAAAACGTGGCAGTGTTTCCGAGATGCTTTTTGCCTTCATTTAGTACGTCCCCCTCGTCGTCTAAGAACTGAATGTAATATCTCTGAAAACGCTATTGAGTTACTTTTTTGAAAGATGAGCTATCGATGAACCAAAATTTCTCCGATAATGGACTTCTACAGTTATAATAATGTAGGAAGAAAGGCCACACAAAATGAGAAGATATCAGAGTTGAAAATAGTACAGACGAATCTGTAAATAAAAAATCACAGTGGTAATTATTACAGCATACTTTTTATGGAATACAGCACTGCACGCCAACCATTGTCATCTACACAGATGCGTAGAAAAGCGTGTAGTTAATGTGTAGCACAAAAATCGCCTGAACCAAAACGATTGACACTGTGGGATAAAGAGGCGAACCCATCATCTACGATGGTTATCTTACGACCAGTGCAAAGTCACTCACCCATCGCAAAGCCTTTCTGGGAGGTCATAGGATGTAAGTTTGCATGTGAAGACGACTATAATGTCTGTGTAGAATCAAGAGGCTTCACTATATGACTGAATGAGCTCAGCACACATATTTATGGTGTATTCGAGGTGGTCCCCAGTTGATGACAATCGTTTAGGTATTATACTTATGATGCAAATGTGTTAACACCACTTCCTGCTATGAATATTCTATGACCAAAATGACTGTCCGTTGCCCGGTAAAGTATATGCTACCTAGCGATTGCTCACTGGGGAATGATCTCAAATCTGACAGGCGTTTATCAAACAAGCCGGTCAATATATATAATTTCAGCAAAATAATATTCAGGATCTTCTTCTTCTATCACTAAATGTTTCGTTAGACATTTATCTTCGTCTTTAGTCATGAGACTGTTGAACGACGGTGAAACTTCTGCACTTTTTTTCCGAGAATGTATCGAGGAGCATCTCTTCTAGCAGAGTTCAAGAATACAGTTTCTCTGAAGATCAGAAGACCTCAGCCACTTCCTCTCAGTTATTCTACTTCCTCATTCCAAGAGTTAACCGCCTGATTATTTACAGGTTCTTTTTTCCAAGAACAATGCTCGGTGGTAACGCCACTGCCTATTCGAAATCCATTACGTAGATGCTCTGCGAAATATTATGCGATAACTGACTGGCAATTTATCGGTGTATGCCTTGGAGCCGCCACCGTTTATTTCGCTCCATTGCTCCAGAATTTACTGGGCCAAAGCGACAGCTATTGTCTTTATGGTGCACTGCGATTGTTCTCTTGTTCTGTGTAAATGCAGCAATGAACGGAATGATCTACAATGGACTTGCCTCTTGCTCTGTGATAACTGTACATGGATGAAACGATTGAATATTTTTTTAAGATTTACCTAATTCGTTATAAATTGAATGACACCACCATGAAGGTACAACTACCAAATTCGAACGAATGCAGCACATAATGGCAATCCGCCGTATTCCTTTCAGGACATGATAGAGGAGGAGTGCAACAAATCCAACCCTATATACGACGGTTGTTTCAAAAATATTGTTCCGACATTTTTTTAAAGGCACAAAGAATTAAAAAAAAACGAATTCATCATTAGAAACGTTGATCTTTAACCTATTTTTCTACATGGTCGCCATTTTTGCTACGCGTTTTTTCAGAAGTGTAATCCACTTTTGCACTCCCGCCTTAAAGAAGTCCGCCGCCAACCCGTTGAGGAACTTCGTAACTACCTCTTGCAACTCCACGTCCGTCTCGAATCGTTGACCGCCTAGGTGCTCCCTCAATTTCGGAAACAGATGAAAATCGCTAGGTGCTATGTCAGGCCTATAAGCGAGAGGGGCGATGACTTTCCAGAAAAATACTTCCATTAAGTTTTTCGTTTATTGAGAGTCATGCGTACGCGCGAAGTCCTAATTGTCATGACTTTTCTGCTATCAGCATCCGCTTAAACTTCTTTGGTTTGGGCGCACACATCTTGTGGTAGCCTAAATTTTCATTCAAATTCCTATCAATTGAATCTCCAGGCGCGCCTTGCGCACCGCTCCCACTGCAGCACTGGAGATCCTTCTCGACCTACCACCATCCACAGTAACCCCATGTTCGTGCTTAACACACTAACTCACCCAATCTCATATCAGTCACCAGCACCGAGAAGACCATCCAAAATTGTGAACGGAGCTGGATGCAGATCTTATATTGGTAATGGCCACGGACACAAATGCCCCAACGTACAATTTCGATAAAAACTGTCAAACAGTAGTACCAGAAAAGAAGGCTTCGAGGAAAAGATCTTCTATACATAAACACAAGCTACTGGTACACAGGCGGCTCAAAAACTTAAGACGCAGCTGGAATCGGGATGGCCAAAATCCAAGATCTCTATAAGTAACAGTCATACAAGACCTAATAAATCAGTCGATGGTCATAAAGGCGTTAAGTTTATTGCCAATTACGTCCAAACTAGTGGGGGATTGCATGGACACTCTCAAAGAGCTTGGAAACATAAAGATAACATTGCTCTGGGTACCAGGACACGAGGAGCACAAAGGAAATGAGATGGCCGATGAGCTATCCCGAGAAGGTGAGGCCAATCGTCTTATACTTTGAGAGCCCTTCTGTGGCGCTACGAGGACATGCTTCAAGCAGTCTATAATAAATTAGACAAAAAAAGATACTATAATGGTAAAGCAGCCAATCAGGGCAAAGGCAGGCAGAAGAGTTCATCAAAAAGCAAATGTCCGCATTTACGGAGGACCTACTCAGATTTAATAGGAAGGATATAGGGGCCATAGTGGGTCTCCCGACAGGATGTCATCTAAATCGACATAGGAGGCTCTTGAGTCTACCATAAGAGACAACATGCCGTTTCTGCAGAGAGCATGGGTAAATTCCCGCGTATCTGTGTCGAAGCTATGGAGTCTAATTAAAAGATCAATGCTGGACACAGTACTTTAGAAAGTTAATATGGGGTTAAAATATATCAATTTGGGATGCAGTGACGTTAAGGCTAGCAAACTTACCCCTTTTCTGTAATCTGTAATATATAAGACGTATTTTTTTAAACTCCAGTTACTACCAAGGCCTTACGCTTAAACACCTATGGGGTACCATGGGGCTATAGGGGGATACATGGGAAAGGGGGGGACGCCACACGGACTCTAGCGAGGGAACACGTGTGCATGCAGCATGCACACATTCTGGCTCCGCCTACGAGATCCGCCGGGTAGTACCTCCGGGTACGACAGTCAGAGACCATCTACCACCTACAGACAATTACAACATTCATAGTCAACAGAAAAATTTCTCTTGGGACGGGATTTCAACCCGCGCAGCACACTGCTACTGATTAGGAGACCGTCGCGTCTACCACTACGCCACCGGTGCTGCCTGTGCTATTTGCCTGTCCATGTTCTCTTGTGTTTTCAATTTTGAGCAAACCGTACAGGATATTCAAAAATTTAATATTTCAAGGCACGTTTATATATTAGATTCAAATGCCATACACAAAAAAGGAAACCGTAAAACGTAAGTTCTCAGCTACAAGCCATTAACTGTCCCCGAATCGTCAACTTTGAAGCAAACATATCTTGTAAGCTCCCTTGTAAGAACTTTGGCTCCAGGGCAACTTTATCCCATACGTATTGTTTTTAGCATAAAAAAACTACAAGCTACTGAAATGAGATTTTTTATATGTATTTGTCTGTTTCCGTTGCCCTCGAGCTGTACTCATATACTAAGTGGTTTGCAGAACACGGAAGACCTATTGGCATGCGAAGTGTCTACCGACGAATGAGAAGTTTTTGCTTGTTTTCATACGGGCCACACTGGGTCCTCTCTTTAACTCGAGAACACCAACGTTATCGCCTTGAGTGGTACAGACAACGGCACTCTGGGATCAGGAATGGAACAGTATTGTCTTTAGTGACGAGTCTCGATTTTGTTTAGGCATGCACGATGGTCGTGCCAGGGTTAGAAGGCGACGTGGTGAAAGGAGGAATCCACAGTTTTTTGTTGAAAGACATGTTCATCACACTGTTGGAGTTATGGTTTGGGGTGCTATAGCTTATGGTTCTAGGTCACCTTTAATCTTCATCAGAGGTAACATGAACGCGCAGCGTTATATCCACGAAGTTCTAGAATCCCATCTTTTACCCTATCTTGACACCCTGGCAGATCCAACTTTCCAACAAGATAATGCCCGACCACATGTTGCAAGGGTCACAATAGACTTCTCTCAACATAATGATATCACATTGTTACCATGACCACCAAGATCTCCCGACTTATCCCCAATTGAGCACGTGTGGGATATGATGGGTAGGAGATTGCTCAATTTGCAACGTCCTCCTCAGACTCTAGAAGCACTTCGAGAGGAGTTGGTGGTTGCCTGAAATGAGATACCACAGGAGGACATTGACCACCTGATCAGAAGCATACCTAGGCGCGTTGGAGAATGCGTAGCACATCAGGGTGCATCCACACATTATTAAAGGTCAAAGGGCTTTAAAGCAGTGCAATCATTTTGAAATTTTTATCATTTACTTATTATGCTTCATTAAGTACTTATACAAAATTTTATTAAAATAAAACCATTTAAACTGGGTGTTCGGATTTATATGTCACTTAGTATATTAAGCCCTATGAGCTCTGAATGCTTGAGATCTCATTTCGTATAGTTGTAACGTTCTAAAGCTCTCAATCAATTAAACTTTTGTCGGAATGATATTACCTTAGAAATCTAATCGGCTTAAAAGTTACTGGAGTAGGTTCATATTTCTATATAATTTGAGAAGTTTGCTCATGGTATTACAGTCTGAAAGTTTTACTGTCAATTCACGCAACAGCAGTTTCTACAGCAGCTTAACTATTATAACTAGAAACAGGATAGGAAAGTTGATTTGGAGTTCTTATATACTGCATTTAAAAGTACAATGAAACGAAACGTTTCATCCTATTGGAGTTTTTCACCGCCACAATGAACAATTGCATTAGTTAGTAGTGCTAATTGGCACATATCATCTACTTTTGATTTGAATTAGGTACCTATGAATATACCAACGGATTTCCCTCCTCTGCTCCATGACGACCCCGAGTTTTAAGCCTGCAACCAGACTGGGATCTGTTTCTCACTCTAACTCGAGGAGCGCTTCATTAAACTCCTTAGAAATCCTTTGAATTCCACATTTTTTTTAAATTCCTCGATTCGCTTTGTTTGTTCATCAGATCAAAACGTATTCTGATGAGGGGTGTGTGAATATAGGTATGAGAATTTTATATGGAATCTCATGTCGTCCCTAGAGAACTGGTAGTTTCCTCATGCTTGTCATAGAGAATTTAAATTATTTTTTATTTTCCACTTTCATGGATTTTTATAAAATAGTGCAAAAAATCTATATCCGTCAAAAGGGTTTCTTCGTCTTTCCTGTATTTTTTTGATATTGTTGGTAGAAAGTAAACATATATCTCACTAGGAAAAGGTTTTCGTATTTTTATAAGGAAAAGTAAGGATTCGCTCCGCATTTTGAAAACAGGTACATATTGTCTGAGGCTACCCACCTTCCACAAAGTTGAAAAATAATATAAAATTTATCGCTTACATCGGTATCTAATCCAAGCGAAGATTTGTACCATCCATTTCTAAGACGTTTATCAAACTTGACATAAGCGATTTGCAAATTCAGGGGTAAATACATATACCGTCAGAATTCTGCAAAAGCTAGACAACTCCTGAAACGAATTATTTAGAAATTGGCATTGTTCGAGAACACTTGATAAATCCGATCGGAAAATGGGTGCGCTAAAGTTTCATAAAACATATAAAACTAGGATATAAGCAACCATAAACGAAACAGTTGTATCACAGGAATAATGGTAAACATGTGTTCAATTCAAAATGTATAAAATTGGCAACTTTGCCCACAGCGTGGTCAGTATTGTATACCATTGGTGGGGAGGTGGCCTTGCCTCCTCATGTATAAGCCTTTGTTGCTTCATATCTCCTTGGATCGACTTGGACTTCGTTGGTTTGCCTTGGATCGCCCGTCCACGGGCAAACATAATCTCAATGTCCACCCCCACAAGAAGTTGTGTATTTTCAACCTTATGTAATTTTAGTAAAGACAATACTAATCATTATATTTTCACATCACATTTTAATGGTTTTTCAGTTTAACCCGTCGTCGGTACATACTGTCAAGGACTGAAAAACGATCTTAGTTCATAATAGTTGATCCCAATAGGGGATTTTTGGATATATTCGAGCGAGGCAGATTAAGATAAGGACGGGTATCTCCACCATATAAAGAGCTAAACAGACGCGAACACATTACTGGGTATTATGTAAGGGAAAATCGTTTAAAGTTCAAATATCGCTCGTTACTCCTCTATGGTGTTCTACTATTTAGGGTTTTAAAATATAAATCTCCGAAATATTTTTTTGACACATTAGAGAAAAGATCTTCATTCCATCAACTGTTCCTCCATAATAAATATTGTTATAGTATACCAGCCCACACTATCTCAAAATTTAAAAAATGTTCCTATTACATAGCTCCCAGTATATATATATATATACACGAGTATATATATACAGGGTGGCCCATCCATATGTGGACGGAATATTACTCATAAACAAATACATTCTGGGAAAATCTACTTATGGGATGTTATACATGACATTTGAGGGCGCATCTCTAAAATATTGGCCATTGGATGACACCCAGGTTTATTGTTTTTTTTATATTGAGGATTACAAATATTACGAAAACTGTATAAATGAGGACATTAACACCTTGAACAATCTCTCATTAGGTCACAACTTGAAACTTCATCCGGAAAAATCGCATGTAATGATTTTTGGTAACAAATTTAAGACTGAGTTTTTGAAAGATAATCTCAATATAATGGCTAATAATTCAAAATTGAATTTTGTTGAAAGTACTAAAAATCTCGATATAGTTTTACATTCTCAGCTTAGATTCAAAGATCACCTCAAAAATCTTATGCAAAAATCATTTTGTTCTCTAAAAGTTTTGTATAATAACAGACACATACTAAACAGGTCACTAAAAAAAAAAAATTGGGTGAATCCCTAATTCTATCCAATTTCAATTATTGCGACTTTATCTATGGGTTTTGCTTAGATCAGGCAAGTAGAGGTCGGATTCAGATGGTGCAAAATGCGTGCCTCAGGGTTATATATGGTCTGCGTAGGTTTGATCATATATCTCATTTCTATAAAGAAATTAAATGGCTTAAAATGAATGAGCGTCGCACTCTCCATGTTTCTAGTTTCTTTATTAACTTTACTAACTATTACTAACACTCCAGGTTCACCTAATTCTATAAGAGAACGCTTAATTTTCCGACATTCTGTTCATGATATAAATGTAAGATATTTAAACAAATTAGCTATGCCGCTTCATAGTAGTGCATTGTTTCAACGATCATTCTCATACAATGCTGTTAAATAATTTAATTCAATTCCCAACCAGTTCCTTAATATTTCTCTTTCAAGATTCAAAATACAATATAAGAAATATTTGCTAAATACAAATCTGAACAAAGTTTTTTAGAATAGAGATTGAAGTTTATAATATAGGTATATAAGTAGAAAAAATATGTTAAGCAAATTTTATAGTATCCAGTAACCAAATTTTATAGTGACCAGTATTAATGAATATCTTTTTGAAATTTTAATTTACTTTCAGTCCATTTAGTGTTAACACGTGATCATTATTATGGTTATTCTGTATTGTTGTTTAAGACTTATTACTATTATTATTTTTTTTTTTGTCTTATTTTGGTTCAGTAGAGTAGCTTTAATCTAGACTTGCGCCAATATTAAGCAATGTATTCTGTATTTTTTTTTCTAAATTACCTTTGTGAAAAGATTATTTGTTTTAGTCAATAAAGTCATTTATTATTATTATTATTATTATTATACACGGTGTCCAATTTTCGACCTACATATCAAAGTCAGGATTTTTCAAATAGAATGCCTCAAATCTTATTACATATTGGGATAAAGCAATTCAAAAGAAGAAAATTGATATTAATTTATTTAATTAGCTACTGAGATATTAGGTGTTTTATCTAGAAGAACCCCAAACTTCGGCAACCCCTCAGTCCGCCATTTTGAAATTTGGAGTGCTGAATTTTGTACCAAAGAAAGCTTACACACCTCAGCTTTCATCTTATTTGCTACTTTTTCGACTTTTAATTTTTGCGCATACAGTGTGGTGAAAAACACAAATTGTGGTTTTTCTCAAAAATTTCAAATGCATCACCCTGTATATTTGTGCAAGTTTGGACTCAATTTTTTATAAGCTTTTTTTTATACTAGACACATAAGGGTTTGTATGGCTATTTTTTCAGTTATTTGCACGTCTTTTATGGAATGGCTCAATTCCCTGAAATATCGCATCACCCTTGGAAACAAATAAATAGTTGATTGGTTACAAACTGTCAAAATTAGCTTTGTGAGCATTATTATTAGAAACGTGTTCAAAAATGAATCTTTGAATGTTTCTGAATATGGTGTTCGTTTTGGACGAAGCCAAAGAAATAGTTTCCTAGCATCCCTCATTATATCTTGGCCTATATCTTGGCCTCCTAGATCACCAGATATGATAGCGATAGACTTTTTTCTATGAGGCTACGTTAAGCAAGAGGTTTATAGATATTCACCATCTACCCCGGAAAATATGAAGGATTAAGGATGCTTTTCTGAACATAAGGGAACACATGCTGAAGGATGTGCATCGGTCATTTATCCAAAGACTACGGTTGTGTATTCAACATGGTTTAGATATTTTCGAGCAGTTTTTGTAGATTAGGTCTTGAGTACTGATAGTTGTTTGCTTATGTTGTTGTTATAACTGTCTTTCCCTATTACGCTTGAAGCTGAATACTGTTCTCATTGTTATTAGTTTTTACGTCAAATCTGTACTCGTAGTGGCAATATGGAACTAGCCCACTGTTTGTCTTTTGTTTCCATGGATGACGTGATTTTTTTCCTTAATTTTGGTGTGTTGTTCTACTAAAAGCTTAATAACTCAAAATCTAGTGACTTTATCTGAATCAAACCTTATACCAAAAAAAATCTTATAAAAAATTGAATCCGAACTTGCAAAAGGTGATGCATTTGAAATTTTTGAGAAAAAGTACAATTCGCGTTTTTGCAATGAGCAAAAATGAAAATTCGGAAAACTAACAGATAAGATAAAAGCTGAGGTGTGTAAGCTTTTTTTGATACAAAATTCAGCCCTCCAGATTTCAAAATGGCGGATTGAGGGGTTGCCGAAGTGGACGTTTTTTTTTTTGGACAAAACACCTTACATCTCAGTAGCTAATTACCAAAACCCCATAGTATGTTAAATCAGTCTTCTTCTTTTGAATTGGTTTATCCAAATATGCAATACCTACAATTGGAAAACCAACGTCTATTCACAGCTGCAAAAGAGGATTCAAAAGAACGCTAGTACAGTTACAATTTAATGAATGTACAGGTGGTTGAATAGATCTCATTATTAATATTATATTTTCGTTTTGCTAGCATTATTATAGTCAGTACATGTTCTTTATACGATATTTGCTAGTAAGATATAGTCATGCACTTAATTAATTTATCTTAGCTATTCAGGCGGGGGTGAAACATGGCTATGCCAATTCCCAGCCCTTTGGAGTATTTTTTGTGTTATATTATTTGCTCGTATTTTGATTCTATTATGTATTAATACTCCAATAAGGATTATTATTATTATTATCATTATTATTGTATAGGCACTTTTATAATCTATTTGAGTGTGACATGAGGAAGTGGGATAGCCTCAAACTCAAAAAATGTCACTATGACATTCTCGAACGCGGTCAGTTTTTTTCTGAAAAATCGCAATATATATAATCGACCATTTTCAACAAGCTGAAATATGAAAAATTTTTGAATAAAGTTTTGTGCGTGCAGCTATAGCACAGCTTCTGTTCCTCACTCCGCGGCTCTGTACCTCTTAATAAATTATATTTTTAGCCACAACTTTATGAAGAATTAGGGTAACGGCATGCGAATTTCACTAGTTCGGTAAAATTTTCCATGCTCTCTCTGAATAATGAGAAATAATAATACCGTTGCATTAGGAGTTTTCGAAAAATTCCAAATTAGCGACGGTTTTGTAATCCAGCGTCACCTAACGGATGAAAAACTAACTAAACTAACAAGACCTAACATCTGTGAGGAGTACTCATTGGAGCCCTTATAAATGAGACAAAGGTCATAAATATCGATTATACTAATCAGAAGTTACCTTACTTCCTCTGAAATGACCTTGAACCCTTCCTCCCCCTAAAAAGCATTGACTTACGAAACAATGATGTACGAAACACGAATACTATCGAACGAAGCTATTTCAAAAATGTGATAAATATTAATGTTTTAAAAAAAAACGGCATTTCTAGTTTTGAAGTTAGACGTACGCCCTCTGCCGGTCATTTCAACAAGCTGGAAATAATTTCCTGACATATCTCTTGGCCACTCAAGGTCCGACGGTTGCGGAGATACAATCGACGAGCTCTATTAATGGCCATCCCGGTACAAACCGGAAGACTATCATTTCTCCAATATGACGTGGGGATATAATTTCAATATCTAACGAGTTCAGGCGTTTCTATGTAGCTACTGTCCTCACATATTTGACAACCTGTAGACCTCACAACTAAAAGGTAATCTCTTACCTTAAACTTTTTTCTCTCTACAATCAGATCTTTAAAACTGAATAGGTCGCTACAACGCTCGTGTAAGTCCCCATTCAGCCTCGTGGGCTTCCCTGCTATTCTATTAATATCCTCAACTTGAAGAGCAATTTTCTAGTTTCTTGGAAAGGCCGAATAATTACTTAGAAAGTAACATGAGAAACTGCAAGGAGTCTTACACATAATTATAAAACTGTCAAACGCCTGTGTTAACTTGTGGACAGAAAACTAATAATGAACCGATCCGACGGCTGGCTTGAAAAAAGTTCTCGCCTTAGAGAAATGAGTTTCAATATCGATTCAACGATTTTAAAGCCAATCGCAATACGGCACAACTTTGAAATAGGAAAATTCCAGTTCACTAGTCATATGGTAAAGGAATGGTCGTACAATAGAGATTGTTGGATTGTACGGTCTGAAATAATTTTTGATATACCACAAAGTTGACTCGAACGTTGCTGTAATTATATGGGGGCTGGGTAACCCGCCATGTGACGGTGTCGACCGCTAACGTATTGGCTCGAAGGCTCGCTGGTTCGAATCCAGGTCTTGGAAGTAAGATTTTCGAACAATGAGTGAGCCGGGTGTTTCAAATTCGACTGTTACCAGTGAGATCTCGGAAATCTTAAGAATTACGGAATATATGTTAAACTGGCGCAAATTTATGTATTTAGGTAAATAAGAAAACATCACTCAGAAAGTCTTGCAATATCCGTCGTATTTTCAGATAAAGTCGACGTAACTCGATTTCAATTTTCTAAGTCGCTTTTATTATTTTCTGACTTTATTTGTGGTGGGATTTCAAACCGAATTTTCGGTTATTATTGCAACTTCTTCTACTCTACAAGGTGGATTATTTAGAATTTCAATATGGTGCTTCGTGTCCCGTCCCCAGTCATCAACTTTATTTTGAAGGAGAAATGTTCTCAATCAAATGAAACAAATGGGTGTGTATATTGTGTTGTTGTTAGATGTTAGTTATACATATATCAATAAGACTAGTAGATTTTTATAACTGTGCTGGTTAATTATTCCAGTACTATGCTGCGACTCCAATGTAACTGTTTTAAATCTGTTGCAGGTGAAACGGTGAAGGGAAGGTAAGCAAGAGTACTGAATAGTTACTTCTATTAACTACTAATGATGCCTTTAGGACAATACGTACGTGATACCGTTGCTTTTTCAGAAGTGGCATGCTGCCCTCTAATGCAAGTTTCCATCTTCCTCCCATTAAAACTTTGCAGATACCCATCGCCATCTTCTCTTCGGCAGCGAGACATTCGTCATAATTGAGGAGTTCTCCTTTTCAAATTTAGAATATCAGCGCGAGTATTCTCCAGAGATCGGTCTTGGCTCCATCACTGTTGCTGTTGCATACCAAAGATCTCCATTCTTGTACAATAAACATGATCCAAAGCTTCGCTGTTGACAGTATCCTACCTGCAAACCGATCTCTGTCGATGAGCTGGAGAAAATACTGGTAGTCACTTCGTCTCTGATTCATGATGATGCCACAATCTGGTATATCGCGATGTTGGTTACAAATTCAGAGTGAAGACCCTTGTGTTATATGTTTTGTGACATGTCACTTTCTAGCTAATTCGGAATTTTACTTCCTCGTAAAATATAACACCCAGATAAGACCCGATTTGGAATACTGTTCAGACGCTTGTAGTGTAGCTTCTTCAACAATGCCGTACGTACTAGATGCGGTTGACAGGAGGACTATCAATCCGACCGGCTGTCGCACACTTCTGCCAATATGGTTCCGGTGAAATCGACTTATTTTGTTATACTTTCTCCAAATATAATAAGAATATACAGGGTGACTTCGAAGTTGAGTCATTTATTTTAACAGTGAGTAGATCTGATCAAAAGAAATGTTTTCTTCCTTTACCATTTTTCTGGTAAAATTAAAGTAACAAAGTTATAGCCCTTTGGAAGTTTGAGTACCGCCCTGTCTCAATAATAATATCATGTGCTCGTGTTTGGCAACAACGGATATAATCCGCCTTATCGGTTCATCGCATCGGAAACAAAAAAGCGAAAGAATTTGGAACGACGTTTTTACAATTATTTTATTCAGTTCAGTTATACATACAGTCAGTGTCAGTCGGTAACGCAATGTGAATAGTGTCTGTTGCGTGGCTCAAACGAAATAAAAAAATGGCACATGTTTATGCGGATCGGTTTCCCAATCGAGTGCAACCAACCCCTCGTGCCTTTGTTAATGTAGTACAACGGGCTCGTGAATCAGGTGACTTAAGACCTCACAGGGGACCTCACGATCAAATGCAGGTCCGCACTGAAATACTTGTCGGGAGGATACTTTATAAAACAAGGTAAAATTTTTTTTTTGATTTTTTTTTTATTTTTACACACATATTTTGGTTTATCTTCCTTCTACAATCATTATCTGAAAATTAATGACTCAACTTCAAAGTCACCCTGTATATATAATTCAGCGCTTCAGGCCTGAAGGCCCATGGCTTCTATCTTTTTGACAACTTCTTTCCACGCTTTTCTGTTTTTGGTCTTTTCCTCCCAGTCTGGTATGCCTATTCTTTGTATATCCTCTTTGACACTTTCCAGCCATTGCTTCTTCGGTCTTCCTCTTCTTCTTCTACTACCTTCTCCTCCAAACAAAACTTTTTTGGCCTTCCTATGAGACAGCATTCTGTAAACGGGTCCTAACCAGCGCACTCTTTGAGCTCGGACTTTTTGTATTATACTGGGTTGGTTATACATCTCCATCAGTTCTTTATTAGTTCGTTTTCTCCATGTACCATCGTTGTTTTTTGTGCCCCCATATATTTTACGTAACATTTTTCTTTCCCAGCGTTCCAATTTCTGTACGTTTTTCTGGCTTAACACCCAAGCTTCATCGCCGTAAAGTACTGATGGTTGGATAACTGATTTATATATACTTTCCTTCGTTTCCCTTGATATCCACCTCGAGTTTATCATGTTGCTTAAAGCCCCCATTGCTTTACTCCCTTTTGCTATTCTTTTTTCCATTACTAAATCTTCTTCTGCTTTATCTGTTATTGTGACCCCTAGATATTCAAATTGATTCACCTTCTCGAAACAGTATTCTCTGCAACTACTTTTTATTGTTAACTTTCCTTCATCGCTTCCTCTCATTTCAAGGTATTTTGTTTTGTCTTCATTTATATGAAGCCCATAACGTTTGGCAGTTTCTTCTAACCTTCTAAACGTCTTCTCAAGTTCTGCTTTGGTGCTGGTTATTATTGCTATATCATCGGCGTAAGCAATCAACTGATGTTTTCTATAGTAAACAACTCCGTCGGTTTGTATACCACAATTACGTAAAATAGCGTCCAGCGTAAAGTTAAACAATGTTGCAGATAGCGGGTCCCCTTGTCTCAGGCCTCTCGTTACGCCAAAAGCTCTAGATGTTTTCCCTTCCAATGTGACTTTGTTCATTGTCCCGTTCATTGTCATTTTGACTAACCTTATCAGTTTACTTGGTAGTCCCAGCAGTCTCATAGCTTCATATAATTTTTCTCTGTCAATGGAATCATACGCTTGCTTGAAATGAATAAATAATGCGTGTAAACCAAGATTTTGTTCATAGCTATTATAGAACAGCTGTTTCATTGTAAATATTTGGTCTATTGTGGACCTGCCCCTGCTAAAACCTCCTTGATATTCACCTATCACCTCATTTTCATATATGCTCAATCTGTCCCTTAGTTGAAATGCTAGTATCTTATATGCAGTATCTAACAGGGCAATGCATCTATAGTTTTCACATGAACTTTTATCACCTTTTTTGTGTATTGGGCAGATTACGGCGTTTTTCCATTCATCTGGTAGTTCCTCTTGATTCCATATATATCTGATCAGACTTCCAAGTCGCTTGTGTAAATCTTGTCCACCGCTTTTATTATTTCTGCTGTGATTCCATTTTCTCCTGGAGTCTTATTGTATTTTAATCTTCCTATTGTTTCCTCTATTTCCAGATCCGTTGGTTCGTGTATTTGTCTCTGATTGTCATCTTCGATTAGTGGTGCTGTTTCCGTGTTCCTTTCCTCTTCGTCTGATAGCTTTAACAGTTCCTCAAAATGTTTGGCCCACCTTTCTAATTTTCCTGGAATGTCACTAATTAACGACCCATCATTGTCTTTATAGAAGCAAGAAGACCTTTGACTACCCAATTTGCTTCTTCTGACATCCTGATAAAAGTTCTTAAAATGTTTTTGTTGATCATGTGATTTTCTATCATTTTCAAGTTCATTTCCCAGTATTCACGGTTTTTCTTTCTACACATCTCTTTCACTTTTCGTTTGGCTTGCTCATATTTTTTCCTTGACTCTGTTGTTCTAGATACATCCATTTGTATTTTTGCTTTCTGTCTTTGTTCCAATTCCCGTTTACAGTCATCATCGAACTACTCTTTGTTTTTTCTAGTACTCGTTTTTCTCATCATCTGTTCTGCTACATTAGTGATTATTGCTTGGATATGATTCCATTCCTGATTAATATCCTGCACAACTGGTGTGTTCTGCAGTCCTGTCGCTATTGCTTGTTCAAGTTGCTGTCTAACTGACGTATCTTCTAGCGCTTTTGTTTCGTACCTTTTGATTGTCTTCTGTCTCTCTAACTGTTTCTTCGGGATTTCTTGTTTTATAACAGCTACTACCATTAAGTGATCCGTATCACTATCTGCACCACGGTAACTTCTAACATTGTGTATATTGCAGGTATGCTTGTTTTCGATCAGTACGTGGTCAATTTGATTGGTAGTATTACCATCTGGTGAGATCCATGTTGTCTTGTGGATATCTTTCCTGTCAAAATAAGTGCTCATTATCATGAAATTTTGTTCAATTGCAAAGTTAATCAGGAGTTTGTCATTTTTATTTGAGAGTTCATGTTTGCTTTTCCCTCCTGTAACGTTTCGATAAGTGTCTTCATGCCCAACTTTTGCATTGCAGTCTCCTAATATTATTTTGATATCGTATTTTGGTAGACTATTTATCACGTCATCTAACTGTTGATAAAAGTCTGTTTTGATATCCATATCCTTGTCTTCACTTGGGGCATGTACATTGATCATTGTTACTTTCCTGTATTTTCCTCTCAGGCGTAGTTAACACAATCTTTCCGATATAGGTTTAAATTCTACTATCGTGTCTTTTAGCTTTGCATTTATTAGAAGTCCTGTCCCAAAAAGTCTATTTGCACCACCGCTATTACAAAATACGAAATTTTCGCACTGGGATATTCCTGTTCCTTTAAGTTTCGGTTCTTGAAGAGCTAGAACGTGTACTTTATATACGTTCACTATGTTGACTAAGTTTTTCAGTGCACCAGCTTCGTAGATACTTCTGACATTCCAAGTTGCAATTCTTATTTGCTATTCTTTAAATTTATACGTACTTAACGTCTTATTTCTTTCGTCATTTTTATTCCTGTTCCTTACCTGTTCCATTGTCATAGCCATATTTTCTGTCGTCTCCAATATATCCTTTTCTCTAAACATAACTAGTTTTTTTGAATCAATATGTCTGGTTTCAACACCTGATCTTTTTTATCCCATCTCCATTTATCTCCACGAATCAGCAAGTTCATATAACCTATCTTGTGTTGTATTTCCTTTTGCTCTCTCCGTTTTAGCTCTGTCTCTTATATGCTTTTGAATCATCATCTCATTTTTTGTCAAATCACTGTTTATGTAGAGATTTTTTGCGTTTTCAAAGATTGCACTTTACCTTTGGCTTTCATGATCTTCATTTTAGCATCAAAACTCTTCAACTCCGCCACATAGAGGTTCTCTTTTATTTTTTGGGCGGACTGAATATCTGCCTCTGGAGACAGTCTGGTTTTCAGAAAGTTTTCTACTGATTGCTTTAAATCCTCGTTACCTCCTGTCCCTAGGTTTAAACCCGAGATCACTATATTATTTTTTCTTCTACCTTTCTCTAGGAGCTCTATCCTTTGTTCTACTTCTTCCAACTGCTCAACCCTATGTTTAAGCATACTGATTTCCTGCATCATGTCTTCGTTTCTTTGTTTAAGAATTGTATTTTGTTCTTTAAGTAACCTCATTTCCTCACGATTTTCCTCCCGAAACCCTGTAAACTCCTCCATAAGACTTTTCATCATGTTCTTAATTTCTTCCATCTCCTTGTTAGTAACTCTTTTATTTCTATCTTTTGTCGGGGTTCTTATTATCTTTTTACTTTTTTTAAAGGCCTCTGTCTCTTGCTCTTCAATCCTCTTTCTTTTGCTTCCCTCGTCTGTTGACACTTCAGTTGCGCTATCTTCACTCTGTCTAGAGCTGATACGGAATGCCGACATCTACACTCTATTATCTCCGCCTATGCTTTTAGTCTTCTATTGTGTATATATGGCTGTCTACGCTGATCCACGCAAGGCGCCGCAGGTACCGACTTTCCGGGTCGACCCCTCGCAGGAAAGATGGTACCGATCAGCTGTTGGCGATTCGAGATTTCTTATTTCAAGTGCAATTGACAATTACCCCGCAGATCTTCGCTTTTTGTTTATTTCAAAGTGTCTCAGTTTAACTAATTCACGCTTGACACTACTTTTCAATAAATATAATGACTCGAAACTCTCCGTAATACGAATTTAATTTCATAGCCCGGTTTTATATTGTTTATCACTCTCAGTGGTCAGCCTGACAATTCATAATAAGAATACTTGAAGATATAATATTAGTTTACCGACTTAGTTGGGAAGGTAGTTAAGTATAATTTCAATTTTTGTCCTGAAATAATCCTCAACAAACTTTTCCGGTGCCTACTCGTCCAAATCAATATATATACGAGATTGAGGCTACAAAACTTTCTACTCCAAAGTCACCCCTCGTTTTTCCCAGATGTCTAAGTGTTCTGCGTTAGATTATGTATATGCTTCTGAAAACTTTTTATATTGCCTCGAAACCTGACATTTTTTCCAAGAACTTCAAATAAAAAGCATAGAAAGATTATTTTCTGGAAGGCGGAAGAGTACGGGTTGCCAACGGCTAGTAATATAACTCCATTGCAAAAGGCATACTAGGCTCGAGGCCAGATGCAATATGTGCTTCTGAAATATTGCACCACTATTAGTGAGGTATTGCGGAGTTTTTCTACATCTCATAAACCGAAACGACGTGATAGCTGTTTCGAATATTTTTCATGTGATTTACCATAGATATATATTTTTCTCAATGTGGTACTTTTACCTTAACAAAATTTCATTTTATAATTGCTGAGATAAATAATTTATGCCCGCTAGTATATTACAAAATGGTATTTGAAATTCATAAATTGAAAGAAAGCACTTGATAGTTCTGCGTCTCCCCCTGCAGGAATCAGACAATACGATTTGATTTTCGTCCTGATTACCGATAGAATGTCTCGATGCGATGTTTCTGTCGATTATCCTCCATGACATCATTAAAGGCACGTCAGGCTAGAACTTGTTACGTCACAGGTACGGTACGAAATTTTACGCTTGAAGTTTAAGAGGCAATTCTCGCCCCTATTTCGTTAATAGAAAAAATGTGTCATATTGGTTCTTCTGCACCCTGTAACCCCTGTAAGCTAGCTATGAACATTAATAGCAACAAAATTAAATGGATCAAGTCAGTCGATACGGCCCATACAATTAGTCTAAATTTCTCTCCTGCACCGTTACTATGACTAACCTCGCCAGCCACTTATCGCTCAGACTCCGACGCAGGTACATCTAGGTTCGTTGGAAATATCCCTCTATCAAAATTCAACTGCGCATGCTTGGGGCAATATGTGCGAGATGATTGGTTGGAAGCGTATACATACAACCATAAAATCCCAATTCTTAAGCCCACAAAAATGACCTATTAGCCTATGGTTTGTCAAAAAACGAAGGTTGAGCGATTTTTTATTTGTTTTTACTTTCTACGCCACTGGGCGAGGAAGTATTGGAATCAGAAAAAAATTCGAAAGCATCATGTTATCTGGACTTTATGTGACATGTACGTCACAGAAAACCATGTCACTAATTTTCGGCGGTCTGTCCGATAATCCTTGGCCCTATAACATCGAAAGAACGGCTCAGATTTGGATGAAATTCTTACACAAGATGCCAAGAACGAAGAAGCTTTGTTGTCTTTGAGAATCAATCCAGTGGCGCCGGAGGAAAGCGCTAAAACGAAAAGAATAAAAATCGCTTAAGCGTTGCTTTTCGACGTTTCAGAGAATATTGATTATTTTTTAAAACATTTTTAGGGGTAAAAAAATAGAAGGTGTCGAGTGTCCAGTTTAATTTCTCGTTTGCACATTGCTACTTTTTTCTCATACTGCTGAAGTCAATCCTTTATGAACCTATTACGGCGTTACGTGGGAAGTGCACAGTCAACCTACCTAATGCCATTTCTTTCATATGCGTGGGCAGGGAAAAACATAAAAAATCCATATGACGACAAATCATGAATGCAAGAGAAAGAACTGGAGGCACCTAAAACAGAGCTGATCGGGAGGCCAGGGGAAGAATCTATAAATTAGTTGTATGGGTCTGTTTAACTGACTTTATCCATTTAATTTCCCTATTGTACAGGGTGCGGCAGAGAGGATGGACGGTTTTAAAAAAATCATAAAATAGTTAATTTTTACTCGAAAACAAATTTATTGATGGAATCAGGTTCACAAGGAAATATCATTTGAGACACCCAAGTGTGGAAAATCACATCAGGCATGTGGTGGCTGGAATCGTTGATGCAGAGCTGGAGGCGTTCTTGGAAATTCGCGTAGACTCTCTCCAATATCGCTCTCTCAACTTGGGCGACTTGCACGCGAATTTCGCCCTTCAATTCGTCCACAGTTCGGGGCTTGTTCGCGTATACTCTAGCCTTGAGGTGTCCCCAAAAGAAAAAATCGCATATAGATAAATCTGGGGGCCGAGGAGGCTAATGAACATCGCCAAACCTGGAAATAAGGCGACCAGGGAAGAGAGGGCGAATAACGTCCATGGATGCTCGGGCTGTGTGGGCGGTCGCTCCATCCTGCTGGAACCACACACGTCGGATTGGATCACGTCGCCGTCGTAATTCAGGGAGAAAGAAGTTGGTGATCATGTCGACGTAGCGCTCTGAGTTCACGCTAACATCACGACCATTACCGTCCTCGAAGAAGTAAGGGCCAATGATGCAAGTTTGCGATACAGCGCACCAAACCGTTACTTTTGGGCTGTGCAGCGGTCTTTCGTGTAACTGTTGCGGATTTTCATTAGCCCAATAACGACAATTCTGCTGGTTAACCATGCTGTTTAGGTGAAAGTGGGCTTCGTCACTCATAAACAAAATGAGGTTCTCATTTTGATCAATCAGTGCTTCCAGTGTGCTTTCCATCTCACATCAAACTGTTGCACAATGGCCAATTTGTAAGGGTGAAAGCGGAGATCCATATGCAAAATTCGCCTTACCGAACGATCACTAAGGCGAAGTGCAGCAGCATGTTTCCTGGCAGATCGTGTCGAACTGCGAAGAAAGACATATAGAACGTGTTCTACATTTTCAGGAGTTTCGAGAGGGAACAGCTCTATTCCGATGAATGTTGAAGTGGCGACGAAACTCACGCTGTACGACGATGACTGACTCATTATTTCGGACGAAACAACCATAGGCGACAACGCGGTGCTCCACCGTCCAAGGCTCCATAACGACAACTTGTAAAATAATGCTAGGATCTCACGAGTCAAACGGCACCCTCCCCACCTCTCTCGTAGACGGTGGCGGAGAGTACTACCCATCCCAAAAACGTCCTCCTCCCTGTACATATACCTAAATTTTATTTTCTCAGAGGCCTTAACTTGTGCTGAACTTAATCTTTTGAATCGATTTTCAAAAACTACAAATCATCAAATCGTGTTCGTTGTTGGATGAGCTGTAACCTTGTTTCAAAATCTGAGTGGTACTTTCCAAGCTATATCAGGGCACAGACAAACAGAAAAACAGGTCGACAGATAAGCTGACAAGCAGATCGATCAGAATGAGTGATATAGTTTCTTGTGAAACATAATATCTAATTTCGAAATGTTCCACAATTACAATACTTCGTAAGCAATTTCGTTGGCAGTGATAAATAAAAACATACAGAATTCACTTTTGGCAACAAAATATTGATATTTCGCCGAATTTTGGTCCCAGTGGTTCGTAACAATATTCACGAAGGAGTATTATTCTGCATTTAACTGATTATGCGAAGCATAGTCTCTATGGAGCAACCTTATGCCGCAAACGTAATCAGAGCACGCTGCCGGGATTCAGATGATTCCTTTTAAAGCTGGACGTCATCCTTCGGCCACCACATCGCGCTGATAGTCCACCTAACGACTACGTGACATTAAAATTCATGAGTATTATCTTCGAGGTACTCCTATAGCTTCATGAAACAAACACTAGATTTTGCGTTCAAACGATCTGTTTATGTATAGTCGTGGATATCATGCACCGTCGAATACTTATTTGTTATTCGCTCGAAATAATATCTGTCGACTCAGACTTGTCACGCATTCATATGAATCTATACAGCACACCCCAATAGGCATCCGGTATAGTTTTTCGAACGAGTTAAGTTAGCAGGCACAAATTCTGGATGATGAGATTAGTGCATGAGTACTATACCCTACTCGTAGTCCATTTACGCCCCGGCACAACAAAGGTGCAGCGTGGCAAAGCGGCAGCCGCCTAAGCGTTGCAATAGCTATTGGTCATTCGGCCATATAGCTACGAAATAGTGCAGGATTCGACAGAATAGAAAGGGTATCGTTTCGCATGTGATCTACTGATACAGCAGATGAAACAAGAATATTTATTTGCTGTGACAAGAAGGGACATTTGAATATTCAGGCGAAAGAAATTTTTAGAGCGACATTTTAGAGCATCCTGAAATGAAAATCCATGATATTGAAAGACGTGTGGCGAACAAAACAGGCTTATGCCCTAACACAACTTTCGACATTGTTAAAGTGTATAAAAAACATACAAGAAACTCCATGACACAAGAAGCTACATTACACTAAGCTGTTGGAGTCAGTTGATAACTGTTATCGGAATGCCATCAGTTGATCAGTTTTTTGAAAGGCAGAAACTTCCCACCATAGACAAAGTATTACAGGAGGTTAATAGTGATGAAGACTTACCTACTTTCAAAAGAACCACAGTTTACAAAAATACCTTTATTTTGAGTATAGAAAACGGGGCAGAAATAGTACTTTGATGGACAGCCAAGAGATTATTTTATGGAGAAGAAATTATTTAGAATCAATAAAGAAACACCGCGACCAGGGCAAGATTTATTATGAAACCTGGATAGTTGCAGAACATACAAAACCTTAAGTATGAGCTGACTCTACAGTTAGACAAGCCTTCTTAGATGGACTAACCATTGGCCTAAAGAATCTGTCAGGCACGTGTATTTAACCAATTCTTCATTTGTGTTGTAAAAATGGAGACAGGTAGACTGAACCTATCAGCCCACGCTGAAAACTTAGCTATATCTTCTAGATTTCGAATTAACTGAAATAAGACCATTTTAAGGCTACCCATTTCTCACTGCGAATTAAATTCCATTGAAATGATTTGGGCAAATATAAAAAACTTTGTGGCTACAAACAATAAACATTCAAATTTGTTTCATGAAGCTGTCAACAGAGTGACGGCAAACCATTGGAAAGATTTCATCCGTCATGTTCAAGAGACAAGGGAAACAAAGATGTGGGGTCTAAACAATATTTATGATCGATATTCAAATTGAACCTATAATATATGTAATTAACTTCCAGCGAATAAAAAGTTGTGAAAAGTATGTGTACTTCTTTTTATAAAAATAACCATTTACTTTGTTAGATTATTCCAAGACTATTGAGGAAAATACGGACCTGTACAGTCTTGCTCTTAGGCATATTGTGTTTTGTCTGGGCGTAAATGGACTACGAATGGGGTATAGGTTTCAGCTCAAAACAATAGTTGGAAAATCTGAACGGGTGACTGGGCGCCATTTTGTAATAATATTCAGGATCACGTGATACCTTGATTTAAGACCTCTTATATGTACTTCTCAGCCTTGGAATATAAAATCACCACCTACAAAATGGCGGACTGATAGGCTATCAAAGATGGGCATTTTTGTACATTGGATCATATAGAACTCAACAACCAATCATCAAAATGCTATAATATATTAATATTTCTCTCTTGGGACAGTTCATCCGAGTATGTAATGAAATATGGCACAATCCGTTTAATTAATGTCAAATCTGTCATTTCTCCTTAAACCGAATGTTCGATATTTTATTGCACATTCATGTTTAGATCATTAATTGTTGAGTTACAAGCTAATAAATTTCAGTTCAGCTTTGACATCCCGCCAGTTTGCCATTTTTAAAGGTAGTGATTTTTTACATAGAGTTGCTTGTCATAAACACGAGCGTGAATAACATACCACACATCAGTAGAATCCCATTAGGAACAAACATCACGTCTAAGAACGTTCTAAGAATAATTGAAGACACAAGTGGTGTCATGGAACATTTTTTAAAATTGGTTTTTTGAAATAAACTAACCTTAAGGAGTGATTCTTTCATTTTTTGATTACTTCAAAAACAATATAATAACAAATTAAATTAAATATTCAAAATATCAATAAAGTAAAAAATCACAATAAAAAATTCTTGAATCTAATTTTCTCCAGACCATGATACCTTTATCCACTTGTGTCCTCAATTATGTTAGGTGATTTGACAAAATCATATAGTATATCCAATAAAAATATATTATGCAATTGTGCTCTTCAAGAGCTTCACACGTTCTAAGACGATTCTCAACAGTTGATTTGGCAACATCTTCCCAGAAAGCACACATACATCCACTGGATGTCCATTAGATAGCCACAGTGGATATCTAGGATATATTCTTGTAAAGTCAAGGACCACTCCAATGATATTCCACAAATCTATTCTCGTTCCATTCATATACTCCTGGCCCTCTCTACTATGAGCAGCTGCAGATGCCAATTTCCTCTCATTACATTTAATCTTCCTATTAGGTGTTTTTTGAGGTTACTGTAAACACGTTAAACACAATAATGTTCATCAGCCAGAAGAATTCAGGTGACTAATTATAACGAAACTTACTCTTGTTCGCAAAACAACTGTCAAAAAATGTACCACTTAAGACACACACGATACACGCACAGACATGAAATAAAGCACAATGGAAACCGGTCAAGGAGTCGCCTTCTCATAATGCCATTGGTCGCTCAGACACACGCATATGCGCAATAAGCCGCAAAATTCACCTAATGCACTGTGATGGGATGTGCTCAACATATGCCAGATATATTCCGTTGTATTACCTGATGGAATGTTACTCCCACGTGAGGATTTTGTATCGGATATGTCCTGAGAATGAATATTCTTAACCTGTGAGGAAATGGATATAACTTATGTGAATATGCTGCGAACATTTCCGCTCTGAATGCTTAGAGATGTTAACAGTATGTGCTGAGAACATGTTTCATTGGGATATCTAGGGTCTAAAACGTACATTCGAAGAATGTGTATATATACTGAATGACATAGAAAATGCAACACCGACTAGGAGTGCTGTAATTTTGATCATACTTTACTGATAAATGGAAAGTGATTTCGCAAAAAAGCTGAGGTATCCCACCTTAACGTTAATAATGTGTTGGAGCTCCTCTCTCAGAGATTGATTGAATTGGATGATTGATGTCTTCTTGGTGTATTGTATCCCAGGCCATCTGAATTTGATCTCGTAGAGCCTCCAATGTTTGTGGAGGTTGCGGCGAATTTCGCAACCTTCTTTCCTTCGTATCCCGTACATGTTCGATGGGGGAAAGGTCTGGAGATTGGGGAGGCAACTGGAGCAGATTTGCTCTGGACGCTCATAAAAAGTCTAAACTAACACGTGCGATATGAAGTCGTGCATTGTCCTGCTGAAAAAGAGGATCTCAATGCCTCCGAAAAGTGAGGCAGATGTGGTTGTGGAACTTCGTGGTTATAGCGCTGAACAGTCATGCTACCTCGAATGACCTGCTGCCATAAGCAATGATACCCTATACCATAACACCCACAGTGCGATGAATATGCCGTTCGTTGGAACCGCCTGTTTTTGGAAATGTCACATATCTTTATGACAGACAATGGCATGAACAAAAAAGCGGATGTCAATCAACTTAGCGTCGTCTACGCATATTTGCTGAACTTCCAAATATTTGAAAAGCAACACATCTCCCCCAACATCGATTTGTCCCTATAATCGCTCAATCTTAACAAAATAATTTTTCACTATCTTAATAAAAACAAATTAAAATTACTCAAAGTTTTTGTCCTCAAGTGTGAATATTCCCTACGGATTTTTTAGTTGTTTGAAGGATAACATCCAAATCACACTCCTTCCAGAGCAACTTCTATCGGGTTTTGAAAATTTCTTCGTACTTCATCGGTCAACAATAGCGCAACATCTTGCACTATAAATTACAAAACGCCATACTATTAGGCAACACACTTCACAGGACGACATAATGGGTGACCTTCCGAAAATTTTCAATGTCACACTTCATACGCCGCTGTAGAATGTCAGTCGGCCGGCACGTGTTGGATAATGTGGAGGTTATCAGTGAAAAAAAGATGAAATCTCTGGGGAATTTTGAATAGTTGATAGTTTTACACTCGCCAAATTTCTTCCATAATCATTCAACGCTTATTTTAAAAAAAATACCTTTCAAAATCATTTGCCATTTAATAATAAAATAATTCCGTCCTAATCGAACCTCATCAATCCAGTTTTTTATTCGTCGACTATGTGTTCCCTTCACTGTTGTTTTAAAAGCAATTTCAGCAACAATCTCGCCGACTTAGTAAGTAAATATTTTTCTTCTAATTGCTATTTGTTGCTATTGTTAATAATGTTTCCAGCTCCAGACGATGAAGACATAGATCTTCGAAAGCTTGAGAGTTCAAGTTATAAGAGTGTACTTTTGGAATACTTTGCCTTCTACCCTGAGAAATTAAAGAATATATATATATATACATATATTTTTTCATGCTTCGTTGGCATGAGGGAAATGAGGTACCACATGACTCCCATTCTATTCAAATAAATGTTCCATCTTGAAATTATTTCGTCAAAATATAGTATTCAGGTATCAATTCACCTTCCCGAATTTCAACATGCCAATATGACTTATTCAGAAAATGGTTAGGGGTTGGAGACTTTTTGGCAGTGTTTAAATTTTAATTACATAAAAGTTCTAAGCTACGTTACTGGCAAGGTGAATGAAATATGAAACATGACTCACTGAGAAGCTTCCTAAAAATACGCGCTACAAAGTTGAGAAAGTTTTGGATTTTTCTGAAATTTAGTGATTTAACTGTATGGAGGAGAACAAATTCATGCTTAATGCTTAGGGCAAATTGAAACATTGGAAAGTTACAGCAGTTATTTTATTCATACTATTACAGGTACTATTAAATAAAACAATAATAATGTAAATTATTTCCACTATAACTACTAGAATATGGCGCAGTATTTTGAATAAATGATGAAGGAAAGTAAAAGGTTTTTTCCATCTGACGTCTGACTCTGACCATTGCAAACAAATAATATATTATGCCGGAAAGATTGATTTTGTCGGTGCATTTGTAGGTCATTACGTTAAAAGCCAGACTTGAATATTCTAAATGCATACAACACACAGCCTAGTGCTCTGTATATTAATATATTCACTTGACAGTGGGAGGGTATAAAAATAAAAAACCGACAACCAATAACTCGCTAGGATGAGTTATTGATCACCTTCTGTAGACATTAATGTCTCTGACATTGAGGATAATTTATTCCAAATAATAGGATACTTTCGCGTGATAACACAATCAATACAGGACTAGGCCGGGCCAAGAATAATATCACTGGCGTTTATTTGGAAACATATGTATGAAAATGAAAAAAAAGGTTTCTATATATAGCTTAATTTTGTTGATAGGTCCTACATTTCAGTACAAGCAAACAACATTTCAAAGTAAATATTTTTACAAAAATCTATTAATGTAAATCCTAAAACTTTTTTCGACTTACAGCTTCATACGACTCCAGTGTGTGGCCAGATCAAGCCACATACGAGTATATGTTTCAATAGTAGTATAGTATACAGGCTGGCGCATCGAAAACGAAACAGACGCATTTACTGGCAGCTCAGTTTTTTTTTAAAACGCGCAGACCCCTCGATTTTGTTTTCAAGCGGGATACAAATCACGTTAATACGTGCAGCCCCCTGGGCGGGGGTGACACCAACCCTAAAATCTTAAATGGAAAGGGGGGTCGAGTGATACCTTATTTTAAAGGTCTTAAGGTCTTTCAATTCCCTTTATAATGATGTAAAATAAATGAGCTTCAGTTCAGTAGTTTTGAAGATTTATTGATTTAAAGCTTAAAGTAGACTTTAATAGGTACATTAGATTAGTTTGTACTACTTTCAGAAGAAATTTGACTAAAAGAATTTACTTAATAAGTAAATGCTTTTCTTCAATACGTCCATAGCTTGTTTATCATTTTGTTGTTGAAAATAACTATTGGAGCGTTTTTTTGTGGCAAAAAAGTTATTTTTTTTATAAACAGGAATTTAGTACATAGTCTGCGATTGATTTGACCAAACTTTGTTGCTAAAGTAACTTGTAAGGCTTTATTACATAAATTAACCATGATATATTCCACAGCAGAAAGAGTTGAAATTATCAAAATATTTTTCAGAAATAATCAGTGCGCTAATAGAACAGCAGAAATATTTAATGAGCGACATGAGAACAATAAAGTGCATCGAAAATATGTTCTAGAACCTGTAGATAAATTTCGGGAAACTGGGTCAGTCACCAATAAAAAACGCAACATTGAAAATCCCATAAGGAACGAAGCAATAGAGGTGGGGGTTTTAGGGCAAGTTTATGTAGATCCTATGTGAAGTACCCGCAAATTGGAGAGTGTGTGGTGTTAGTCGACGTACTGTCCAACGGATTCTTAAGGCCCATAGTTTTCATCCGTATAAAATTCACCTGGTACAAGAACTTAATGAAGACGATTTAGATCGGCGATTACAATTTTGTGAAGATATGAGTGAACGAATTATAAAGGATGAACATTTTCTTTCAACACTTGCTTTTCCGACGAATGTTCCTTTTTCTTAAATGGCGTAGTAAATCGTCATAACTGCCGATATTGGTCCGATTCTAATCCCAGAATTTATCATGAGGTTCATACACAGCAGCCACAAAAACTAAATGTTTGTGCTAGTATTTTTGGTGATCATTTAGTTGGTCCTTTTTTCTTACCTGGAAATTTGACCGGTGAAATGTACATATTTGGAATTACTGAAAGACGCCATAGATGCTGCATTAACAGCCATAATTGAAAATCAGAATGATCGGCGGTACATTGCGAATAGGTTGATGTTCCAACAGGATGGTGCCCCACCACATTACGCATTACGTATTCGACAATATTTAGATCAAACGTTTCCAGGTCGATGGATTGGTAGAAGAGGTGCCATTGAATGGCCCCCAAGATCTCCAGATTTATCACCTTTGGATGTCTTTATGTGGGGTCATTTAAAAAGCAAAATCTATGCTACTTAGCCAACATCATTAGAAGACCTGCGACAAAGAATTGTGAATGAGTGTCTTCAAATTACTCCTGAAATATTGCAAAATGTGCGGCAAGGTTTTGAGCAAAATCGTTATTATTGCATGGAGAGTCATGGTGGCCATTTTCAACATTTACTTGCCTAACGGGTCAATTCATTCTTCATTTTTAAATTACTTTGCTGCCAAATGTATTGATCTTCACTAATGATGATGTATTAGTTTTATTTAAGCTTTAAAAAGGCCTTTAAAATAAGGTATCACACGACCCCTTTTTCCATTTAAGATTTTGGGGGTGGTATCACCCCTGCTTAGGGGGCTGAACGTGCTAAAGTGATTTTTTGCCAAACTTGTGTCCCCCTCGAAAACAAAATCGACGGCTCCGAGCGTTTTAAAAAAAACTGAGCTGCCAGTAAATGTGTCTGTTTCGTTTTCGATGCGCCACCCTGTTTAAAAAACGAACTCGTAGTTATCCAATTGAAAGTTAAAGTTTTACTTCCTACGTCAATGGGCGAGGAACTATTATAGTCGAGAAAAATTTCGAAAGTGAGATAATGTATTTTTTTGATGTTATATGACATGTACATTATGAATAAATCATTTCCGTCAGTCTGTCTATGACAAGGACGAAAAACTTCAGTTTTTGGAAATCGGTCTAGTGATCAGGTGAAAAAAAAGCTAAAAACAAGAAAAATGAAAATCGGTTAAACTTTGTTTTTGATGCTTTAGAGGATCCTGATTATATCTCAGACAAGAAATTTGCTGGGATTGAAATTTGGGGCTTGGGGTTTGTAGGGGGTGGAGAAGGGTATATGAAATGTATACCACTATATTTATACACTCCCAATCCTGGTTAATCTATGACACATGTTTCTCTGTTTAACGGGACTGAATCGCAAACAACATATACACGGACGGATAACTTGCTGCCGCGATGCCGCGCAGATGTGTAAAGGGACAACGTTGCCAGATGGACGATAACTACCAGTAGGGCATGGGAAGAATTATCTATTGACTAATTGTATGGTCCTGTTTGACTGAATTAATTTATTCAATCTCTCTGTTGTACATGTTTGTAACGGACTTTCCTTCTCAGTGGATTTAAATTTTGCTGAACTGATGGCGGCGTTGCGTAGGAACTACAGAGTCAACCCGCTCGACACCATGTTTATGTTACAAATAGTTCTAGTAATTTAAAATTCGGTATAGACTTTCAAGCTACAAAGGCTTTGGAGGTTGAGATATTCGGCAGATGAAACTGTGAACGAAGTAGGCTGGTCGGATATTGTCCCTCATCAGTTAGAAGGGGTTGGCAAAAATTGCCAAACGTGACCTAGTTGTCAGGCTTCGTCCCTCCGCTTTACTGCTACTGGTATAAGTACTATTCCCCTGTATCCATGGATCTCTCTGTAAAATGTTCGGAGGGTCCATTTTTTAGATTCTTATTTTGGTTTCTGAAGAGAAGAAAAATGCTTTAAGCCAACATCTATGTTTTTGCATTTGCCATAATCAAAATTTAGATATCTAGAAGCAAAATTATTTATAGGAACTTTAGATTCACGGAAATACACACAATATCCCTTCGTAGGCCATCATTCTTTCGTATATGCTTCACCTACAACAAACTTATTTTTTACAATGATAGAGGAAGGATGCCTAATATCGGGTATGTTCCGAATATCGGGCAGCGGTTTATTAGACGAGCTACTACAGCCATCTACTGTTATAATGACCAACATGTAACAGGAACCACGTTAAATGCAACCTGTAACGTTCATATGTTTTTGTGACCTTCATTCTTTCCACAAACACGGGAATTCTGTGAAATCCGCCACGAATATTTTGAAAGTGTTAACTAAATTGGTGTTTTCATGAAAAGGTAGGTCTGTTTTTGTTTATTTTTATGTTCATGTCTTCTGTAGGCTTGCAGCCATCCACTAAGGATTAGAAAAATGTCCCTTTCGATTTGCTTTTTAAGATATATTGTCGTAATATTTTGAGGTTATGTTCCCTAATATCGGTCATGTAAAGATGCCAAATATCGGGTACCCGATATAAGGAACACTTGATGTTGTGACGTAGATATTATTTTATTATATTGAAGTTATAATTATTAAGCATCTGTTTATTCACAGATGCCTCCAAAAAAAAGAAAGCAATGGAATGCAGAAGCGATGAAGAGGGCAGTAGAAGCAGTTAAGAACAAGGAAATGGGAACTCTCAAGGCGTCTAAAGCATTTGGCGTGCCCAAAAGCACACTGATTGATTATGTAATAAGTAAGAAACCGGTTGATACATTACTTGCTATCAAATTAGGCAAAAAACCTACTTTAACAAATGAACTTGAAGAAGCACTAGTTGAGTATGCTCTCGAAATGGAAAGAAGGTATTTTAGTCTCCGAGCGTCAGATGTAAGAAGACTAGCCTTTCAGCTGGCGATACGTAATGGGCTTAAGCATCCTTTTTCTTGCCGAATTGCCGCTGCTGGAAAAAAATGGTTGAAATCGTTCATGTCAAGACACCCAAAATTGTCTTTCCGAAAACCACAGGGAATTTCTGCAGCCCGTGTTAAGGGTTTTACAAAAGAGAATGTTCAAGCATTTTTCAACCTCCTTGGTAGCGTTTTGCCAAAAGTTGGCTTTAATCCAGCAGCAATCTATAATGTTGATGAGACTGGTATTACGACAGTACAACACAAACATGCCAAAGTGATAAGTTTGAAAGGAAAAAGGCAAGTTACAGCTTTAACTGCTTCGGAACGGGGTGCTTTAGTAACTATTGTAACGTGTATTCACGCTATCGGTCGTTACGTACCACCAATGTTGGTGTTTCCCCGCAAAAATATGAAGCCTGAGCTTCTAAATGGAGCTCCCCCTGGGTCCGTTGCCAGATGTCATCCATCGGGATGGATTCAGCAAGACATTTTTACAGACTGGCTGAGATACTTTATTTTACATGTAAAACCTAGCGAATCCGAACAAGTTGTCTTGATATTAGATGGACACTATTCTCATTCAAGGAATATTGATGTTATCAACATTGCCAGAGATAATTTCGTCCATATTATCTGCCTACGTCCCCATTCTACAAATAAGTTACAACCACTCGATGTCTCCTTTATGTCACCTTTCAAAACTTATTATGCTGCTGAAATTGAAACATGGCTTAGAGCAAATCCAGGGAGAGTTGTAACTTCCTATCAAATATCGGAACTAATGGGAAGAGCCTAGTTAAAAGCAGCGAGTTGTGAAATTGCAGTGAATGGTTTTAGGAAATGTGGAATATTTCCATTCCAACCGACAATTTTCCGAGATTACGAATTTGCCATCCATTCTTCAAATGAAAGACAATCAGTCGAAGGAGATAATGACGAAAATCAGATTGCTGTGAATCCTGCTGTTGCTGAAAACTTAAGAAAAGAAAGAGAAACTACACCACCCATTTCGACACCTAAGCTCGTTGTACCTCAGGATATTTGTCCTATACCTAGCCTAAAGACAAAACATCAGTCTAGAAGGCCAGGTTGTTCGGGTGAAGCTTCTAAAAAAGGAGGTAAACGTGGTTCAACAGCTATCCTCACTTCTACGCCTTATAAGACAGATTTAGAAAAGAGCTTGAAAGAAAGAAAAAAGATCACACCGAAAAAAGTTAGCCTGAATCAAAATAAATCAAAACTAAAAAACGAGAAGGAAAAGTTAACAATAAAAAATCGATCCCAAAAGGAAGAAAGAGGAAGATAAGCTCATCTAGCAATTCTGATAGTGATGAAATTCAATTGGTAGACACGGATGACGACATGGACCAAGATGATGTCGATGTGGAATGCTTTTATTGTTCCAACTGGTTCTCTGAAGATATTTCTGGATCCAAGTGGGTCCAATGCATGAAGTGTCTGCGTTGGTGTCACGAAGATTGCTCAGATGTAGGCAAGGAGAAATCATTTATTTGTCAATTATGTTTAGATGGATAAATACTTGTTTCTTTTGAACTTTATTCTCTGGTTATTGAGAAATAGTTATTTTATTCTTTGTATTCTCCTGTGTCTTACTGTAAAATAAAATATCTTAGATAGCTAATATTGCTACTTTGCATTTTTTAAAGAAGTTGTAGCCTAATATCGGGCACCCGATATTTGGAATCGACACTACCCGATATTAGGCAACCTTTTTTTAATTTAAGGAAATGACACCATTTACGAATTTTCTGAATAAGCAACTGTGTTTACTTAATTCTAATTATCTCTTGTAAAACAAAACTAGGAACAATAAGCAATAAATATGTCAACCAATTAACTTTTGGGAATGAATAGAAAAGCTTTACTGAACATTTTTAGAAAGGTACCCGATAATAGGCGTCCTTCCTCTATACCTCGAGCTACAAAATTACTATCATATGACGAACTCAAAAGACATATGAAGAAATCTATTTGGAATAGAAGTACATAAGTCAGTTGCTGAAATTCATATGTGACCTTACATAGATATTCCAATACAGGGTTGTCCCAGAAATAACACGCCAGAGTGACACGGGGGGTAGATTGGCTGCAGATCAATCGAATAAAATTAACATGATCTTAGTGAGCGCTTTCTGGTTTTCGATTTATTGCCACCTTTAAGCTTTTCAAAAAAATTACTACTTTTTCCTCTTTTTTTTTGCCTGTTATGGCTATAAAGAACTTCTAACTTATGTTTTTTTTTCTTGGGCTACCACTAATAGCTGGTTGAAGCAACCGACTATTGATTTCCTTGAGAACTAGCACGGTATGCTAAACAAAAAATTGGTTATTACATTTTGTAAAACTTTTACTAAAGCTTACTAATTACTGTAAAAAAAATGTACCAGAGTGAATCGGCAAATGATTTAAAAACTCAAATTAACTTAGATTTTTTGCAACAACATCTACCCATTCTTTTGGAAGATGTGCCTCTTGTGACAAGGAGAAGTATGTGGTTACTGAATGATGGGTGCCTTGCACACTATGCTAGTGCAGTAAGGGGGTATCTTGATATCTTGATGAAACGTTCCCTAGAAGATGGATTGGCTGGCTAGGACCAATTTTGTGGCCCCCACGCTTCCCTGAGCTGAACCATCTGAATTTTTGTTACTGGAAATATTTAAAAGATAAGGTCTATGCAAAAACAGTTGGATCACCTCACCAATTGCGTCATCGAATCCGTCAAGCAGCACACAGGATATCCGATTTAAGTTTGAGACGTTTAAAAGGACAATTTTTAAGAAGATGCAAGTTGTGTATAAGAGACCGTGGTAGACATTTTGAAAACCTGTTGTGAAAATAATAATAATAACGATAATAATAATCATTTATTTCAGGCAATATTTACATTACAGGATGTTAATTTAGTTTTCATTAGTTATTTAAGATGTTAATGGTGAGTCCTGATTCATTATTTAATTTGAATGTTGTGAAAATCAATGGAAATAAAAAAATACAACCTAATGTTCTGTTCATTATTTTGAAACCTGCATACCAAAAGGAATAAAGAGTTAAAGGGTAGCTGTTTTAGACGTTAGCGAAAATAAAAAGCTGTCACAGCAACTTCAAGGTTGTAATTTCAGTTTTTAGTAAAAAGAACCTACTGATGTTATACTATTTTTGAAAGAGCATTAAATAGCTAGTTTTTAATGTCATTTGCTGATTCAGAGTGGTATATTTTTTCACAGTAATAAGTCAAACTTAAGCAAATGTTTTCTCATTGAAACCAAATGTAATAATTTAGTTTTTTTAGCACACCGTGCTAGTTTTCAATGAAATAAATACACGGTTGTCTCAATCTACGATTAATTCTGGCCCTGGAAAAAAATCATGAGTTAAAAATCCTGTATAGCAATAACTGGCAAAAGGGAGCAAAAAGTGTGGATTGTGTTAAAAAAACTTAAAGTTGGCAATATCTCGAAAACTATAAAACTTTTACTAAGGTCAAGTTGGTTTTATCTGATTAATCAGATGGCAATATACCTCCCGTGACAGTCTGGCGTGTTATTTCTGGGACACCCTGTATAACAACATTTTTATGCATGTATCATTGTTTCAGTGTATACTTTTAAAACCTGAAATAATGAATATTCTTCACTTATTTATATTTTATATATAATATTTTTACTTACTTGTTGTAACGTGGTAAATCAAATGTTTCTATGTTTTTGTATTCTGTTTCTGTTTTTTTGTGGTCAAGTGGCAGAATAGGGGTATGATAAACTCCGCCCCTAATAAAGATGGTTTTATTATTACTATTATTATTATGATTATTATTATATTTTCAATAAATGGTGATACTTGAAGTGCTGTCATTTTTTCGTTCATCTGTTGCCATTACAATTCGCATCCAAAATACAGGAAGTTAGGACATTGGAGGCAAGTGTTGGAAGTGGAAAAATTCAAAGGATGAAATTTCGACTAGGATGAGTTAAAACTGGGTGAAAGCTAACAAGCAACAGTATCGTGGTCAGAAGGTAAAAAAAAATAACTGATAAAGCCACCGTTGTTTAGGAACAAGGAGACAGTGAAGCTTGAGAAATACAATAAATCCTGTTCATTAAAACTTATCAGAACTCGCAAAAACAAGTTGTTCCATCAAAAAGCCTCACTTGTACATTCGTATAGGTATAAGTTCAAGACAGTAAGAGCACAAGATTGATTGACATAACTTGAACTGATGTACTCGTATATCTTTAAGAACTTCAAACCGATATTCCTAAAATTTTGTCTTTACCCTACAGTCACACCCCACAACATTATTCAACGGGATATTCTGCTTAAAATGAAAATTTATGTTATTTTCACAAAATTATTCTAATATTGTGATACCCAGTTCAAAGGACAATTCAAAATATTTCCAGCATTATTCCAGATTTCTTTCGTAAAATGCATCCAGGTAAATTGCTGCTGATGGAGTCTTTGTTATACAGTTTCAGCTCATTCAGTGGCGTCAACGAATGATGTGAAAGGCAACAAGGACTTTCAGCTCAGGGCTTGAGGAAAAGCTTTGTATATTATCAAAACCAATCCAGTGGCGGTGTAGCTACGGGTAAAAAATGAAAGAAATGAAAACTGTTCAAACTTCGTTTTTTGGCGTTTCAGAGACTCCTAATCATTTTCGGAACAAAAAATTTGAAGGGGTCAAAAATCGGATGATGGGGTTGTAGGGGAAGGATGAGGCTATATCTCAGTTTTCTTGGTCGGTAGTGTATATTTATATGATTCCATCCTCATTGGTTCTACGCACCTATCAGTATATATACATATAATATATCATACGTCATAGATCTCTCCGTACACCGTACTTACTTGCCGTACTCAGCAAATTAACCCCGATGCCCATAAAAATCGTATCTTACCTTGATATTTGATTTACAAAAAGGTTAGGAGTAATTCAAAAAACAAACGTACAAACCACCATATAAACCTTTTGTAAAAAAAAGTTGTGAAAAGAGATATTAAAATATGTGAAATTGTACAGTGTGTTCATTTGAAAATTTTGCAGAATCGTCCATTTTGCGTTCTTGTACGCACTATAAAAAAACACTGGCAAAGTAAAAGGATGCGGAAAAAGTGGGATTATAAAAATTTTTGGCGAAAAATTTAGTACTCTAGCTATAACAGTTGAGAAGATGATGTTAAAGTTGAGTGTTTTTTCGATAAATCGTCCAATATCTCAAGAGTGTTATATAAAATTGCTTCGTTGGAAAGCGACTAACCAAATTTTCTATAAAATGAAGGGTTTTTCACTTAAAAAAATGCATCACGTAGTTATGAATCACGCTGTAAAAATAAAAATATTTCCAAGTTTTAACGAACGTACCTTATACAAATAATGGCATGCACTCATATAGCAGGATTTCCATACTATCCTTGCATACTCTGATTTAGATAGAGCAAAACAGTTGAAAAGCACAATCATTGACTTCTTGTTACTAAACTCGTTGAAATTCCGTAAGACAAATCCAAATGATCTACTCGTATCGATAGAACAGCCTGCTCTCTATGAGGATTGAAGCTTAGAGAAGAGTCAAAGATCACACATATATCTTCATTTACCTTCTGTTAAGGAAGTTTTTTATACTATAATAAAATTGCAATCATCCTTCTTGTATCAGACATGGCACTACATTTACTCTTGTTATACTTCATGATGTCATTCTGCAGGCGTGCGCATTTGTATAAATCAAATGGCAACAATTGTTATTGTTATAACGATGCCGTTAATAAAAATGATGACCAGCAATGGATCTGGACATAAGCCCTGAGCAGAAGATATTCCCAAATTTGGTGTTAGTATTTGGGAGCGGACAAAGGCACGATCGCTAACTAAAAACGATCGGACGCCGTCTGGCCCGGAGTTAAATTTATTTTTTATTTTCTTCAAGACCTTAATTACTTGCTCCTCGATAAAACTGAGGGGTCTTATGATGTAGGTGCCGTACATTATACTCTGGTACCAAAAAGGAAAAGAGCAGCAAGACAGATCGCACTCCACTGCTGGTATTACGTTCTTTTGAGTTGACAAAGACGGTGCTCGCGTATTCTGTCATATTCAAAAGAAATGCTACGCTGGTAGCAACGTGTGATGTATTCCGATGCTCCCATTCGCTTCGGTACCAGAGTGTAATTTTATTTACGTCCGAGTGAGCACTATGAACAAACTGAATGAATCCGTCAAATACATTTTCAATCTCACCGGGCTTTAGTTGGTTTAGTGTTGTTTAATTATGTTCCGACATCGTCGAAGTAAATATTTAGAATACATATCGTAGTAACTTCATACCTAGGACGAACAAAGAAAGACGTTTGGGATAACGCTGAAACATTGGACTCGGTTGCTTGGGATAGCAACTTGGACCTAGCTTGTGATAGCCAACTTCATACCTAGGACGAACAAAGAAAGACGTTTGGGATAACGCTGAAACATTGGACTCGGTTGCTTGGGATAGCAACGTGGACCCGGCTTGGGATAGTCAGCTCCACACCAAGGACGAAAGAAGACTTTTGGGATAACGCTGAAACATTGGACTCGGTTGCTTGTGATAGCAGCGTGGACCTGGCCTGGGATAGTCAGCTCCACACCAAGGATGAGCGAAGACATTTGGGATAACGTTGTCACATTGGACTCGGTTGCTTGGAATAACAACGTGGACCTAGCTTGTGATAGGATGAATGGAGATGTTTGGAAAAATGACTCAATACTGAACTTCGTTGCACAAATAACAACACTGAAAGCGTTTGGGACAACGTAGCAACAAGGTATGGTCAACAATATTTTCTCTTTTGCTTGTGATATCGAATTTCAGCTGCGGTGCTATCAGTAAATAAGTTGAGCTAACTAAAGATCAGTACTAACCAACTTTTTCTTGCCCCTAAGTCTGACGAGTCAACATGTTTGATTCCTTACCTCAAGACTGACTGTTTGTAGGGCTATAACACTTAAGTCTAGGCTACTGAACTGGGATCAGACTTCTCCGTAGAGATACTTTCTTAACAAATCTGGTTTTGGAATATGCAGGGATTTTGGTACCCGTTAGGGAGAGTGATAGAATATATTTCAGATTCATATTCAAGGGACAGCTCTTCCAATACAATGCTGTACCGTTCAGGGTAAATTATACTCCTAATGTTCACAAAGTTAATAAAACGATTTCTGGAATACCTTAAGAAAAAATTAAGCACTTTCAGGCTCAGTATTAAATTGTGACAGAAAGAAGGTAACTTTACTTGAGCGGACGATGCAGACATTACTAAACCTAGTAAGGGCAATGATGGATAGTAACCAAGACAGAGTCCGAATCTTTGCGGTGAACATCGGGATCTTGGTGTCAGCTTGTCTTTCATTTCGTTACAGCCGCCTATACACTAACGAGTGAAATTTCTTGCCTTGTCAAATTCTCATGGGAATTTTAACGCTACAATGATACTAATATAATATAACTTAAGGTGTACCTCGGCTGGGGCTCAAAGGCACTGGCAGATGCGGTCAAGGGTATTGAGTTAGATCCTGCATGCTAATCATCAAGAACAACTGGTAGTTTTCTTCTGTGGTGAATTCTTTGCTACCGAGTTGATGGACTATCGCATATTATACCACATCCTACATCAATAGAATGGAGAGCTTCTGGTTTCCACGTCTGGACCATGTTTCGGGAAAGCTACGGTAACTGTGTAAAGAGAGAAATCTTACTGCCATGTTGTCAAATATAAAATCTAGGAGTAATACTGATACAGATGAGTTTTTGCGTCAGTGAGACGTAGAAACGGAGTGGGAGCTGCACCTGTCACCGTCCTGATTTTGCTTCAAGTATACGGTGTTTCTGAAATTTCACTTCTAGAAGTAACGCAAGGATCTGATGGAGGGATCCAGGACGCCGCTCCCACTAGTTTGTAAGCTTACCCTGGTTATCGTCACTGGAAAGCTGTCATTCCAATCAACATCGATAATCCATTATTGTTCCGTACCTCATGTCCTGCCACTGCGTGAAGCGCCCTGCACGTCCTACCAATGAATCCAGGTGTACTCAGGAGTGGGGGAATCTCGGGAAGACGCCGTCTTGGTCACGTAGACACTCACCACCCGTCTTCCCATGGACAAACAAGCCGCCGCATCATTTTATATTATGAAATCACAGACGCATTTGTATCACTGAATAAATCCAGCTATTAGAACCAGGGCCTATTTTCTGACAACACGCCACATGGACCTTCGAGCCTGATGGGATCTATGGAAAACACGCAATAGTGCAGCTGAAAAGAGAAACTGCGGGTGGAAGCCTAGCAGCCCGTGTGCCCTAGCGCAGCGATCAAGAAACGTTGAAAAAGTGTGAGGTCAGTTCCTTTATCACTTTCCTTAATATTTCCTATGCAGTATTGACTCTAAAGCGAACCATTATTTGCCCTAGTGCACATTTAATACAGTATCTGCCCTGGTGCACATTTAATACGTTGCTTGCCCTAGTGCATATTTTAATTCGTTAGTACATTACATACTTCAGGTTTGTTGTTTAACAAGTGTATTGACACATTATACAGGGTTATCCAAATTAAGTGTCCACCATTAGTAACTTTGTTATTAGTGAAAATACAAAGTTGTTTGAATTAGCAAACTAGTAGCATTTTTAACGCTGGTAAAAATGAGAAATAAAAAAAAACAATTGAGAGTCGTTATTTTTATTTTTTTCAGTAAAATAACATTTTTTTAAATGGAAACCCCTGTATATTATATTTTTTTCTGTTAAAGCATCAAATTTTAAACAAAAAAGCTTACAATAACTTTTCTCCTAGGTTACAAATTGTTGAAGTTATGGCCTCCAATCTGAAACAATTAAATTGTATCGACAAACTTTATTTTCAACATCAACTTATAATCTTACAAAATACAATAACAATTTTTTTTAAAGAAGATGCTCGAAAACACCACCTTGTTCTTCAATACATTTTTGGGCACGTTTTTCAACTGCTCGAACTGTCTTAAGTATGGTCCTACCATCTATCTGGGTTATCTTTTCCCTAACTGCAGTCTTTAACGCGTCAAGGTTATCGTACCTTCGCTTGAAATTTGGTTCTTTAAGTAACCCCACAAGAAGTAATCAAGTGGGTTTAGATCTGGTGATCTGGGAGGCCACTGTATTGGGCCATTTGTTCCTATCCACTGATCATTAAAAGTAGTACTTAGAAAATGATAAGTACCTCTGGAGTTGTGGGCAGGTGCGCCATCTTGCTGAAAATGCAGATGATGTCCACTTATAAGATCGAATTCATCTAAGAAATTAGTCAGAATTTCTGACATAAATTCCACATATCTTTCACCAGTTAGGGTTCCCTCATAAAAGAACGGGCCAACAATTTTTGAACCAATTATACCGCACCAAACGTTGAAACTGAAACGGACTTGTGGGCCTCTTGGATGTACTAACAAAAGATTTTCTCTTGACCAATAATGGTGGTTGTTTCTATTAAACATTCCAGAATTTGAAAAATTTGATTCATCTGTCCATAAAAGGTAACGAAAGTTATTTACATTTTGGCGACAGAAGCTAAGATACCAATGGCAAAAAACAAGTCTTCTCTCTGGATCCCCTGCCAAAAGCGTTTGAACTGGTCGGTACTTACACGGAATAAATTTGTATTTTTTTAAAATCCTTTGAACAGTACCATAACTGAAATTAGAGTCCTTGAGAATATCTGCTATTGAATTCTCACGATAGGCTTCAAAATATCCAATAACTGCAATTTCCGTGGCCTCGCTTATTATGAATTCTTTTTTTGCCCTTGTTTTAGCAAAAACATTTTCGTTGCTCCTAAATTTTCGATAAAGTCTCAGAAAATATCGTTCATACGGTTGAATGCGAGCGGGATATAATTCACTGTATTGCTCTCAAGGAGGATTTTCTGCACACTAAATAGCATTCTAACATATCACACTTTTCTTCATGGGAGAACATTTTTCTTTAAATTAATGACACAATAAAGCTTATAAACAAGTATTTACACTAATGTTTGACATTATTTGATTTTATCATTGTTTTCCAAAGCCTTCTAGTTGCGAGTATGTCCAGTTTAACAATTTGTCGCTTATCTTAATGCTGTCAAATCGCGAACGCCATGTTGTTTTCATAGCCGTCTTAATATTATAATACTGCAAATAATTAAAAATATTTATCGTTATTTTGACTTTATTTTTGACTTTAGCGGAAAAGTCATTATGAACTTTTTTGTTTAAAATTTGATGCTTTAACAGAAAAAAATATACAGGGGTTTCCATTTAAAAAAATGTTATTTTACTGAAAAAAATCAAAATAACGAATCTCAATTGTTTTTTTTTATTTCTCATTTTTACCAGCGTTAAAAATGCTACTAGTTTGCTAATTTAAACAACTTTGTATTTTTACTAATAACAAAGTTACCAATGGTGGACACTTAATTTGGATAACCCTGTATAGTACAGTCCATACAGTCCACACATTTCGTTAAATGCTCTAAAGCACTTTAATCACGATTTATATACGCAAATACGATGACTGAATCAGAGGTTTCTGATGTTAGAGCCTTGATAAGACGACGCGGTATATTTAAAGCGAAATTGACGCTTTTTGAGAAATACATACACGATGTTGAAAGCTTGGATGACGATACGAGGGGCAAGTCAAGGATAGTCGAATTGGAGCAACGTATAAATAACGCTAAAGCTCTACTTTCTGGGTTTGATGAAGTACAGTCTCAGATCGAATGTGAGGTAGAAGACGTAGAGTTTACAGTCCGGGAAGACTTCGAAAACAAATATTACACAATAATATCAAACGCGAAGTGTATATTAGAAAGTTTTTATAACAATTCTATACGTTCTTGTTCTTCTCAACATGAAAAACCGATCACAATGGAGGGTATCAAGCTACCCGAGATCAAACTGCCCAAATTTGATGGAACCCACGAAAATTGGATGGGTTTTAGAGACATGTTCGAATCTATGATTCATAATAATGCGCAAATCAACGACATTCAAAAATATCATTATCTCCGTGCCTCACTTATTGGTACGGCGCAATCAGTTGTTCAATCCTTTGATTTCACAGCTGACAATTATGTCAACGCTTGGTCCACACTGTGCGACAGGTTCAACAACAAGGAACTTTTAGCCCAGAACCTCTTAAAGGCTATTTTTACCCCAGCAATTTCAGGTAATGCGACTGCTAGCAAAATTAGACAATTTTATGAGGCATTTTTGACACATTTGAGTAGCCTCAAGCGATTAGGTGAACCAACTGAGTCTTGGGACACACTTATGATTTACATTTTTAAGTCAAAATTAGATAAAGGTACAGCCAATGAATGGCAGAGGTATACAGCAGGTCATGCAGGTGTTACATTAAACGATTTTTCAGTGTCTCAAAAGACGAGCGAACTTATTAGAAACGTTTGAATCCAGTTTTGATCACAATAATGAGAAAAAGGGTAATGCGTCCCACAAACCCAATGCAGATGCACAAAGATATATCAAACCAAGGTATCCTTGTCGAACTTTGTTAACTCGCAATGATACTGATAAGGCCAGTTCTGACATAAAGCCAAAATATGTTAGTTATCACTGCAATGGTGATCATACGTTGTTTTATTGTCAAGCATTTCAGAAAATGTCAATAAAGGATAGAATTGCTAAGGCTAAATCTTTAAAATTATGCTTGAACTGTCTTAAAAGAAATCATACAACCAGAGATTGCAAATGGGCAGGTTGTAAAATTTGTAGTCTTAAACATAACACTGTCTTGCACAATCCAAATGAGACCCCTGTCTCTCCTGTTAACTCAGCTGTCGTCGTAGATCATAACAACTTTTTTCAGCATGAAGAAAATTTAGAACAATCATTAGACGACAATGAGGTTGCTACTAGTCATTGTACATTGGCAACTATGAGAAACGGTATCTTACCTACTGCAAGGGTGAAAGTATATAGTACTGCCAATTCTAAACATCATGCTGTTGTTCGAGCGTTATTGGACTGCGGCTCACAGTCGAGCTTTATAACCTCACGCCTTTGCGAAAAACTGAATTTAACTAAAACTAAGCAAAAATTAGCGGTATCTGGTATTAACGACAAATTGACTTACGCAAATTACAAATGTGACATAATAATAAAGTCCAGTGTAGGTTCTTATTCGTTTAATCTCTCATGTTTTGTGCTGGACAAGATTACCACTGACATTCCCGATGCTCCAATAAATGCCAAATATCTAAATATCCCTGTTAATATCGAGTTAGCCGATCCAGAGTTCTATGATCCGCAATCCATTACGTTTTGATCGGAGCAAATGCCTTTTGGGATCTCTTAAGCTTGGGACGAATCAATTTAGGTACTAATTTGCCTACATTACAGAATACCCGGTTAGGTTGGGTTGTTGCTGGAGCAATGGATATACCTACGACAAAATCACATTGTGGGTTGACCAGAAATATTTTGGTCCAAGACCAACTAGCTAAATTCTGGGAAGTTGAGGAAGTAGATCCAAAAAAACCCTGGTCGGTAGAAGAGACTTTATGCGAAGAACATTTCGTAAATCACTTGACAACTTCTGAAGAAGGTAGATATGTAGTATCTCTTCCACTTAAGGACTCTCCGGCAAAACTTGGCGAGTCTCGTGACATTGCAGTCAAACGATTCATATCACTTGAACGAAGGTTAATGACCAATGAAAAATTCCGGAAATTGTATATAGACTTCTTAGATCAATACGCGAATTTAGGACATATGACAGAGATCACGTGCGATGGAAAGGTTGATACGGAATATTTTATGCCGCACCACGGGGTGCTGAAAGAATCCAGCTGCACCACAAAATTGCACGTTGTGTTTAATGCGTCGATGCCTACATCTAGCGGTTTATCTTTGAACGATTTACAGATGACAGGTCCTATCATTCAGCAAGATCTTTTCAACATTATTATTAGATTTCGTTTGCGATCCGTTGTACTGTCTAGTGATATAAAGATGATATACAGACAACTATTGATGAATCCTGATCAGCGTAAATTACAGAAAAATGTATGGCGTTCAAATCCCAATGAACCACTTAAAACATTGAATACCGTCACATACGGAACTACAGCGGCATCCTTTTTAGCGATCAGATGTTTACATCAAATTGCTGATGAGTGCGAAACTGAGCACCCAACGATATCGAGGATCATCCGAAACGATATGTACGTCGATGACTTAATAACTTCTGTCAATACTGAGGATGAAGCTTGTTATATAAAAGATCAGATTTCACGGATATTACTCCAGCGGGGTTTTGAACTGAGAAAGTGGAAATCTAATAGTAAAAACTTAACAAATGATTCCGGCAAAGAATATTCGCAGAATATTGTGGAATTTTCAGCAAACAAAGATCACGAAACTAAGACTCTAGGTCTCTCTTGGAAATGCGATCAAGATGTTTTGAAATATAAAATAAACGTGAACAAGGTACAACATACTCAAGTCACGAAACGGACCATTCTTTCCAGAATTTCGATCATTTTCGATCCTTTGGGTCTAGTTAGCCCTTGCATAATAATCGGCAAAATATTATTACAGAAACTTTGGTCTGAAAAACTTACCTGGGACCAGCCATTACCGAGTCATGTTCTTAAAGCATGGTCTGAGTTTTCGACTGATTTAGATGCATTAAACCATTTGTTAGTCGAACGACAAGTAACTTGTACCAATCCATCCTACACAGCACTGCACGCGTTTGCCGATAGCTCGGAATCTAGTTATGGAGCATGTGTTTATGTCGTTTCAAAAAACGCAAAGGGAACTGCATCTTCAAATCTACTGTGCGCAAAGTCAAAGGTAGCCCCTCTCAAATCTTTGACGATGCCACGACTGGAATTGTGCGCCGCTCTAGTCCTGTCTCAATTGACAGCAAAGGTCATAAACACCCTTGATATTAAATTTGCTCATGTTTATTGTTGGTCGGATTCAACCATCGTGTTGGGTTGGCTACAAACATCTCCAAACCTACTAAAGCCATTTGTTGCGAACCGCGTAGCCGAAATTCAGAGACTTACCGAGACCTTCGAATGGAGACACGTACCTACATGTGATAATCCAGCGGATATCGTATCAAGAGGTCTTAATCCCAAACAACTACTTCATTCCAAGTTATGGTTTCACGGACCCTCTTGGTTAAGCAGTCCAGATGACTGGCCTGTAATGCCGATTTCGCCTGTGGAATTACCTGAACAAAGAAAACTTTGTTTCTTATCCAAGGTCAAGTTTCACTTTCCATTTGAACGATTTTCTAATCTCGTAAAATTGAAGCGATCCTTTGCCTATATTCTGAGATTCATTGAGAATTGTAAATCCAAGTCGAGAAATAGCGCTCTTTTAACCGCGGATGAGCTTAATATCAGTTTAACTCATATGATTCGCCTTTCTCAGAAGGAGGCATTTCCCGAAGAGTATAATATACTGCAAGCCAAAGGTCAGTTAGCTTCAAATAGTAAACTATTGAACTTACATCCCTTTATGGATGAGCAACAAATTCTGCGTGTGGGTGGCAGACTATCAAATTCAGATTTTCCTTACGCGAAGAAATATCCAATTTTGTTATCTCCTAGTCACCACCTAACGAACCTTATTTTTGACTATCAGCACACCAGTTTAATGCACGCAGGTCCGCAGTTGCTCCTGTCAACAATTAGAGACAATTACTGGCCTACGCCTGGGCGAAACCTTGCTAGAAAAATTGTTCGAAAGTGCGTAGTTTGTTCAAGACATAACGTACAAAGTGTTCAGCCTATGATGGGTGACTTACCTGAACCTCGCGTACGACCAAACTTACCTTTCTCTTCCATAGGTGTAGATTACGCCGGACCCTTTATAATGAAAAATAAGCGCGAACGTGGCTGCAAGCCTATAAAATGCTGGGTAGCGTTGTTTATATGTATGGCCACTCGAGCCATTCATTTAGAGTTAGTACTGTCTTTGACTTGTAGCGATTTCCTTCAAGCTTTCAATCGGTTCATCAGTAGACGTGGTAAACCACATGTGGTCTATTCAGACAATGGGACCAACTTTGTCAAGGCTAATAAAGAAATCGGTGAATTCTTGCATAACAATTCTGCCAATATTTACACATCCACTAGTAACATGGGAATCACTTGGCATTTCATACCCACTAATTCCCCACATTTTGGGGGCATTTGGGAAGCGGGTGTCAAAAGCTTGAAACACCATTTACGACGAGTCGTGGGAAGCCATTCTTTATTCTTTTTTGATTTTCAAACTTTAATCACTCGCATAGAGTCTGTACTCAATTCCCGACCTATTTCCCCAATGAGTTCTAACCCTGATGACCTAACCCCCCTTACACCCTCACATTTTCTGATTGGGAGACAACCAGCATCATTGCCAGAGCTACCAGTTGCCGATGTGAGAGAAAACCGTCTCGCCAATTACCAGCTACTACAGAAATTGTACGAACACTTCTGGGTCCGATGGAGCCGCGAATATATTAGCGAGTTGCAGCAACGGCATCGTTGGAAGCAGAATCATGGACAGTTACAAAAGGGCCAGCTAGTTTTGGTGAAGGATGACAATTTACCTCCCATGAAATGGCGATTAGGACGTGTTGAAACCCTGATTCCAGGAAAGGATGGCATCGCCAGAGTAGCAGTTCTTCGAACTTCCGATGGGACCATCACCAGGGCATTAGTTAGACTCTGCCCGTTACCTGTTGTCGGTTGACACCTCCAAGGCCGGGGGCATGTTCCGTACCTCATGTCCTGCCACTGCGTGAAGCGCCCTGCACGTCCTACCAATGAATCCAGGTGTACTCAGGAGTGGGGGAATCTCGGGAAGACGCCGTCTTGGTCACGTAGACACTCACCACCCGTCTTCCCATGGACAAACAAGCCGCCGCATCATTTTATATTATGAAATCACAGACGCATTTGTATCACTGAATAAATCCAGCTATTAGAACCAGTGCCTATTTTCTGACAACACGACACAATTATGTATTGTGAGCTTAGATTACGGTAGGACCTTTGTCAGGAGGAAATACATGTCTGGTTTCTCCTACCTTATAATTTCTTACCTTACAGGTGAAAAGAGATCAAGGTAGAATTGTTCGAGCTATCAGTCTTTTACCCAAAATGTTACTAACGATGCAGGCATAAGATGTTTTTTGAAGGGGATTTACAGGCTGAGGCCATGTCAACTGAAATATAGATACTGTGGTTGTTCTCAATCAGCCAAACGGGTTGCTGGTAAGCTCTGTAGATATTTGAATAATGAAACCAGCAACACTGCTAGCTCTAATCTCAGGTCAGAGTGTGCAAACTAATTGAAACAGACAACATCCGGATTGGGTTGAATAATACTCAAATTGGGATTTCTGAATTTTTAAAAGTCTCGGGGTCACTCATGTGGCAACCACATAAGTCTTGCCATATTTTACGCCCAAATATCTGTGCAAAGCACTTATTTGTCACTGTATAGTAACTTTATTATGGTGCCTCGACTCCCAGATGGATGAAGTCGGTTTTAGCAGAGAGTGCCATAATTGACAACCCACAGTACATGAAATGCGTCTACCTCTCCGCCGGCTAAACTGTAGTAGTCTCAGACTCGTGGCGTGCTGGAGTGCGTTTTCTGAGATACATCACAAATCTCTTATGCAAAACAATGGCTTTGCTCAAGAGGCATTTGAGGTGAACCACACCTTAAACATAAATATGTTATTACATTATTTGCTCATTACCATGAAATGGATGGCAATTTTTGAACCAGGTACGTCATATTACCTGTTGCTGAAAGCCTTAACTTGAATTGTTACAATGGAAATGTACATTTAGTTGACACACACACATTGCATACAATTTGTGTAGTTGTGTACAAACTATGGTTTACTATTGCAGAGCGTTAGTAGTATGTTCTTGCAACTAGCTTTGAACATCTACGATATGTACTCTAAACATTTACTTCGACGAGGACGGAACATAATTACATGATCAAACAAACTTACCTGTAAGTGATGTTCGATCATAATCATGTGAGGTCCTCGTCGAAGTAAATAGCTCCCTCCCTTCCTATGTATCACCCAATAACTTGCCGTTGAAGTGAATGGAGGTTTAGAGGTGGCCAGAGGGGAGAAAGGTAGTGGGAAGGGGCGCGGTGCCGGTTTCCTTCTCTGCGCGCGCTTTGAAATCATGGCGGTTGGGTACTACGACGAGGGTACTACGATATGTATCCTAAATATTTACTTCGACGAGGACTCCACATAATTAAGATCGAACATCACTTACAGGTAAGTTCGTTTGATCATGTCATTTTCACTATTTCAACGCTCTCAGATAAATCAGCTTCCCAGCTAGTCTCGTAATAGATGAAAAATCTGTTCTGAATAACCTGCTGTTAGCTGAACAAAATTTGGCGTTGTTGTAGCCTGTTACACTTAACAAGTTTTCGTTTCCGCTACTGGACTACAACTTTCTAGATTGGTCCGTTTTCTTCCGCTGTGAACTTTCTTGTTGACGAATGCAGTTCCTTTGTAGCTGAGGCAGGCAACGACCGAGAACTTCCTTGAATTTTGCAATCCATTTCGTTACTCTTGGGATTGCATATTGTTGGGTTTAATTATGAGAATGGAAGCATCTCGCAACTCTTCAAATATACTAGAAAATATTTCAGTGGGTTTCTAGAATTGTTATGAGTTCCTTATACCAGAAATTGCAAGCGAAGTTCTTATCATGGCTCATCATCCTTTCCCCGATGACATTCATATGAGAAGATATTATTTAAAAGTCAGATTTTCCTAGAAGTTGCTTCAAAATAGAGAAGTTCTTACCTTATTTAAGAGATGATGATGTGTGAAACAATAACATCTGTGAAGTAAGTATGTACATTGTATTGACATCCATGCAGCTTCTATAATAGAATACAATATAGTAATAGAAACATATTCATTTGATTTTTCTATTAACTTTTATAGACTGCGAGAAGACCGTTGATTGGTGGGTAGAATTCTGATAATTTGATAATTGTAAAATACTTCACTATAACAAACGTTGATACTTCGTACTGGAAATAGTTCGTATGAGAAGAGAAGTACCGAGTCTACATATTTGACTATATATAGTAAGATCCCAGGGCTGTTAGGCAGAACTTATTTTCTGGAATACAAAACGTGGGATATTCTATAGCGACTACACGTACTTTGAACCTGTTAAGATGACGGATTTACAGGTGAGAGGTGAGAAAGGTAAGTAAAAATAAGGCTAACTTAACTTTAATTCTCATGGCCGTTTTTTATATAAAATATACTTTGTAACACGTCATTACAAAGTTCGAAGTACATGTACTGAGTGATAAAAAAGATAAACACCCACGTATGTTTATCCGATTTTAATAATTTTTGGCATATATTTATGTTCAGTGTCCGTTACTAGTAAAATGATTTAATTTTCGACTTGACTCGTCAATTGACTGCAGAATCTGGTTCAATAGTGTGTTGAGGATCCACGATTCCTTATACACTCATTGCGTGGGCATCGTGCTGATAAGGTGATCGATATCCTGTTGGGTATCTCATTTCAGGCTACTGCAACTTTGTGAGTAAGTGCTGCTAAAGTCTGTGGAGGGTGTTACAAATTCAAGACATGTTCAATTGGAGATAGGTCAAGCGATCGTGGTGGCCAAGGTAAACGGTTGATGCGATGTTGATTCATGAAGGCTAGCGATCCTCTGGTAACATGCAGTCTGGCATTGTCTTGCTGAAAAATCGGGATTTGGATGATGTCTAGGTATGGAATAATATAAGTCTCCACTACCTCCTGTATATAGCGCCGGGCAGTCATATTGCCCCTGATGAAGATTAGTCGTAATCTGCTACCATAAGCAACAGCACCCCATACCATAACTCCCACGGTGTGGTGAACGTGACCCTCTCTGTCAAATTGTGAGTCACGTCTGTCACCAAGTCGCCTTCTCACTCTTGCCCGACCATCGTGCATCCAGAGCAAACAGCTGCGCCGATGTTCAGCTGTTAGAGGTAAGCACCCCATGTGGACGATATGAAAAAAGGCCAAACTATCGTATTGGGCGATATACAGTACGCATACCAACCATCCTTCTCTTCAAACCACTGGTTAGCGACGGCTTGAGTACTACTGAACCTGTCTCTGAGAGCCAGAAGTCTTAACCGGCGGTCTTGTCGCTCGGTGGTCCCTCTGGGACGTCCAGAATCGCTCGCTCGCTGTCCTCGGCTTTCCTGAGTCCTTGTTCATGGTAAGAAAAGTCGATTTGTAAAAAATTCTTGAATTCTAGTATACATAATTATGTAGGTGTTTACTATTTTTGTCACTCAGAATTTAAACACTACTCAACGCCCTAGAAAAAAAAAATATGTCTGACAGCCCTGGGATCTTGCACTAACATTTTTTCCTACATGAGCGATGGTCGTCATGCTACATAGAGTTTATGTATATGTACTCTTGAAATTGCAAACATCAAATACAAATTTAGTTAAACGCATACATGAGGCTCAAAATTAAGTTCCAAACACGTTCCAGTAAAACCAATATTTGAATAGAACAAGTTCATCCTAAGACAAAGCTAAGAACGTTATGTTAAACTGTGTTTGAATTATTAGACATTGTATAATTAATGAGATGAAGCAATGTTCAACAGAAAGAGAAATAAAATAAATCAGCCCGCGCAAAAGGAACAGTTGATACAGCAGCAAACATTCTGTGAAATATAATATTACAGCCATATATCACTAAAGTATTGGAATATCTAGTGATATATTTCTGCACTCCACAGTAGATGCATCCGAGTCGATACATCATATTCATGTACACCTACTATTTCGAATATCAAGGATTGCACACAAATTTATATCTCTGTAAAAGATGGAGACCATTCGGTACGCGAGGTTACTTCGTTTGAGCTGATACGAATAAAGCAATATAAAAAGGAACTTAAGCTATTGGGTATCCTGAATTGCACAAGCAATTTGTCGAAGACCTCAAATATGACCAAAAAACTAACACTACCGGTATTATATGTTTTTGCGTTATAATGATAATATTAGATGGTCTTTATTAATCATTTTAGATGCTCTGGGAAATAAAAATAAAAAATCAATAACAACGATCAAATGATGAAAGCCCAAAGCTGATCTTCTGGTAACTCTCGGGTAAAATAACGCTCAAGGCAAATATATAAAAACGACGTATACTAGAAAAAATCATGTTCGTTTGGCACAAGTTAGCCCTTCTGAGAAAAAAGTTAGCCACGAATATGTATACCAAAAAATTGAATGACCTTCCCCCTATTGGCTTTCACTATGAACAGTGCACGCAGCGCACAGTAATGTGGAAGCGATTGCCACCTGTGACGTACAACTACCGACGTCAGGGGAGGACGTCGCACGTATCGACACTCGAATGTGGAAGATAGTTTTAAGGGTGAATGTACGGAGAGATCTAAGATGAGTGAAATATGCCTAATATATGTGTAGAACCATTGGGGTTGAGGGTGTACAAATATACCAACGCCAGAGAATCAAAATATACCTCCCCATTCCCTGCAACACCTAAACATAAATGTTGAGCCGCATAGAAAATGTTTTCCTGAAGTGATCAGGATATTCTAATACGTCAAGAAACAAAAGTTGAGGGTTTTTTTTTTCGTTTTTGGCATTTTTTCTCTGCCGACACTACAGATTTTGAGAAACTACAAAGCTTTTGCGTCCCAGGCATAGTAGTGACATTGTATACAAATTTCATCACAATCCAAGCGGTGCTTTTCAAGCTATAGGCAGTTGATAGATTAGCGAAACACCGATAGACAAACAGACAGACAGACTGACGAAAATGAGTGACTTCGCTTTTTGTGATGTGGTACATACATGTCATATAACACCCAAAGAACATAATATCTCATTTTCGAAAATGTTCGCGATTACAGTACTTCCCCGCCAGTACGCGGGTAAAACACAAATATTTTTTATAAGACCATAATTCTTTTTTTGGAGTTACATTTATGAAATAATGATACTCAATCAGCATTTTCAAATTTTACGAATACATGGAAATAGGCACGATCGAAATCCGTGGGTAGTACCGAGTCAGTCTACTTTTCAGAAAGCTTTTTTTTGATATGTTGAGATTTTCTGCCTCTACCGAGTCTGATAGACAAAGTTGTCACAATCAATTTTGAAAAGGTTCTTTCATCTGCTGTAGCTACAAACTGGATGATCAAAAATAGGAAACACAGTACTTTCACCGAGCGTACGATCTACGGAGTTTGTAGTTAAGCATGCGGTCTCAAAAATTAACTCTTCACGCACTTTTTTTCTCGCGTCAGGGCCCCTGAAGCATCCCGTATCATGTATACCATTGATTCCCAAAGTGGTCTATATCGACCCCTAGGGGTCTATGACAACCTGCAAGGGGTCTACGTCAGCGAAAAAAAAAATTGCGGTTCCATGAAATGAATATGGGGGTCCACGATTGTGGATCTCAACACATTCACTGATAGTACCTATTTACTTACATCATACTATCTTATAATATCAAAACATATACATTATTTATAAAAGTACCTATGAAGTAAAGAATTTATTATATATATGTTTATAAAATTGTGTAAGTTGTAGGATGTTGGTATTCGCTTTGTGGTCGCAATAAATTTTGAACTTGTAAAAACCTGAGAGTCGCAGTCTCAGAGCTTCGCTACCTTGCACTGACTTGTTCAATTCGTCACTCTATAAATACGAATGTGGGACAAATACGTTTATTCGTTTCCTGAATCTTGAAAAGGAAAGTCTTTAGAAAATATTTTAAAAAATATAAACAGATAGTATATCACACAAATTATAGTGAGTCAGTGTTACTTTGTTTGAGAGTGCTGGAGAAAAGTAAGTACATTATCTTTTATTAAATTTTAGTTTTGTACTCGTAGTTAGCAAAGATAGATAAATTACGCCAATCATGACTTTAGCTTTAGTAGTTAAATATTCAATTATGCAAAATTACACGAGTACTCCTCAATAGTTTCTTTTTGAAAGTTTTAGCAATCGGTAATATAATTACAGTGCAATCTCCGTAATTCGAGCTAATTGTTGCAAGAAGATGTTCGAATTATGGAATGTTTTCGGAAAAATCAAAAAATATTTTTAATATACAGCTGCTGGATTTTCTGTCTTATTTAAATAATTTAATTTTGCCCACAGATGACTGATGCCATGTCCGAATCTAATAAGAAATGTAGATGTGTTGATTATTTGAAATTTGGCTTCATTCCATCATTGCCGGACAAACAATCGTCTATGTGCCTTTTATGCAACAAAGTTTTGGGCAATGACGCTATGAAACCATCTAAACTGCAAGATCATCTGAGAAGATGCCACCCTGATAAAACAGAGAGATTTGAAATACTTTCAAACACTCAAACATAAATTTCAGAAGAGACCTACACCGGACAGAATGTTCGTTTCGACGTCACAAAGAAATGATGATGGTTTGCGGGCGTCTTACATCTCGTTACTTATAGCAAAATCCGGAAAACCGCATACTATCGGAGAGAAGTTAATTTTGCCAGCCGTTGAAGAGGTTTTAAAAATTGTTTTACACAAACCTGCATCTGATATCATTAAAAGGATTCCCTTAAGCAACAATACTGTTGAAAGACGTATTGATGAAATGAGTTCTGATATTGAAAGCTTCTTATGTAATTATTTGCAAACGACCCATTTCACTATACAACTGGACGAGACAACTTTACCTGATAATGCAGCATTATTATTGGCATATGTTCGTTTTATTATGATTCAAGGAATCTACGAAGAACTGCTCTTCGCAAGAACTTTGATAACCGACACCAAAGGTGAATCAATATTTCATGTTTTGAAGGATTACTTCATTGAAAAAGCAATTCTTTTATCAAATATAATATCAGTAGCTACAGATGGAGCACCTGCCATGGTTGGACGTTATCGTGGATTTATAAGCTATTTAAATCAAAATGTGTCAGGGGTGTTACCAATACATTGCGTCATCCATCGACATCATTTAGTTGCTAAAAATTTGAGTGTTAGATTGCATGAATCACTTCATTTAGTCATTGATGCAGTAAACCGTTATTTGCGCAGTTGTGTGAAGAAAATGACGAACACTTTCATCAATTACTCCTTCACACTGAAGTACGCTGGCTGTCGAAAGGCTTATGTTTGACAAGATTTTTTGCACTTTTTGAGACTATTCTTGAATTTCTGGATACTAAAGATAAAATTTTAAAAGAAAATTTAACCAAGAGGAAAACAGACATCGCCTGTTTAACAGATTTGTTTACAAAATTTAATATGGTTAATTTGCAATTACAAGGCGACAGTTTAAATTTGATTAAAACAAAGTCCATCTTATCAGCGTTTCTTGCCAGAGTTAAACTAATGAAGCAAAATATTGGTTTTCTCAGTTCCCCAATTTGTCACAGACAAGCTGCCAGGAAGACGACGTTTCAACTTACGTTCAACATTTAAATGCCCTCTATTCAGATTTTGAATCTAGGTTTGAGGATATTTTGACTACGGTAATACCACCGTGGATAATTAATCCATATGGTGACATAGAAGAAACGAATGTCATAATACAAGAGGAACTGACTGAACTAAGTGCAAACGAAGAACTTAAGGTTCAGTTTAAAAACGGATGTCGGCAATTCTGGCTGCAAAACAACGTACCCGTTACTTATCCCGTATTATGGAATATAGCGAGGAAATTTTTAATTTCCTTTCCATCGTCATACCTAGTGGAAAGGGGGTTCAGCGCTGTTACCAATCTCCTAACGAAAAAAAGAAACAGACTGGACATCATTAGTCGAGGAGATTTAAGATTAACCCTTCATCCTTCTCACTAAAAATATTGACTTATTGCTTATGTTATTTTATTTATAGTTTATTTTATGTTTATTGGTGTCTGACCAATAAATGCCCGCATTGGGAATAAGGCTTATGTTTGACAATATTTTTTGCACTTTTTGAGACTATTTTAGAATTTCTGGATACTAAAGATAAAATTTTTAAAGAAAATTTTATGAAGAGGAAAACAGACGTCGCCTATTTAACAGATTTCTTTACAAAATTTAATATGGTTAATTTGCAATTACAAGGTGACAGTTCAAATTTGATTAAAACAAAGTCCATCTTATCAGCGCTTCTTGCCAGAGTTAAACTAATGAAGCAAAATATTGGCCGGGGCGTTTTCTCAGTTCCCCAATTTGTCACAGACAAGCTGCCAGGAAGACGACGTTTCAACTTACGTTCAACATTTAAATGCCCTCTATTCAGATTTTGAATCTAGGTTTGAGGATATTTTGACTACGGTAATACCACCGTGGATAATTAATCCATATGGTGACATAGAAAAAACTAATGTCATAATACAAGAGGAACTGACTGAACTAAGTACAAACGAAGAACTTGAGGTTCAGTTTAAAAACGGATATCAGCAATTCTGGCTGCAAAACAACATACCCGTTACTTATCCCGTATTATGGAATATAGCGAGGAAACTTTTAATTTCCTTTCCATCGTCATACCTAGTGGAAAGGGGGTTCAGCGCTGTTACCAATCTCCTAACGAAAAAAAGAAACAGACTGGACATCATTAGCCAAGGAGATTTAAGATTAACCCTTACAAAATTGACGCCAAATCTTGATAATTTATTATTAAAGCATTAGGTTCATCCTTCTCACTGAAAATAATGACTTATTGCTTATATTACTTTATTTATAGTTTATTTTATGTTTATTGGTGTCTGACCAATAAATTCCCGCATTGATTTTTTTAAAGAACCCCCCTTTATAGAAAATATTTTTTTTTAAATTATTCTGAATATTCAAGGATAGGTACACATTAAAATTCGTTAATTTTTTGCGTATTTTTAGATATCTTAAACGTATAAGAAGCAGAATTTAATCAAACTAACAGTGAAATTATTGTAGAACATACGTTTATGTTATAATTAATAAATGAACTCGCTTATTATACTATTTTAAGTAAAAAACTTTTTTTCTATTATTTTTCACTTTGTTTTTATTTTATCCCTCTTATTTTTTTTCCATGCGGGCACTTATTCCCAATGCGGGCACTTATTGGTCAGACACCTGTTTATTTAATGTTACGTATATTTCACATAACAGATACAAAATTTTATTTTGAGTAGTTTTAATTTAAATTCAATTAATAAATGTATAAATTAACATGTGTTTTTACTTTAACTTTTTAACACTAAACTTCACTACAGTTAGAAATTTACAGGAAATCAATATCAGGTAAGTAGGGGGTCTACCCAACACGGAAAAACATGGCAAGCGGTCTACGACACAAAAAAGTTTGGGGAACTCTGATTTATACGGCGGTTACTACGTTCCTAGACCAAAAATTGACCCTTGGGGCGAACTCAAATCGATCAGTTCTAATTTGACTGATCCTAGTGGACGTGATTTAACATCCGAAGTTCATTAACAGATCAACAGTTTCGGAAGCATAGATGGAAGTATATCTCTGAATGTACTGTACTGACGAGTGCTGACCCTCGCTTAAATCGACCATCACACTCTATCCTCGTTATCCGAGTATACAAAGCACGATCGCTAGATCCTACTCTCAATACCGTTATTCCGTAACGATTCCACGAACTCCGGATACCCAACTGCTACCAACAGCGAAGAGAAACACTGCAACTATCACGTTGCAGGCATTATAACTGTATACAAACATCCGACTGACATGCAAATGATGATGGATATCAATATTTATTCATGATTTGGCGCGGATGCCCTTCCGTAAAAATTGTTATCCGAACACCACTTCCAACAGAAAAAAAGACAGGGGTGTTAGTCCGATCCTCATGGATTTTGAGGTCAGAAAAATTGATTCCGTGCTAAAATTTGATATGGTAGTACGTATCTATGGCATACGAAACTCATTTTCAAGGTGCAGTATGTCAAAGTTGAGGGGCTAGACCAGACTAGCTAGAACCGTATTCCGTGTCTCTCACACCCCTAGCTAGCATATTACGCTACCTGCAGGAAACCATAATCAATCAGCACATAATGTTTGCTCAAATTGTGCGTAAGAGGCTGAGCTGGTCCAAGCCTGTGCTTTTTTTTATTGGGAGCGTGTAGTTTCCAGTCGACCAATCACCGCGATGAATTCACGCATTAGCCTGCTGAACCTTGTTTTGACTGTCAGTACGTCGAAAATTAATTTTGTATAGGAATTAAAACCACTCCATACCCTACACGACACAATAGGCTACTTAACTCATTCTGATTTCATAAAATAAATGAACCTTTCTTTAAGTATTTGGCTTGAGAAAACAACTCCAATTTAAAAAAAAAATATTTTTAATATGAGAGAGATGTATCTGTAGTTGTCTCTATTAATGAATTACTTCCCAAACCAGCAAGACCATTGATAGAATGACGCCAAATTATTTCAATTTTAGTCAATATTTTTTTATTGTATGATCAACTACTTTGCGCTAACTGGAGCTTTCTTGATAGCCTAACGAATGTTGAAGAAGCTTGTAAGCAATTTGAGCCTAAGATCAAAAGAGACAGTAACACTGCTCATAAAGTTATGTAAGTAAAACGAGATGATATAAAGCGAGATCCGTCAGAGTTTTGGTCTTTTGTCATCAGCAGGAGAGGTCAAGGCTCTATACCCAAATATGGTATATGATAACATAGTTTGGATATAAGTGACCCTCAAGACATTTTGAATGGCTTTGCTGACTATTTTCAAAAATCGTTCATAAACAGTTCAAGTGGTAATACTGACTCTACTCAGACAATTGGATATAGCTCTTTAATTTTGACGAAATTGAATACAGATGAAGTTCACGAAGCCTTGAGAAGACTAAAACCTAAATTAAGCTCGACTAGGTGCAATTCCTACTTTTGTATTGTTGTATTGTGTGTTTGCAAAGCATCTAGCAATGATGTATAACCTTTCGCTAAGTAATGGTGTCAAGGTCTATCTGGTTGATATGAGTATAGGAAACAAATGTGATATTGAAAATTTCAGGCAAATCACGATTATCAACGTTTCAGAAGTGTTTGAGTTTCTTATTTATGATGCAGTTTATTGGCATGTGCATAATACTTGAATAACTCAACAGCATGGTTTCATGAAGAAGCGATCAACAGTTCCAAACTCATTCTGGAACTTTGGAGTGATTAGTCATCTCCTCTCACTTATAAAATCCTATCTATCTAAGAGAGTCACATACGTAATGCACAATGGCTGCAGGTCTAACAGTTATACGATTACATCTGGTGTCCCTCAAGGGTCTGGCCTGGGGCCACTATTTTCTATTATGTTTATAAATGATGTACACGAATTCATTCAACTAGATGTCCAGTTTCTCCTGTATGCTGACGATCTCAAGCTTCTTTGTTAGATTCGGTCTCTTGATGATTGTGGAAAGTTACAATGTAACATCAACATATTGGACAGCTCATGTAGCAAAAATTGCTTACCTTTACGTAATGCACAATGGCTGCGGGTCTAAGAGTTATATGATTACATCTGGTGTCCCTCAAGGGTCTGGCCTGGGGCCACTATTTTCTATTATGTTTATAAATGATGTACACTAATTCATTCAATTAGATGTCCAGTTTCTCCTGTATGCCGACGATCTCAAGCTTCTTTGTTAGATTCGGTCTCTTGATGATTGTGGAAAGTTACAATGTAACATCAACATATTGGACAGCTCATGTATCAAAAATTGCTTACCTTTAAATGATGCGAAGTTTAATGTGGTCAGTTATACCAGCAAAACCCAAGCAATCGTATTTGGCTATGATATTGGTGGTGTGCCTCTCAATCGCTTAGGCGAAGTCAAGGATTCAGGTGTCGTTTTTAATAGTAAGTATTGCTGCAATAGTCAAATGGAGACAATTATCGCTGAGTGTTACAAAAGATTCAGCTTTATCATACGCTGTGGTCGTGAGTTACAAGACATTAATACAATTAAGCTTTTGTGTTGGTCACTAATGTTCGTTCAAAGCTTGAATATGGATCACTAGTTTGGCAGCCTTTCTATAACTTCTGGATAGATGAACTTGATAATATCCAGCGACGATTACTAAAGTACCTACATTTCGAAGAAAATGGCAGTTAAAAAATTGTAGAAGAAGCCTTTGAACTAAAAAGTCTCAGGGGAAGGCGTGAATAGTGCTGCGTTCATTTTGTGCGTAATATATTGGATATTGTACAATTGTATCAATTGCTGCAATCTATTTTATAAATTTTATTTTCAAATTATAGACAGTTTGATGCTTATTATTTGCCTACCCCTAGAACAAGCATCTTACAGTTCTCATCACTATTTTACTCTTGTGGTAAAGATAATGACGCTGCAGAACAGTTGGATATCTTTCTGTGACGTTTCGTCAGTCTTTTTGGCACTATGATATTTGTACATATTTGTAAATAGCACCTCTGTGTTCGAACTACCTACTCTTGCTTGTATTATAAATTATTATTTTTTTCTGTAGTCCTGAATGTGTCCTACTCTGTGAATGGCTGTGGCTGTTGAGTAATGTATAAATAAGTAAATGAACAAATTTGAAAAAATTAAGGATTTTATAAATACATATTGATAAAATGAAAGCTGAGGCAATTTACTATAGGACAACACGTGTATTACTTCCACAATTCTTATCTCGGAGCGGTGAATAAGGTGATAGTTTAACAGTACTCTGACGGTTGTGGGCGATTCTAGTCTACAGGCTCAAAATTTTCGAAGAAAGAGAATCTTCATGGTCTGAATCTTAAAGTAATATAGTCTTGAAGGTGACATCTCTTCCGAAAGGTTATACACTACCGCTCAAATATTTTGGGTCAGTAACTTTTTTTAAGAGAACTTAAAATAAATAAGGCATATATGACATTGATTGATTATTACCATCTATAATACGACTATTCAAGCTAAGGATGTATTAAAAGCAGTGAAACACCCCTTAAAAGGGAATAATGTAAACATCTTTAGAGACGCCGATATTTTTGTTAGTTCATTGCAGTCATAAATCGGCCGAATTCCTGCCACTGCTTCCTTTTTTTGTAGTATGTATTATGTTCGGCTTAATATGATATATAAACATTCAGGTTATCAATGAAACAAAGTAAAAATTGTACGTAGTTTAGTATAAACTACTAGTCGATGTGCCAGGGTCAGTTTTTTCTAAAGTAACCGAAAATGGTAGAGACGGGTAACATTTCTCTTGAAGAACGGGGTGCAGTGTGTGCCTTACGTGATGACGAATTGCCAATTAGAGCGATTGCTGAAAGGCTGCATATAGGACGTAACAAGGTGTCTCAAATTTTGAAGAATAGGTGAGAAACAGACAGTGTCGTAGATCGTCCACGCCCTGGAAGACGCAGAATTACAACTCACCCACAGCTTGAATAGAACGAGGGAAAACCCTGTATGCGTGTCTACGGTAAAACGCCGCTTACAAAGGGCTAACCTTACAGGATGTGTAGCAGCACGTAAGCCACTCCTGCGACCTATACACAAACGCAATCGGCTAGCATGGGCCCAAAAACACAAGGATTGGACCATTGACGATTGGAATCGAGCCCTTTGGTCGGATGAATCCAAATTTGAAATGTTCGGATCTCGATGACGGCAGTTTGTACGCCACCAACCCCGTGAACGGATGACTCCGCAATGTTTGCAGCCCACTGTTAAGCATGGAGGTGGGAGTGTAACGGTTTGGGGATGTTATGCTGTAAATCAAACAGGAGATTTGGTTCGTATTGAAGGTCTAATGCGAAAAGAGCAGTATTTGGAAATATTGGAAAACCATGCCGATCGCTCAGGACAAAGGATTGTTAGGAACAATTTCGATTTTCAGCAAGACAACGACCCTCAGCACTCATCTAGACTATGCCGCAATTATTTGGACCAGCTGCAAGATTTCGGTGCAATGAAAATCATGACGTGGTCTTCCCAGTTTCCAGATTTGTCTCCTATCAAGTATTTGTGGGATGAATTGGACAGACAGGTGAAGCAATAAGAGCCTACTAGTGCTGCAGACTTGTGAGCCAAGCTGCAGGAAGCGTGAGTATCCTTATCACCAATTATTCTTGAAAAATTGATACGTCGGATGAGTCGTGTCTGTAATGCAGTTATTCGGGCTGGTGGTGTACATTTCGATGAATCACGAATTTAAAGTAATTTTGATAGAAATAAGTTACCAACTAATTAAGTTTCAGTGGAAAACAGTTTCTTTTTATTTTTTTGATTAAACACACTGTACGGTTTGATTTCCCTCAAAAAAATCTAGTGTCCCAAAACTTTTGAGCGGTAGTGTACATATGAGTTGAGCTAATTCCGCTTTATTTTCATAGTAATGATAATACATGAGTTTTTCCCCAAACGATAATATTTCTAGAATATCGTTTGTTTAGAGTGAGGCGGTACCTTAACTACCATCATGCCAAATCTCAGTCTATTATTGATTTTCCTAAGGTTTTGATAAAATGTTCCTCCGGAGTACTGTACTATTATCTGAACATTACCGAATGGAAGAGACGGGGTGGTGACGAGAAATGAGTTGTAAAACGTGGGTGTTACAGCAGTTGATTTTTGCAGAGTTGTTGACATAGTTTATGGACGAATGAGAGCTGTGATAATCGAGTATGCATATAAACCAGTGCTCGTTTTTATTTTCATGTGACTTGACTGAAATAAATTTGAGAAGATATTATTGGTTTAGAAGCTCTACGTGATTTTTGCGGATTCCTAAAATTCGTCCATATGGATTTCAACTGTCCACAGAAATTGCTGTAACATGTAAAGCATAATAAGGTATCTCGTACTTGAAGCGCGTCTATGTGCAAATGGTGGTTGCTATTGACAGACGTGCATATATAAAAATTTTGTGAATAAAAAGCATTGCTTCAGTCATCCTAGACCGTTTGGATTCAATTTTATTTAAAAAATAAAATACTTCTCTTTGATCGAGCAATTCGTCCCGTGTATAATATTGGCTTTAATAAGTTAAGGCACTTCAGCTCTTATTACGCGAATTTCAGTTCAGTGCCTTAGATATTATCCCGAATTTCGTTTATACCGATACCGACAGCCTACTTATTCATTAGCATACCCATTCAGTGAATGACCATTCCATACAGACTGTTCAAGATTGCATATTCTCTGAATACCAGCCAATTAGGGTCGAGTAGGGATGTCAGTAAAACACAGTGCACTGTTATCATAATGTTATTCACTTTAATAAAAAAATAATAAGTCCTCTTAGTGCTTACAAATATAACGCATTTCTTATTATCCATTGCTTCAACAGGTGTCGTTGTTGCTCCAAAGTGGACCATCGCTTAGACTTGTTATACACCATTCCTCCAAACGACTAGTCTAAAACAGCTATCCTTAATAAACAACAACTTGGGAAATGGGCGCATGTGCGATTCGAACCCCCATCTTCTATACAGCACCAGATGTTAATCTACTTTCACGATAAACTGTTAGGGGCAAATGTAATCTTACCCATGCCACTGCTCGTTGTTCTCTCAAGCGTCCTTGGTGCCTTATCTGGCGGCGTTCAAGTGAAACAGAACCGGATTGGTAAGGGATATCCAATCGCGTTCTAGTTGCTCCACGCCGTCTCGTGGGCGCACCCCACGGTGGCACCATGCGACGACAGTAACCTGTATACGATAATTTGGATGAGCGCATTCGCAACAACGAATATCTTTAGTAAACGATAAGTTGAGAGATAGGAAAAATGGGCGCCGGCCTCCAGATGGGACACCATGGCAGTTTGAGAGAACAAGGAGCAGTGAAGTGGGTAGGATTAAATTTTCTTCTTACAGTCGAGCCCAAAAGTTGGCTGACAGCTGGAACTGTAGATTGATTGATTAGGTCGGCTCTACGAAATGGAGGAAATGCGGGTTCGAATCCCGTAGGCGCCCATTTGTCCTACCTTTCAACCAGAGATGCCTGTTACGGCAGACTGCTCCACTATGCACGTGTACTCACACTTTTTACATGAACATGCCTCAGACATAGACGTACCCTAAAGTGACTAGATATTCACAAGAATTATTCAGGATCTTGTGAGCTATCCGCCATTGATACTGGCAGCAAAGACACTACCAATGACATAACAAGTACCCATTTCCTCTCTGGTCTTAGGAAGTATAAGCAACAAAAGCGAAAGTGGTAAAACATTAAGGCAGACTGAAGGACCATATCCATGGCACATTTTTTAAACCCTCGTTCCAGAACATGTTAAAGAAAATGAAAGGTGCTTTCCTTTGATCGCCTGCTCCATTAAACAAAATTGTATCGCCCAATTAGGGTGCGCTCAACATTATTCTCGAGGTGGGTATATAAAAGCCTAGGCGCTTAATAAGGATAAAGTTGGATGTCGGAATAACTTCCCTTTCAAGACTAAGCACCTTCAGTAGCACAAAGGGAAATTTGTAAACAACAGAGCTATCCGAATGAATTGCTGGAGGAGAACGTAGGATGTCATGCAGCTTCTATTAATTGATTTACGCCTGAATGATCATAGCTTATTGCCGTAGGAGGTAGAAATGAAATCAACACCGTGAAATGGCGCGTATTGTCTTAGCCAGCGAATTCGAGTAACTTAGAAGGAGTCAAGCTTATATGATTCCTAGGTGGCATTTGTCGCTGAATTAACTCAATCCTAATGCATGGCTAATCTAATTACCAATGCAACAAACCAATACATTAGTGTACACGCCTTCCTTTGAAAAGGACATTCCAGGGCAGAAATATTATCTGTTTCCGATGTGAACGATCCGATCTTCAAAACAGGAATATGTTAAGTGAGGCAAAGAAGCGTAAGCTTATATGAATTACAGCATATGAAAAATTCCAACATATTTTGTCTTGGAAGGTTAAAACACAAAAAATATCTTCATCAAACAGGAGCAATTGCGAAGTACCAAATATTGGAAATAGTAGGGCACCTTGTTTGAACCCCACCCGGTTTTTCTAAATAGCTGTCTATATTGTATATGATTCAGGCAGATCCTTGGCTACAAGCAAGTACATTATATAGCAATTACGTCTATCATATTGTGACTTTGTTGTTCCAATAAACATATAACTACTTTCTTCAATTTTATATATGTAAAATTTTTTTCGGGGAGTGCTGAGGTTCCATAACAGAAGCTCGTTGTTCTAAAATGAGAAAACGGAAAATTACTATTTATAAAGCAAAAGTTAAGGCCCTTACAAAACGAAAATAGATAAGTCTCAAAGTTAGGGCTGCCGGCTATCCCAAGGTCAGGGATGTTCAACCATTTTGCTGAGTAAGCATTTTCACCATCAAACTCTATCGCTCCGAGTATCGCAGTCCTTAAATGGGGCAAAAGCTTAGAAAGTGGAACGCTGTATCGTCCTCCTCCCAGCACATGAGACAGATAAGATGTATTTTCATGCTTTAGCCTAGCGTAGGCTAAGGGCTGATGCAGGTGCTTCTGGCCCCCAGGCTAGCCAGGCAATCAGCTCTCTCGTTACTTGGGCACTCCATTCTGTCCGGGGACTCAAAGCGGGGTCACTTCTTAGAATCGGACCTAACTGTGAAGCAAAGTAGCGCATCTCTGAACTTACCTTGTCCTTGGCCACGGCCTTTAGCGCCGTTGACTCTCAGAGCATATCAATATGCTCCTCTCGGTACACTGCTAAATCACCATTGAAATAGCAAATATATGCCTTTCGTATATTTAACCTCTACTAATGACATGTGACCAAATACTGAGGGCAGCTATTTATTAGTTCTCTGCCATGTCCACATAGCGGCAAAATAATCAGTTAAATCAATTTGATGGACAGCTTGAATCCGTTCTTCCGACTTCACCGGTAAAGCAAACTGGGTCGCTGATAAATAAATTCATATGAAACATAAACATCGCTGGTAATTTGAAGGATCAGCAATTTGGAAAATTTCCAGTCGCGACCACTGACCGAGGCGATGGGAGCTGGAAAACTGGATAACGGGAAAACGGGTTATTCGGCTTCTGGCTGGCTGCCTGGATGCCTCATTAATAATTTACACATGCATCCCTTGGGAACAAATAACTCGAATTCTTGCCAACAACTGCGCCACCGTCTGGAGTCTGAGGTGGTTGTATGTGCAACTGCTGCTGCATTTCTGTTTGTGTGTACGCAATTTTATTTGATTATAACTCGATTAAAGACAAATCATATTTGTACCGATTGTAGGAAACATCAACCAACGAAGGACTCGTCACAATCAACCATCGGCCACGTCATCAAATTTGAAATAATAGTGCTCTCCTAATATAAAATTCAATTTTCAATATCAAACTTCACTACCTTAGTTGGGTCTTCTAATGAATTTAATTGCTTGCAAGGATCTTACATCAAATATTCAAGTCAGTCTTGCTCCGGAAGGAAAGTTTGGCAAACATTTCTCATCAAAAACTTAAATGCCTTGTTTAAAGTAGTAGGTACTTAAAAAAATTGTTCAACGTACAAGATCTGTAAATTAAGTGATGAGACCGGTTTTTTCAATTATTTATCCAAATGTAATTACAATTTTTTATTGTCACCCTCAAAATAACTTCTAAAGCCACACAGTGCTAGAGACGGTTTTTCCACAGCTTCCGTTGTACTGTGCCCAAGTCTGAAGCAAAACCTGATAGCCTGCCATTGCTTGAAATGTACGTTACTCATTTTTAGAACACAATAGATAAAAACTGTTTCCCAAAAAAAAATCACTACGGACAACCAAATGACTCTAACGAGTTCGAACTTGCACTGAAGGAGGATCACATTTTCACCTGTCGCTCCTCCAAGCGCGATGCCTCGAGTATTGGCAGATCGAACGCTACGTTACCAGCCTCATCACTTAATTTACAGACTTCGTAGACAATATTTTTCTTTTGTAAAGGCCCAAGTATCAACTAGCGCAATTTGAGCAACGAAAATTTTATCTGAATCGATTACGGTGAGTCGAGACCTTTACTCGCTCTGGTGATTTATCTTTCCTGATTTCAGAATTGGAGCTCCAACACCTCATATCTTGGACCTATTATATTCCCACAGTTGTTGTGACCCTGTATAGTACGTATGTGTGCTTAGCTCTTCATCTTCCTCAAAACCTCACATTCCTCAATACCTAGTAGTAACGCAACTTGGAAGGAATTGTTTTTGCTATCCCAAAACGTTTAAGTATGTCTTACGTACTGGACAAGGAATAATGTGGGAAGCTAGAAGTACGAGTAGAGGATGCTAGTTGGGCTGGCAGTCATGTCTATGGTTATAAGAAGTTTATTACGAGTATCATATCAAATCTGTCAAAATCATGGATAGGCTATAAAGCAGTCAAACACGAAACGCAAAACGGTTTGTCCGTTTGACAGCTTGATCTTCAAACATACATAGGTACTAGATCCACCTGGGTGACCAAGATCGCTGCCATTCTTTCAAGTTAACTTCTTCAAAACACTGGAGGTCAGACTTATACGTACTGAATCCGAATGTTTGAATCCGTACAAAGTTTTGTAAATGCGGTCAAGGTAATGAAAGCCAAATACTTTTAGAAAAAATTGTTGTCATATAAATTAGACATTTTTTAGTCAGCGAATCCCAATTTTAAGGTATGCCCAAATCTGAAGAGACAGCTAAACACAGTGTTGCAAATATGGCTTCATCAGAGTTCATAAAGTCAACTGAAAGACATTTGCCTTAATAAAAGTTTCCTGCATGCATAGAACTACGTTAAATGATGTTTAATATACGACATTGTCAACGCCGTTGTAACGTTTTAATATACCCAGAAAAAAGTTATTCAACCAGGAAATTCATTAAATTTGCATAAGCCTTGGCTCCGTTCCATATTAAATCTGGGAGTACAAGATGATGATACAGGGTCGGTGCAGACACGTTTTCTGACATTGAGCCGTGTACAAATCTCAAGAAGAACAGAATGTGGAAGACATGCAATATACCCTGGTTTCATTTCCTACGGCACTGGGTGAGGCAGTATTATAATCGCCTAAAATTTCGAAAACGAGATAATGCGTTTTTGGTTTGTTATATGGGCATGTACATCACAAAAGACCATAAAAATCATTTTCGTCGGTCTGTCCATCTGATCACTAATCTTTGAACAGCCCATCTTTCAAGTACCGTTTGGACTTCGATGACATTTTTGTGCAAGGTTACTACTATGCCAAGGACGAAAAACACGAAAAAATAAAAATCGCCAAACTTCGTTTCATGACGTTGCGGAGGCTCTTGATTATTTTCAGAAAAATATTGTAGGGGTTGTAATTGGGACGTTGTAGGGGTAGGGGATGGTATATCTCTCTTTTTTTGCTGTGAAATATTTATACGCTTCCAACCCTAGTAAATTCACGCACCTTTGTCGTACATTCGTCCTTAAGATATATACAGACGCGACGCGCGATCGGTCGGAACGACGCCACGGGGACTTTCGTATGCCAAACTTTGCCGGCGTCCGACTTCATTTCCAGCGGGCATGAGGCTGGGGCTCTCGATCCCGAGTTATAATATCGAGGATGGCACTTAGAACATGCTTGTCTGGTGTGCTTCAGCAGCGTTGCCATATGGTCAATAATTTGGGCAAGGAAAAAACTAGCCTAAGCGTTACCAAATGGGTGGGGACTATGGAGTATAAGCTAATTGTATATATACCCGTTTGACTAACCTGACCCATTTAATTTGTTGTCTTACTTGTCTGTAGCTAACTAGCTTTGGTCAAATACAATCATTTTATGAACTGATTACAGCATTTCGTAGGAAGTACAGATACAACCTACTTGACGCCATTTTTTAAAATGCATCTATTTATTTTTAGGGATCGGCACTAGGCTCTCGCCCGATTAGCTAGAAACAAAGTATAAAGTCACCTATTCACAATAAGATCATCTTCGGCATACATCACATGGGATATCAAATTTAATAATATCAAACTATTAACAGAAATAATTGACTACTATAGAGTGTCACCACTATAATAATACAATAGTAGTATGCGGAGCAGCGGAAACAGACAGCCGCTTCAAGAGTTGAAGGTTAGAGCCGCTTCAGATGTAGCCGACGCTCATCGCTGACGGTCAGTGCTGACCGTCAGCACCTATGCTATTTCACATGCTGCGTATGATCAGTTGTTCAATATACATATATGTGCGAATAGCATCGTGCGCGCCGTTGCCGTTTATATTGTTTTACGTAGGAGACGACAACACAAACCGATGGAAAAAAGAGGTTGTGGGTACAGCCCCTTGTACTAGAGCGAAACGTAGCATGTGCATTCGTAACATTATACGCCAGCCTCAGAGAAGATGAAAGAAAATTTTATTAATATTTTAGAATGTCAATAAAATTCTGTGACGAACTGCATTCCAAATTAGATAGTAACTTGAAATTTACTGATAAAATACGAGTTTCTATTTTCTTGTTCAATAAAAGGTATGCAATCTGATATCAACCTTTTTTGTTTACCTGAATCCTTCTTTTCTTGCTCAGACATATTACCAAAATCTGCAATCACTATTTCAGCCACACGTTCAAAGGCATCATATTTCTTATCACGGTTTTTATAATCCTCGCAAGAGAAATCCCAAATACATTTTTCTTCTTGTATTTCAGCTATTAATAGTTCGGTATCAATATAAATGTTATTACTTTTCCTATCACTCATTTTATACACTTTCGGCAAATACCAGCACACCAATAAACAAACCAAATCAGGAAAACACTGCAACACTGCTCGCCAACCATCAGCTTGGATGTCAAATATACCAAATCTACAATGGACCTACCCCGTGCTGATGGTGGGCATCAGCTGGGGCTCAGCTGACGCCCGACGGAAGATACGTGCCGAACGGATCATACGCAAGGCATGTGAAATGATTCATTTACGCTAATACATATATTCATCATCACTGACGGTTAGCACTGAGCGTCGGCTACATCTGAAACGGCTCTTAGTGATTGCAGATTTTGGTAATACCTGTATGTCTGAGCAAGAAAAGAAGGATTCAGGTAAACAAAACAGGTCTATATCAGACTGCATAAGTTTTATTGTACAAGAAATATAAACTCGTATTTTGTCAGTAAATTTCAGGTCACTTTCTGATTTGGAATGCAGTTCATCAAAGGATATTATTGACATTCGAAAATATTTATAAAATTTTCTACAAGGGGTCAGCACTGACCGTCAGCGCTGAGCGTCGGCTACATCTGAAACGGTTCTTAGCCAGGCAGAGTTCGGTAAGATGAAAAGTATGCACAAAAACTGTAGTTTTAAACGACATATGAATATTTACAGATGGCCCCTAGGCGACATGCTGTAAATGGTTTTAACGGAATAGTAGATCATATGATGCATCATTTTGAGGCTTCTTATAAAATATTTATAACCCCAGAATATAAAATTCTTCATTCAGTATGGCAATGGCACGCTGTCAAAGTTGAAAGTTTTTGGGTATTGATTCATAACTCAACAACTGAGTATCAAACCCTATGGCATATTGCAATCGTCTTTTTCTAAATTAGTCAAACCGAATGGGCAATAAAGTCTTGAATACTTCATTCAGTGAATTAAACAAAATATTCCATTCAATTTTATGATACGTTGGTCGCTAGTTTAAACCACTTACATAGAAAGAAAAAATTACTGAGATTTCAACCATTTTTTTTAAGTATAAATGTTCTTCCGAAATTTCATTGTCGAATCATTATATCTGCACTATAAAGAAGGCCAACATATCAGTTGATTTCTCTTTCTACATATGTCGTTTCATTAAGCAGCAAGTAACACTAACCACGGGTAAAAATTGTTGTATCTAATTGCATACTAGGATAGACGCTTCTATAGGGAGAAAGTCCACATAGATAATGTGTGTAATTGAGTGAATGCACGAAGACTTGCAACTTTGACAGTTTGCTAATCCACCATCGTGAAAGCTTGAGAATTTTGTAGTTCAGGAATATTTTTAAATGCGTCAAATGCATACTGTGTATCTACTGGAAATGTCATAGTTAAAAAACTGTAGTCCCTCAATCTGTAAAGAAATCTAATCGAGTATTAGCTTTACCAGGAGGCCATTCATTCTAACTTTGTGGTGGTCAGTACTAGCATGGATCTCATCAACTGCTGGGAAGAAGCTTGTTATCTGTTATCTGAAGTCGAAAGCAGCAACTAACTTCTTCGCTGTATACAAGTCTCATATGAGATTCCGCCAGGACTACTGTCAGGTCAAATATCGTATCATCAGTACGAATGTTTCTACAACGTTGGTATTTAGGTTTTGACTGGCTGCTTCAGTAATTAAACAATTTTTTCAATTGCTTGTGATTTATTGTAATTTTATTGCCAGATGACTCATTTTCAAGTGATGCGTACTGAGGCCGATCCTGTCATAATTGAAAACCCACTCCTATGTTAAACGCCATATAAGTTTAAATTGCTCATACCACTGTTCGGAATTTTCCTTTTTATTGTAGGTTGCCACGTAAATATTAGCATTCCCTACGTTATGAAGCGTTTTGCGTGAACACAGAACTGCATTACGTCTACAATTTCGTGTAGACCTTTTTATAGCTTTCAGAGAATTATTTAGTTTTCAGAGCTTTTGAAACAACAGTTAACGTGGAACTTCTCGGCTCTCGCGATCCATTTGAAGCTCTTGTAGGACAAAAAGCTTAGAACATTATTATTTGGTTCAAATATCGTTAGTTTAGTTACACACGTGTCAGATAACCTGGTTTCAATAGATGTTCCAGTATGAGTTTAGAGACGCTTCACGAATGTCTCAGAATAAAAACCTAGCCTCTCGAATTTATAAAGAATGCGTCACACCAAATAATGGCCAAGTTCCTATGAAACATGTTTTGCGTGGTTTTCCTACGAATTCAAAGGCCTCTGAAAGACACTTCTGGAAACTGGTTTCTTCTAAATAACTATCCAACGACTCTGTATATTTCTAAAGAATTTTTACAGCTTAGAAATTAGTTGAAACCTCACATGACCGTACATAGAAAACGTTCATCTCAGATCGCCAGGGATGCAACAGCCTCAAGGCAATATTGCAATTCTTTACACGGTGTACGCTCAAGGAAAGTCAGATCTTTAAGCTGACAAAAATGTACTAATGCATGTCAGCAACAAATTATGCCATTTTGGTACTAGTTCCGGTATACAGGTCTCGTCATAGTGAAAATATAGAAATTCTGATAGATTTTTAATGAGCAAGACGAAATTTACCAAGATATTTGCTGACAATAGGTACTTGTGTGATAGTCTCACCCTCATCCGAAGATGAGTTACTTTCAAAAATCAATAGAGCCCTTGAAGAATTTCAATACTGGTGCCAAAAGAATCGTTTCATTATCAACTATAAAAAGCAGTAACGATTGAGAGTCTCAATAGATATACAAACCACCCGAAGCTTTCTCTCACCACTAAGGCGGCTCCGACGCAGTGAGTTTCAAGTCATTTACAAGGGTTCAGCTGCTTCAAAACTGACACTCCATTTTTCAATATTTTTGAATGAAATTCATACAGTATGTTGAGAAGATAATTGGCCAGGGTGCTGGGAGAGCACTTTTTGAAATTTTGTTTTTGCACAAGTTTTATGATGGGTTGAAGTGCGTACTTTTTCTGTACAATTTCGCGATTTTTTCAAAAAGAACCTAGTGAAGAAAATGAAAAAGTGGCTCTATATCACCCTGTGCGGTTTTGTTTTCAGCACTGTGTGAAAACTTCTTCCAAGAATATCAAAAAATAAAGCGTCAATTTCGAAGCGCGCAAGCCTCAACAAAACGAATTTTGGACGAATTTTGTCTACTGTTTCGTGCTGCCAACCCAAGCGTTGCGGCGCAATGTGCGGACTAAGAAAGGGCATATTCAGATAACTTGCAGGCCCTACTTCTAATAATATCGCGTAGATAAGTCGTTCTGCAAATAGGTACTCATAATCGCTGATTTTTATGAAATTTCCACACAGGGTTACTAGTATGCCCAAGCTTTGTAGTTTTAGTCCAGTGGCAACGGTGCTATAGGCAAAAAAGGAAAAGTAACAATTGCTGAAACTCCGTTTTTGACGTTACAGGGGTTCCTTATCATTGGCAGAAAAAAATTGTACTGCTTAAAAAGTGGGGGTTGGGGGAAGGTGATTTTAGATGTTGCATCTTTGATATCAGTGAAGCACGTTCTATTATTAAGAAGCTTCTGATCCCAGTGATTACAGGAAATTTAAGTAACGAAAATCCGACGAATAATGTGCTCACGATTTGAAAAAATCAGTACCTGACTCTATAGGTTTGACACCAAGAGCCAACAGATCTATCTGCAACTGCCGACAGTAGGGAAGAATGAATTCGGACGTCACTCTAGTCAAGTATAGGGGAATTTAGCGTGGAACTTTAAAATCATCGATATGTAAAGGAAATATGTTTTTGAGAATGATAATTTGGTAGATTTTATACCTGCATTTTCATTTGAATTTCATGACCCGTGAAATGTACCCATTTCGCCGTTACGTTCAATTTGTGTTCTGCAGTTTGTGATGTTCTTCTGGATATAAGCAGGACATAATTGCCTAAGGTGCTATCAGAGCGTTAAACAAAATTTTGTCTTTGCGCAAGAATTATGGTGGGTTGAAATGCTTACTATTTGTGCTCAACTTCTTGATATTTTAAAAAGGTCCTTGTGGATAAAATCGAAAAAGTGGATCGTTAGCACCCTGTGGACTTTGTTTTTAGCACGGTACAAGAGTTTCATTTGGAAATAATAAAAAATGAAACGTAAGCTGTGAAGTGCAAATCGGTTTTTGGGCGAAATTCGTCCACTGTTTTGTCCTGCCAGTCCACGGGACGCGACGGTGCGTTCCGGATAAGAAAAAATGTATTCAAATAATTTAATATCTTTCCTAAAATAAATTCAAGAACTCAAATAACAGTTCGTTTATTCATATCTGTAAACACAATTATGTTTACAAGGGTCATGTGGTACATGGTAACAATGGAATGAGAGTCATAAAAATATCTTATGCCGTCAAAATAAGAGGAAAGAGCTAGGTAGTTTTTGCAAAGCAATAAACTTATACCTGGATTAAGTACATTTCTTGTCTACTGTAATAGGTAGATGGAGGCGATGCTGCCAGAAATAGATGTGTGCGATCAATAAACTAACCACAAGACTGAACTGCGGTGTCCAATGATTTTTGTATTGCCTTTTTTATTGCGTTACTAGAAAACTCTGTTAGGTATATGTTGGAGTTTACTAGAACTTTACAGCTTGTTGTCTGCCTTCTTCTACAAACTTCACCAAATCGAGACGCTGTCAACCTTATCCTCCGATGAAGGCGCGACAAAGTACAGTCCTGTGATTTGGTGACTTGTTGGATCTGCAAAATCACTTCTTATCACTTTTTTTAAGTTTCCCTAAAAATTTTAGCTTAGCAACCTCCAAATCAATGTAGTTAATGTAAGGTTTTTGATTGAATTCGCCATACAACTATTCATTTTCTTTGGAATTGCTATCCGAATTGTTAGTTATTTTTTTATCAGCTTTTTTTAGTCTGAGTTTTTTTCAAGATTCTTGCGTTTGAGTCTTTGTTCCATCTCAGCGATAAGCGCGGTTGGACTAATGTATTTAGACCACATATACAGGTCGCTGGGTATTGTGGCTCACTACAGCTGCAGCACATCTTCCATGGTATCACCTCTTCTTGCAATACTTTATTTGCTTACCCCATCGTATTTTGCGATTATAGAGTTGAACTGCTCTACACTGTTGTTTACCTCATCATGAATTAGCTCACTGGATTCGTAATGAAAATGGCGACATATGACCCTTTATTGTCCATTATCAGCCTTGATAAAAAAGGCACTCAAGAACAATCACACCAACAACAATTCAACAACACAATATCGACGAACAGTAACAAGGGGAGAAAAATACTAAATGATCACTTGCTGAGTACCAAAATAAGAAATGATTTACATTCTAGATCGCTAATCGAAATCCGACTCTGTTATTATACAAATTTGCCTTGGTATGCACCCGCCATCCTTTCCTCTTTTAAAGTAGCGCCGACAACCGTCTAGGCCCAGCCCACCCTCGTTTCCTTTTCACCATCCCGTTACCTCAGCAGATGGTGCTCGTGATTGTAGGAGCCCCGTTAACGAAAAAGCGATTGAGTCCTCAAACTACACAAGATTTCATGGAATCGAATTAGATTCATTTTTAGCGTGGCATAAGCAAATAAGTTGCATATGCTCTAAATCAAGCATGACTTACTTACTCATTATTTATTAATTTGAAGGATCTACTTGTCACTAAATATTCTATGTCTTATAAATATTCATAATATCACTGTGTACTCTGTCATTTCATATTGTATAGTAATATGTAATGTAATATATTCTATAACTCTGTTTACAAAAGATCTCCAGAACACGCTGGTAGCTATCCTTTCAACATGCCTCCAACACATACAAGGGGAACATCATCTGTTTATAATTTCAAAAGAGAAGTTAAGAAAATTTTAACAAACAAATGATTTTACACTGTTGAAGACTATGTGGATTTTTTCATGAATCACACTTATGTGTGGGATTTTTTGCTACAAAAATATTTTACCTTTGTTATCTTTTTAGTCACCGTCCTGGGATGATTTGACTAATAAAAATCCATTATATTGCTTTGTATTGTAAGAGTTGTCAGATCACTTATTCGAGCTTTTGAATTTATCGGATTTCTGGGGGATCGGCTGCAGTGCAAGTCGATAGCAGCTCAAATATCAAGTCACAATTTTACAAGGTATTAAAATTCAGCGATATTGCGTTAGGGTTAGTCCGTCCCTGGCGATCTAAGTGAAATTACCTGTTTTTCATTAACACACAAATGAATGCAAAAGTTATCTAGTCTTCGGATTTTGCAGAGTTTTTTTAGTGAACTGAATGCGAACTTTGATGACAGCTAGATGACGCTCAAGTGTCAAGCCGGTTTTTGTGAGCAGCGAAATAAAGTACAAAGTGGAACCTTCAGGCGGAATACGTTAATCAATGGATCAATACATGATAAATAAAAAATCTGCTCAAATAAAAAGGTTATGTGGAATTTAAACCGTACTGTGCCACATATAATTGCGGCCCATGTGATCCCCTATTCTACCGACAGCCCTCTTGTTCTTAAGGTAATCGAGAATATAAAACAATTTATCAGAAGAGGTATTCCCCAGTTTTATTGATTTTAGAAACTTTGATAACCGCGTTGGTGTAAAAAAGTCATCAATACCATTACTTCTTACATGGTAACTTACGTAGCTTATCAGGAAAGTGAGGTATGCTTTTCACGCACATGTCTGATATCTTGCCATATTTCTAGATACAATGTAATTGAGATTATCAGCTTGTCAATAACATCCCTTCCAGCTAACTTTTTGCTGCGTTCTCGAAATGAACGAATAACGTCCTTCGAAAGATTTGGACGGACATCGATCAAAAAAATCAATTTCCTACATCATAGACCTCTGTTATTCTTTCTATCGTTTCTTTCCTGCAATACTACGCTATTTTTCTTAGAAATTGGCTGATAATTTTACAGATTATTAGACCGACTATATACACGAAGCTACGTTGCTGAACATGATCGATGAGCAAGGGCATTAATGTCAAACTCCAGTGCATTTTGAAGCATGCGTCGGTTCCAGGGAAATCGATTAGAGTTTCCCAAAACGATTTTAAGAAAGCCGAATAAGTTTTGAGAGCCCTGAACATAATAGTGGATGTATTTTGCAAACTTTGCGTGATATGAGGAGAAAAGTTTCAACCCAATGCTGATGTAGTATTTCTTAGTTCTTCATCGGCAGCAGGAGAACAGTACCTTACAACTAAGGCTTGGTATCGACAAAGCAATAGGCTCACATTCATTGGAGAAATTTTCCAACTCGATCTTTTTACTTTGCACATTCTACGTACGAGGAAGTATTGTAATCGCGAAGTATTTCGAAAATGAGATATTTTGGGGGGGATTTTTCGATGTTTATGGCATGCACATCACGACAAACTGTCACTAATTTACGTCGATCTATCTGTCTGTCGGTCTGTGTGCGTGTCTGTCTCCTAATCCTTGGCCCGAGTACTGCTCGGATGGAGATGAAACTTTCACACAAGGTTACTACTGTGCCAAAGACGTAAATGCTCTGTAGTCTTTTAGCATCGGTCCAGTGACGACAGAAAAAGGCTACAAACAAATAAATTAAAATGGCACATATTTCAGTCTTTGTCGACTAATGATCATTTTCGAAAAAATATTGTTAACTGCTAAAAATTGTCGGTTATTGGTTGAAGAGGTGGGGGGAGCATATCTAAATTTCTTGAGATTCGTCTATTATATTCCTAGAACCCGAGTAATTCTTCGCACCTTAAACATATTTCACTCATTATAGATGTTCCCATACATTTACCTCTAAGACTTAAAAATACCGCCAACTGTCGTGTGTCGATACGTGCAACGTGGCCTGATGGTAGAGCGTGGTGCATCGCAGTCGACAGTCGCTTCCGTTCTGCTGTGGCCTATAGGGTGTAAAGTCAATATCGCGGAATTGCAATTGCAACAATCATGTGCAAGGAATTTCTCTCAGGGGGAGGAGGAAAGTCATTTTATTCCTTGTGATACATGTTCGTAGCTAATTTTTTTCTCAGAATGGATAACTTCTGCCGATCACAATTCTTTACGAACTGATGTCGGCATTTCGTGGGAGGAGCAGAGTCAACTTACATGATGCACCATTTCGAGCTGCGTATTTCATACATTGCGTCGACTTTGTCTGGCAGTGCTGCCCGACGTTAAGGAAATTATCATAATTTTCATCTTCCGAGCCTGATTAAATTTGACTTAATTGGTTACACAGTCACAGTTTGTACCTGTATACCCTATAACTGGAGGAGCAGGCCACTGTGGTCTTTGGATGTTATATATAAACGTGCTCGGCTAATAATGGGATACTTCTCCACCACGCTGGCTAATGTACTATTTTTGACTACTGACACTAGCACTGAAAAGTAGCTTTACTCTTCCTAGGTAAAGAATAATGGTAAAGGAGTACCTAGGTAAATAACAAATGACATTAAAAATTATCGAAATAAGACAGCACAAAGTGCCATCTAAAACCAGAGTTATTCAGCTTTCGTTATTGCCCACCGAGACCAAACCTACACCGTACTGAGGAGTTGCCAAATAGCACGAAACAGCTGTCCTTTGTTGGTCATCTGCGGTTGGACGAAAGCTATAATACTAGTTAATTTAAAATTATATTCTGTCAATTCCATTATGACCGTTTGACAACTGAACTTCATATTTCAGAATATTTGAAGCTATTAATGTTAACTATAGCTCTTGATGTAGCTGTTTTTCTTGATTACCTCAACAACTAACATAATATCGGCAAACATCTCGTAATATCAGCAGGAGGAAAACAATTAGCCAACATTTGCACCTTACTCCCTAAGATGGACCTGTCTAACTGGCGGTCTATTTCACCTATTAATTGCAGTTTAGAAGGAGGCAACCCAGATATTCCAAGGCTTTTGAAAAATTAGTTCAAAACATCATTATTGTGATCTGGAATCGAATGGTTTCGACAAAAAGTCATTGAGATCCCATACTTGGTGTTTACAAGAGAGATGGAGAGTTAAACACGTATGTTGGAGCGACAGCGCTAATGAAACATCAACAGACTCGTTGACCTTGACGTTAACAGTTCATGTATTTTTTCTTCACTTCATTGCTATACAGTGTATTGTGACAATAGATGGAACTGTCCCGTAGCTTGCAGAGATTGCGGGAGACGATCATTACAATTTCAAGATGGCACCTCGTACAACCAAAAAAACTCAGGATCGGGTACGCATGATGCTATCTGATTTTTTATTCAATGTACTCAACACCCTCGTCCATCGTATTGAAGACGCTAAATAATGTTAGTAGTGAAAAAATCAAACACATGCATAGCTTATTTGAGATGGTCATTATTGATCTCTCACATATCTCTCTGGATATACGCCTCAAGTTATAAAAGTGTTCCCCAGTGGCCCACTTGTCAAATCAAGTATAGTATAGTGTACTATTATTACTTTTTAGTATATACCAACATGATTTTTATCGATTTAAAGAATAAGTTTGCGCAGCTCTTCGACACTCATCAGTACTCGCTTCTTAGGGTACTCTCTTGAACTGTGAGTATCGCCACTAAACTAGAAACAAAAGGTTAAAATGAGGTGAAGTATCCCCTTATAACTTTCTGGATTCAATTCGGAAATCCGACCCGTGCTCTTTATGAACCTAACATTCTTTCTCTCATGAAGTATATCACTAACGGCAATCTCAAGAGTATTGGGGCGACCCAATTAGATGGTAGATTAGAAAGCTGTACCCCAGAGTGACTAAATAAATTTGCTACAATGAAATTGTGACCCGTATTCTTTTATCGATTTTATAGGAGCGGTAGATTGTCTTCGTTCTTATAATCTGAGGTAGCCACTTTAATGTGCTAATCATAATGTTTATCTCTAAGATAATATGCAAGTTAAGGCTTTCCTCTAAACAACGTGTAGTTCTTATAAAATAAGCAATTTCCTTGTAGCACGTATTCTAAATGCCTATCAACACAATTCATTAGGTGGAAAGTTGGTGGCATATTGAAGATGCTGCTGAAGGTTCGCGAGTGTACATCTACGGGTGATTTTTTAAGAGGTATAGGATTTGATTTTCAAAAAAAACACAGAAAATTTGAAAAAACGATTAAATCTTTATTTGAGTCGATAGAACGGTCGATATAATTTAATTTTTAAAGATTATTTCATGTAAATGTTGGCCGCGGCTCCGTTTTAGATGGCCCATGCGCAAGGTCCAATTTTGGCACACTCGCTCCAACATATCGGCCGGTATCTCACGAATAAATGCTTCAATATTGGCTTCCAGTGCGTCAATCGTTGCTGGTTTATCCCTGTAGACATTAACCTTAACATGGCCCCACAAGAGATAGTCCAACGGCCTTAAATCACACGATCTGGGCGGCCAATTGACAACAAACGTGAGATAAACTGTTCACCGAACTCGCCTCTCAATAGGGCCATTGTTTCGTGTGCGGTGTGGCATGTGGCACCGTCTTGTTGAAACCACATGTCAGCCAAGTCCAGCTCCTCCATTTTGGGCAAAAAAAAGTTTGTTATCATCGCACGGTAGCGCTCGCCATTCACAGTTGTCGTCTTTGAAGAAGTACGGCCCGATGATGCCACCGGCCCATAATCCACACCAAACAGTGATTTTTTCGGGATGCATTGGTAGCTCTTGCAATGCTTCTGGCTGGTCTTCACTCCAGATGCGGCAATTTTGCTTGTTAACGTACCCATTCAACCAGAAATGAGCTTCGTCGCTGAACACAATTTTTCGATAAAAATGTGGATCTTCCTCCAACTTTGCCAGCGCCCATTCACCAAATTGGAAACGTTGTGGGAGGTCGTGTGGCTTCAATTCTTGCACCAGCTGTATCTTATAAGGCTTTACACCCAAATCCTGTCGCAAAATTTTCCACGTAGTGGAGTAACAGAGGCCCAATTGCTGCGAACGGCGGCGAATCGACATTTCACGGTCATCACTAACACTGGCGGATATAGCCGCAATATTTTCTTCAGTCCTCACTCTACGGCTGCGTGTTAGTGGTTTAATGTCCAATAATGTAAACTGGGTTCGAAATTTAGTCACAAGCTTCCAAATAGCTCCCTCAGTAGGCCGACCAAATTGCCCATAAATTGGAAGCAGTGCTCGATGCACTCTCTTAACCGAGCATGAATTTTGAGAGTGAAATTCAATAATTTGCAAGCGTGGCTCGTTCGTAAGTCGATTCATGGTTGAATTATAGACCAAACTGAACAAGTTTGACAATGACACAAGACACGATTCACGCGTCATCTGTCAAAAACAGTGTTGCCAAAAAGATACTAGCAAAAAAATCACCCATTGTAATGATTGTTGGGCCATTTCTGCCTCTTACTGGATATTATTATCCAGACGAAAATCTTTGCGATTGTGGCTTGCGTATTCCGCATTTTGGAGGTGGGGGGTCTAGGAGAAGAATAGCAATTTTCTCCGACAACCAAGCTGCAATGAAGGCACTAGGTGCATGTAAGATTACTTCGAGCCTTGTATTGCAATACAGGGGGCTCTGAATTGTCTAGCAGGAAGGCATCCAGTATCGTTGGTGCAAGTAACGGGGCACGCTGAGCTACAGGGCAATGATATAATAATAATAATAATTAACGTCTTTTATTTGTAAAATATTCTTACAGGAGGCGAGATTTAGATTATATATCTATTCTACCATCTAACCCCCTTAACAATACGAGATGTAAAAAAAAAAAAAGAATTTATTGAAAATTAATAGGCACCTGTATACAATAACGAATAATCCAAGTAAATACATAAGGAAAATATGAGGACACTTATGGGTTACAACCGATTTCGATGCTGATCAAGAAGAACTTTCACTTTTTTCTTGAATTTGGATAATGGATTGGTTTCTTTTAAACTGCGGTCTAAAGAATTATATGATTTGATCGCATTGTAAATGTATGAATTCTGAAATAGAGACGTGCTGTGGCGTGGAATTGAAAAAGTCTCTCTATATCTAATATTAATACGATGCATATTCCCTCTACGTATGAATTTGTTTACTAAATATGACGGTGTTTTTGAATAAAGAACCTTATGAGTCAGATTTAGGAGCTGGTACTTATACATTTTATCAATTTTCATCCATTTGAGTTCATTAATGGCATTCGATATATGATCGTATTTTCTGAGATCATTTACAAGCCTTCAACATGTATTCATAATACTTTGAATACGATTTCTTGTTATAATATCTAAATAGGGATAGTAAACCACTAAGCAATACGATATCTTTGAAAATACGAAATATTCACACAATTGCTTTCTCGCAGATTTATGTAATATAGCCTTATTTGCAAATAAAACTCTGAGAATAGCGTAGCACTGCGTAATTAGATAGTTCACGTGTGCAACAAATTTTAAGTCATCATCCATTATAATACCTAGGTTTTTCGAATGATCCACAGGAATTAATTTATTACCTTTTAAATGTATGTCTATGTCCTTTTTTAAGGTATTCTTTTTTGTTCTATTTGCGTATACCAACATATTTGTCTTCAAAGGGTTCAAACGAAGATTATGACTACTACTGAACTTTTCAATTTGGGCAAGATCTTGATTAATTTTATTATTTGCGGTTTCTAAGTCATTACTCCTAAATGAATAGAAAATTTGAGTATCATCTGCAAAAAATTGTATGCTGCATGATTTTACCTCTGTTTCTAAATCTGAGATATATAATGAAAATAATAGCGGTCCTAAGACTGATCCCTGTGGTACACCAGAACAAATTTTTTGTTCCGTAGAGTACTGTTGATTTAGACGAACTTTTTGATACCGATTTTCAAGGTAGGTTTGAATAAACGAAAGAGGTTTTTCAGAAAATCCATAGTAACTGCATTTAGATACAAGAAGCGAGTGATTAATGGTGCCAAATGCTTTAGTAAAGTCAAGAAGTATGAGAGCTACTGCTTTTTGGTTATCAAGTGCCATTGTTATATTGTCTGTTAAATCACAGAGTGCCGAAGCTGTATTATGACCTTGTCGAAATCCAGATTGTTTAGATGGAATAATTTTGTTAGAATATAAGTAGGCGCACAGCTGCTCGTAAACAACGCGTTCCAATACTTTAGAGAAAATTGCCAGTAGACTGATCGGTCTCAGTTGACCATAGTTAGTAGGATCAGAACACTTAGGTAGCGGAATAACTATAGCGCGTTTCCACTGATTGGGGAAATATCCCCTCTCTAAACAGCAGTTTATAATATGCGTTAAGTAGACATCAATTTCAGGTATACATAGTAGTATCATATGCAAAGTTATTTCATCTGTACCACTAGAATTTGATTTTATTTTATGTATAATTTTAACAATCAGCACAAGCCAAATCACTATTCTCGAAAATTGAAATGAATGCCTCATTTATTTTATACGGATCGGACAAGCTCACGGGAATTGTAGAATCTTTCTGAGATTGTACTTTGAAAGTCTTTAGGGTCTTACAAAACTTTTTTATATCCTGATTTTGAACAGCTTGTAAATAATCTCTTTTTCCTCTTCGCACGAGCGTTAATGCACGATTTCTGAAATATGTATACTGTTGCCAAGAGGCGGCTGTACGATCACGTTTGAACTTTGACAAAGCTTCAGCCCTCTGCCTGAATACAAGTTTAATATTATCATCCAACCAAGGAGCTGGAGCTTTGTTTACACGCACTACCTTTTTTGGACAGTGAACATTAAATAAGCATAAAATACTATCTGTTAAAAAGTTTTTTATCTTCAATGTCATCTATCGATATAATATGCCACCATGGAAAACTCTTGAGATCTTGTTCAAACGCTATTTCATTTAAACTATGGAAATCCCTGAATGTAACAAATTTCTGTTGATTTTTAGGAAGTGCAATACGTATATCACAGAAGGTTAAATAGTGATCAGTAAACATATCAGCATTAATAGTGCCACTCCTAAGACAACTTTCAGGCTTGCTCAAATAAATAGGATCTAAGAGAGTGAGTGTCGATTCAGTTATTCTAGTCGGTTCAGATATCACCTGTTTCAGATTATAAGAATCAAGGCATTTAGTCAAGTTGTTACAAACTAAAAGCAAATTAACATTGATATCCCCTGCAAGGATGATATCATCATATTCAGCTAATATGGCAGGCAACATGTTATCAAAGGTATTACCGGCTTCTGTAACAGAGGGCCGATAGAATATACCAATAGCAATTTTTTGTTTTGGAAGCTGCACCTTCAACCATATATATTCAAGACTTGGGTCTTGCCCAAATGAAATTATGGAAGAGTTGTAGTGGTTGTTTACAAAGACTGCAACCCCACCACCTCGCCCATCTCTATCACAGCGATAGCAGTTGTATCCATTCATTCTTATATGGTCATTAGATATATCTTTTGATAGCCACGTTTCCGATATTCCAACAATATCAAGGTTGTTGTTTTGAACCAGTGTACTAAATTGATGAAATCCTGATAAAACTGATCTGCAGTTTATATGACCAAATTTTAAAGCCTTGAATTTATCACTATTCATATTCAATTCTAGATTTCAAGTATGTAACATATTTTTTATAAGTTGGACAATCCAAGTCTTTAGAAGAATGACTAGTATCAAATTGAGTGTTGAATTTAGAATTGTGATTCATACAGTTTGAACAATTCTTAAAAGCAGATTTACAATTTTTTTCCAAATGATCTCCAGCACATAAAGAACATGGTACTTTAGAATGTATGCAATTTTTTTCCATGTGGCCAAAACCTGAACATTTATAGCAGCGTATAATTCGTACATAATCCCGCACAGGACATCTTTGCCAACCCATGTATATATGACCTCTATCTAGCAACGTTTTTCTAAATTTTGGGCTAACCTCAATGACAACATTTAAAGTAGATTCGGAACATCTGAAAGTGGTTACAGTTTTTATATCATCACTACTGAAAATACCAAATTCATTCTGGGACAAGATCTTCTCGATTAATCCCTCAGATTTTGTGTAGGCGCATTCTACATTATTTATCACCATGCGTGGGCGATATTTCTTGATCTCATTGACAGTGAAGTTCGCACCGAGTTCTCCCTGTATACTCGCCATCAGCTTGGACATTGATGCTTCATTTTCGCAGCTAAGAATGATGCCATTATTCACCCTCCTCACAGAGTTCACACAGATATTTGACTTAGCTGGATCAATGCTCTTCTTCAAATCTTCCAACACATTAGAGTTTGATTTGTCCGTACTTTTTATCATCAACTTTTGTATACATGTATTATTAATTTTATCTACAATCTTCTCATCTCTGCTTTTTTTTGACTCTTTTACAGCTCCACTATATGATTTAATTACATCATTACAACGGGTGTATGAGGTAGTAGCTTCTATTTTTTCAACTCTTTCATTTATTTTCCCCAAAGAAGTGATTATGGTTTCTTTATCCACTATACTGCTAATGATCAATTCATAATGCTCCTGTAAACGTCTGTTCTCATTAACTAATTGATTGATATACCTCTCTTTATCTAAAATTATTTCATTCTTTGTTTCTAATAGCTTCTTCAGGTACTGTACTTCTTGCTCTATAGTAGTATTTGCATTATTCTTGGATAAATAACTTTCATCTTTATCTTCTTGTTGCTCTTCTTCATCCTTCTTTTTTCGTCTAGTCATATCGGATAAACACCCTATGTATAGGCTAGGTTGAAAGTTGATATATCTTGACAAAAATGTGACTTTTGTGACACAATTTCGGGAGAGGTTAAAGAAAAATGACCGAAAATGCTTGGTTCGTCCTCGGAAGAGCTGCTAACGTTTCTGTAAGTACTTACTGGTGTTATCTCTTGTATGGTTACTTCTCCAGAAGATTGGGTACGATGTTTCTCACACTTTACGTATATAGCAGGAGCAGGTATTTTTTTGATATATAAGTTGACGAGATGGATGTATATGATATGGCGGACGCTTTTGTGAAAGCAGAATCAGCCAGCAAGCTTGTTGGTTCTGAGTCAGCCTTAGGTGTGCCCGCGAAAATAGTTAGGAGGAAAATGGAAAAGTGGACTGCAAGACACTCTCGGAAATCTCTCCAGACATTTCCGTCAGGCACGGGACTCCATCCTAGGGCTCAGCATTGGGGATGGATCCTTTTGCTTATCCTTGTTTAGAGACAACCTAAGGTTGCTGGTGGGACTGTTGTCTGGTCATAACACTTTGAGGCGCCACCTGAACGTGGTGGGGATGGCTGAGGATCCCTTGTGTGGGCGCCGCGAGGTAGGGGAATGGCGCATTTTCTGTGTCGATGTGAGGCACTGAGCTACTTCAGGCAGACTATACTAGGGTCCATCACTTTGGACCTAAACATTAAGGAGCTGAGACTCAATGCAAAACTTTGTTATTAGGACGGGCCTTGAGGTGAATCATTCCTACTGTTTCCCGGAACATGCTTCATGTACATGTATCTATCTCATACAAACACATTTGCAGGGACGTCATGATGGGCACAGTAGAAGCCTTAGACAGTCATCAATGTTTTACTGTTTCGCAACTTATTTCAAACGTAGTTGCTTCCAAGAAGAAATGTCAGAAATTTCGGAACTGCCTCTACAGTTGAACACAGTACCTAGAAAAAATGGTAGCCGGTGGGCTAATCCAGTAGGTGCTCTAAAACATTACATAAACGATGTTAAATTACAGACATATACAGAAAGTTGTAAAAAAGTCAAAGCAATATTTTTAACGTAAAGTCCAGGGGTGATTAAGAAATTCAGCAACAGTGGAAAATGTTTAGGTGCATAAAAACAAAAATAAATCGAAAATCAATGTATGTCATCAGATGAACACGTGTAAGGAGCCTCACGCTATCGTCTTATAACATTTCATCATGAAGTCTCCACTACCACAAAGTTTATCAGATAAAGAACAGGTACACATGGTGATTAAAGGAAATCTGGAGATAACGTTTATGTTACAAATATTAGACAACAACATAATCTGCAAGCGAACGCCTAGCCCAGCCACACGGTAACTAATTTTATATTAAAGGACAACTAACTCGATTCCTTAGTAGTTTGTAAAAGAAATGTAGCAAGTCTTAGCTGCAATGTTTCAATATCAAAAATTCTCAAGAATGTGTAATGATTCAAAATTCCTTCCAGGGTCATTACGATGACATTACAATTAAAAATGTTGACGAGCCTTTTACCGCTCACCCTCAATATCAGATCTAACGATTTTACAGGTAGGAGATCAAATAGTTAATGTAATTTTCCTAGCCGACTCTTAAGAGTTTTAAAGCTGTGATGTTTAGTTACTTTACTTTGAGTTTGCAATGATGATGGACATCTGACGTCTGCTATCAGATGAGTTAGGGTTGAGATAAACGGTGTCCTCTACATGCCACAGCTATGCTGGTCAAACTAAGCGACCATGACTTGTGTGAGCGCTGGAATCTTGTAGTGACGTGGGTATATCTGAGCCGTGACGGATCCATCGCTCTCAATTTTCAGCGGAGTACGTTTATCCAAAGTATTCCATAAAGCTTTCAAATTAAATTGCTTCGTAATAAAGCGAATTGCCAGTCGGAAAGCGGCCGGCTTTTTTAGAATGCTCAATCTAGACGACTTCTGCTGCTTTTGGAATGAAAAGAGGCTCATGTGATACGTCTTTTAAAGCTCCCTATGATTACTCTAGAACCCCAAAATAAAAAATCACTATCTCTTGGAACTCAACAACTAATCAGAACGCTGTAATATGGCATATCAATATCCTTCTGTTGACAGGTTCTATCTGAAGGTTCAAGAAAGTAAGTTAAAAAAATCACAGATTCTGACAATTTTCCATACTCTATTACATATTCGGATAAACCCTTCCACAAGAAGGATGTTAATATACACAATTTAGTGTGGTTGTCCAGTTATTATAACAAACTCAATGTACAAAAACGCTCAACTTTGATAACTTGCCAACTAACTCGACATTTTGAAAGATAGTGATTTTAGCCCCCCCCCCCTCGTTTCCTTTAAAACATTCCAAAAAGACACACAAGCGCCATCTAGAACTGTTCTGTAACTTTTAAACTAAAACATAGTATCGATGCATCACTTTCATTATCTGGAATCTAAGTTTGCTAATATGACATGTTCAAAAAATAAGTAGTGTGGAGGGAATTTTAAAAAGCATCGTATGAGTGATATACTTCAAGAGCTGAAAACAGAAGCACAGTGTAGCTACGCAGTCATTCATTCTGTCACTTAAAGAATTTTTTAGATGGGACAAGATATCTAACGTGGAGCGCAAAAGTAAATTAAGGCGATTCGTTTTTTACTAAGGACTGAGAGAAGAAAAGGAGAGATGAAATAAGACGGATAATCCAGGGTGTTGTACGTGAGCTGTCATTGTATCTGTTTTATCGCTTCGCGCGAGAAAGTATTCTGATAAGGAGATGGAATTTACGTTAATATGTATTTGGTCTTTTGAATATTTCATGAGACAAACATCATAAAAAGTATGTGTCATGTAAGTCGTTCTCTCCGAAATCGCCAAGCCAGCCGGCCTGAATGAATTTAGTGGTTTGAGAGTTATTTGGTATCTCGTCCATGTCATCCATGGTTAATTCTTCCACCTTTTATAAAAAAATGGCATCAAGTAGGTTGACTCTACATTTGCAAGGCAATACTGTCAGTAGTTCAAATAATGCATCGTTGCATCGATCCAAATGGCATTTATCGTTATTATTTTTCAAGCTCAATGTTTTAATAACACCAGAATGACAGCTAGCATTCGATGCATGCGTTACAATATCGCAACTTCGCCAGCGAGAGAGACCAATTCGCGACAGGTTAATGCGTTAAATTATCGGAGGTAGTTACCAAAGGGTGTCCCAAAAGTTCTGAAGCAAACAAATGGGGGGATGGAGCGGTCATTTGAAATCATACAAACCATATATATAATATATATATATATATGTTTTGAAACACCATTAGGCTGCAACCTTAGCGACGACTCCTGAAGATGGCTCCAAAGAGAAGCCGAAAGCTCGAGATTACCGTGAAAAGAGTTTACTAAAGCCTAAAAAATTTTTGCCAATTTCCCAATTAACAATTGCTTGTATTTCTTGTCCAATTGGTCGTTGGCAATGGCAATGACTACTGCTCGTATATATATATATACAGGGTGTCCGCAAAGTTGGGGTTTTCCTTTACACGACGTCTAGATCTTGAAAACATAAGCAATTTTTCTTAGTACCATATACACCAATGTCTTAAGGGAACCGAGATAAAGGGCTCTGCAACATCAAAAATATCTGAATACCGTCCTGTAGTCGCGACCCCCGACATCACCGAGTGGTACAAGGTCACTGGCTCAACCCGAGGACAGAACTGGGTCGGGGTCAGTATGTCAGGTCAGTATGCAGCCTTCAACCGACGGTTACAGTCACGCCTGTAGAGGTAAACGAACCCGTATAATCGATTGCGTTTCAAAAAAAGAAATAATAATGGCACACTCATACACCAATAATGAACTCGTTGATATGTTGTTAATTTATAGCGAATGTCTTCAAAATCGACGACATCATCCAAGGCCCCGCAGATTTGTGTACCTGGTCCAGAGAGTCAGGGATACGGGCCATTTGGAGGAATTTCGAGGTGGGCACAGTGGAAGGCCTAGACAACCACGAATGGTGCAAGTTGAGGAAGAACCCACTGAATGGCGTAGACGAGAATCCCTCAAAAAGCACTAGAGACGTGGCTAGAGAAGTGCAAGTATCAAAAACTAAAATGTGGCAAACGCTGCGTGAAGAGGGGCTGTATCTGTTTCACGTCCAATGTGTACAAGCCCTTCAACCTGACGATTTTCCAGCAAGAGTGGGGTTTTGTGAGTGGTTGTTGCATCAACATGACAATAATCCGGACTTTTTGAAGTGCATAATGGTGACAGACGAATCTACGTTCACGCGTAATGGGGTGAATAACTTTCGCAACACTCATGTTTGGTCAGTAGAAAATCCGCATGCTGTCCGTCGGGCACATTTTCAACAAACATTTTCGGTGAATGTTTGGGCTGGCATGGTGAACGGTATGCTCATTGGACCATTTATTCTCCCAAATCGATTGGACGGGATGCAATACCTAGACTGTTTACGCAACTTTTTGCCTTCCTTGTTAGAAGATGTGCCATTAAGTGTAAGACAATCAATGTGGTTTCTGCACGATGGTGCACCGCCCCATTTTAGACGCGAAGTGCGTGAGTTTTTGAATGAATTATTTCCGAATAGGTGGATCGGACGTAATGGACCCGTAGCGTGGCTTCCGCGATCTCCAGACTTAACACCATGTGATTTTTTTCTTTGGGGAGAAATGAAACGCTTAGTGTACAAGACTGAAGTGCATACGGTTGACGAACTTCGTCTCAGAATTGAACAAGCTGGTGGGGGAGGCGGGGGAGGGACTCCATTCTCAAAGCCTGCACCGATGCTTGGCTACGTCGTGCACGCACCTGTGTTTTTGAATCAAACGGCGATAACTTTGAACAATACATATAAAGTACGTTTACCTGAAAACTGAAAACGCGGCAACGCCGTCATATTTGTTACCTCTGTTCGTGGTCTGCACCACCGCCTGCGTCTGCTCGGTAGCGCATCAGCTGATTTCATTTTCTGTTGGAGCGGTATGATTTCGGGCAGAGACGTACTTAGCCCTTCTCGTCAACTGGAGAGTGAGTACTTTTTCCTTTATTTTTGTTACTTGGTCGCCCTCGTTTCACTACACATTACCTTTGTTATTTCAAGGGTAGTTGTTTCTAAAAAGGACAACCCCAACTTTGCGGACGCCCTGTATATATATAGTATGCATAGTTAATTGCCTTAACTGTTAGGAGAAGATATCCTTTAATTTCTTTGGGTAGAGGGCAAAGTATTGCAAAAGTACACTCTTATAACTTAAGCTCTCAAGCTTTCGAAGATCTATGTCTTCATCGTCTGGAGTAAGTCGGCGAGATTGTTACTGAAATTGTTTTTAAACAACAGTGAAGGGAACACATAGTCGACGAATAAAAAACTGGACTGATGAGGTTCGATTAGGACGGAATTATTTTATTATTATAAGTGGCAAATCGTTTTGAATGGTTTTTTAATTAAATGTTGATTGATTTTGGAAGAAATTTGAAGATTTTAAAACTATTCAACTATTGAAAATCCCTTCGAGATTTCATCTTTTTTTCCACTGCTGACCCATAATTTGACAGAGTGTCACGTTCACCATACCGTGAGAGTTATGGTATGGGACCGATCACCACTGATTTTCCTCAGAGGCAATATGACAGCCCGACGCTATGTTCAGGAAGTAGTGGAGCCTCATCTTATTCCATACCTAAACACCATCCAAAGCCCGATTCTTCCGCAAGACAATGCCAGACCGCATGTTTATATTTATATTTATATTTCATATTTCCTACAGGTAAAACCCAATTACAGAAAAAGCTCGAATACACTAACAAAAAAAATAAAGAGATACATTGAAAAATTAAACTCAGCATCAATTGGCCTAAGTAAGCTCAGAGAACATTCGATGACTTATAGCAATGTATGATTGATTTACAGTTGTCATTATAAATGGCGCACAGATCATAAATAAAGTTCGTCAGACTGCACATTACATAAATTGGAGATTTCAACATTACGTTCGTCCGGCCTGCTTGACAATAAATTTGGCCAGAGCATCGTTAGCCTTCATGGATCAACATCGCATCAACCGTTTACCTTGGCCATCACGATCGCCTGACCTATCTCCAATTGAACATGTCTGGGACATGATGGGTCGCAGGCTCTTGAATTTGCAAGACCCTCCACAGACTTTAGCAGCTCTTACTCATGAAGTTGCAGTAGCCTATAATTAGATATCCCAACAGGATATCGACCACCTTATCAACACGATGCAGAGGCGTGTCATCGAGTATAAGAAATCGTGGATCCTCAACATATTATTGAACCAGCTTCTGCAGTCGGTTGATGAATCAAGATGAAAATTTAATCATTTTACTAGTAAGGGACACTGAACATATATGCCAAAAATTATTAAAATCAGATAACCATACTCAGTATATATAGGAAATAAAACTCAAACATCACATTAATGGATTTACTGTCTTTTATCGGACGTAAGGCTGGTAATTGGGTTTACAGGAGTAGTTAATGATACACTATTCTAGTATCGTTTTAACACCCAAAATAACATCAAGACGTTTTACATCACTATGGCTAGCTTACTAATTTTTTTGTACAGGCCTCGTTAAATATGCTGTAACCTTTTTGACAACTCGCAAAATTCTAGTTTTGCCTATTGCTGTACCCACATTAAGTGGACTAAATTTCCACTCATAGCTTTTTTCCAGCGACACCTTTGATAACATATCCTGTGAATCTGATTGCACAATAACATAAGACAACTTCAGAAAAATAGTACAGTCTCAGAAGTAGCGATTTTCCACTAATTCTTAAAAATGGCAATAGCTCAACAATCGTTCATAATCGGATAAGCACATATATATGGTATTTCGGATTGCAAATGACCCCTATACCCTCTTTTGTTTGCATCTTGACTTTTGGGACACTCTGTATACTAACACCAAAAAAATCTAAATACACCTTCTCCCACTCCCTGCGACCCCCTTCCATTTTTACTTCCCAAAGAAATACCAATAAAACGTCAAAAAACGAAGTTTGAGTTATTTTGATTTTTTTCATTTTATATCCGTAGCCGCTCCTTCACTAAGTTGACTTCCAAACCTCAAAGCTTTTTTCCCCGTGGCGAAGTAATGATGTTTCAAAATCATATCAAAATCCAAGTGGTGCTTACAAATTTATAGAGGGGCCTAGGATCAGCGGACAGACCAACTGAAATGAGTGACATGGTTTTTCGTGGCCTATCATGTAACATCGACTACATCATAGTTACAATATTTTCTTGTCAATTGGCTTAGGATGTACAAACCATGATATTACATGACAACTACTAAGATCTAAAAAAGTATAAAACCCCCAAAAAGCAGGTCATAAATAATTTTTATTTTTTCTGTTGTATACATTTTAATCATATCTCCCCGGAACTTCAATATTCAGACCCTTCCTAAAGCAGCTCTTTTGTTCTAGGTCAAGAGATTCATGAAACAAAATCCAATTATCTTCTAGAAGGGTACGCGGAGCAGAGAAGCACTCTAAGTTTAATTTTTTGGCACAGAAACAATGCTTTGGGTAAGTGAAAACTGACGCAAGAGCTTGTATAGATCGAAAGTCAATAGAGTAATTTGAAGCAAGTTTGAAAGATGCGAGTAATAGGCAGTAAGACAAGCACTTGCTGAAGCTATAATTCAAAGAATGTTTACTTAATAATATGTCTACGAGATATATTCCTAGGCGATGATAAGCATATGGAAGTAAAATAATAGGCATTACGATTAAAATTAGTCAGACTCAAAATAACTTGGGAAATGTATTAAGTGACAACGAATATAGAGCACCCAGTAAAAATAATTTCATATAATAATAATAATAATAATAATAATAATAATAATAATAATAATTTTTATTGGAATGTTTATACATAAAAATATAAAAATGACGACATTCCAAAAGGAAAGAGGATTGGCAGGGCCATTTTTCACCTCCCCCTAAAAAGTTAACTTCATGAGCGTTTTTTAACATCAACAGAATGATTAATATTCACAACAAATATTATGCACAACACAGTATATAATACGATGTAGTCTGAGTGTTAATGGAGGGTAGTATAGCAAGCGCCATAAATTTAATTTGTGGATTCAAATCTTTGCAGCTGTAGTAGCACTTTTTCCATCTCATTTCTGAAGTTTTGGATGGAAGGTGCTTCAAAAAGTTCTAAATGATCGTTTAGTAGATATGGTGCTGTCTTAGTAAAACATTTTTTGAATCTAGATGTTGAATGAACTGGAATATTGAAGTATTCATTGTTGCGTAAGGAAACTTTACGGAGTGAACATCTCTTCTCCAAAGCAATAAACAGATATCTGGGTCATTTATATTTTAAAACTTTATATAGTAGAGTTCCATACTGAAGTAATACACGATACTTGAATTTTAAAAGATTTTCTCTCACATAATATCCAGTAATATGTTCTTGTATACGTATATCTTTGAAACAGAATCTCATGCAGCAGTTTTGTAATACTTGAATTTTGTGCTTCATTTCTTCCGTCAGAAAATTATAATATACTGTAGCGCCATAATCTAGGTGAGTGAGGATTAGTGCATTGGTAAGCCTTAATTTTATATCGCTGGTTAAAACATGTTTGTATTTCCAAAGTGACTTGTATTTACAATAGCATACTCGAAGTTTATTAATGACATGGTTCTCAAAACTTAAATTTGTGTCCAACAAAATGCCTAAATTCTTAGTCTCCTCTACAATTTCAGCCTAAAACAATGGCTGTACTCATCAATCCTTTAAATTTTGAAATATTTAACCTAGAACCAATGCAGCAAGCTTTAGTTTTTGTGGGATTCAGTTTCAAACAATAATTTTTGGAATAGTTTGCAATCATTTCTAGATTTACATTTAACTCTTTAATCAATAAATTAACTTCATTTGACTTGCAAACTTTATACATTTGTACATCATCAGCATATAGATGTATATTCCAATGATGTGATATAAAATTTAATAAATCAGATGTATAGAATGTAAATAGTAATGGACCTAATACACTTCCTTGCGGAACACCAGCAACTACATTTTGTAAAGTGGAAATTTTGTTAAATATCTTTGTGCATTGGGATCTGCCATGGAATTGTATATACTTATACATGCACAAGGAGCATCAGTATTCCAATTATGGAGTGAAAACGTTAGCTGGATTTAATATTGTGCTGGACCACCTCAATGTCTTAAGCATTCGTCCAGTCGTCAGGGCATGCTCTTCGTAAAGCGATTAATGTCATCTCGAGATATCTTACTCGTATTTCAGGCAACTGTACTGGTTTCTTAAAATGTGTTAGCGCGTGTTGAGGATAAGGTGAAGAGGTCAGTTTTCTCCCTAACACGGGATTACAAACATGTTCGGTGTTGGTAGCCAAGGAAGGTGGCGGACTTTATTGAGGCAGTCCGTTAAGCTCTCAGCAATGTGAAGGCAGGCATTACTTTCTTAAAGGTTTGGGTTTTAAAGCGTTTGGGGGCATTGCAAAAAATGGGTTTCAAGTATTTCCTGGATATTCTGCTGCGCTGTCATATCTCTAATTGAAACTAGAAGTGCCATATTTATTGGCGCCCAAAACCATAACAGTATGATTCAGTATGATGATGTTCAACTCATAACTTCACATTACATCTTTCTCTCAATGAGGCGCCATCAGATACAAAGTTACTCCTAATTACAATTGGAGAATACGTGATGGCAGCGCAACGGTTTTTCAAGGAAAAACTAGAACTTCATTTTGTACCATTTCTTCAGACGCTTTAGAATCTATTTGTTGCTTGACACCCTCAAAATAACTGTCTTCTGAAGCTACACAGTGCTGGAGATGGTTCTTCCGCTCCTTGTCAGTGCTGGAACACCGACTGTCCCCTTGAGGTGATTTTTCAACGACTATAAGAAAAAAAGTCCCAAAAATCAACAGTTACCCTTCTATTAATTTCATCCACTTGACACTATCGAAAATGATAATGGCCATCCAAACCAACCTTTTTCCTTGGCCTACTGGATCTCCAGACTCTCGCCAAGTGAAGATGTATAAAATATGAAGGGAAATTGACTATCTCTTAACGTTATCCTCCATTAACAGCTAGCTTGGTTAGAGATATATCAAGAAGACACTCCTCAACAGAAGCATACCGACCACTGGATGGGAGCGTGCGAGATAAAGGTCTCTTTAGTTGCTGCTATTATATGAATAGCAGCGAAAATGTTGAATTTTATTATGGTCTTTGTAGCTTACTTATTTCTATACAAAACATATACATTCAGTTAAAGCGAATGTGTTCATCTAATTTGTGATTTTGTAAATCACACCGAACAGTTCTAAATATACAGGTGTCGGCTAGACTTGAATGAGAAGTATCAGCCTGGCGGATACGCCTGGTAGGGCTAGAATGCAGCAAAATCACCGAGAACTGAGAATTTACAAAATTCATCGACCTGAGGCTGTGAGTGAATACTCTAGGGGCTAGCGGCTATCTAAGTGACTTTAAGCTCCCCTTCACAAACATTGTCGCGCCGCCTATGTTCAAAAGGCTGCCAAAAGAGCTGTTACGTAGCATGAATGCACGTTCTATACACCATTCGTCGTCCATGTATGCCCAGACAAAACATAACATGCCCAAAAGCGAAATTGTACAGGTCCGTACTTTCCTCAATGGTCTTGGAATAATCTAACAAAACAAATGATTATTTTTATAGAAAGATGTGTATATACTTTTCTTTATTCGCTGAAAGTACTTGAGTCATCATCCGAATGATTAATATTAATTATTACTGGTTCAATTTGAGCATCGATCATATTGTACAGATCCCACATCTATGTTTCGATTGTATCTTGAACGTGACGGCCGCAATCTTTCCAATGGTTTGCCGTCACTCGGTTGACAGCTTCATAAAACAAATTTAAAAAAATTTGAATGTGTATGTTCCATTGTTTGAAGCCACATAGTTTTTATATTTGCCCAAATCATTTCAATGGGACTTAATTCGCAGTGATAAGGGGGCAGCCTTAAAACAATTTCATCATTAACATTAAGAATACATTTATATTTGTGCTGCCTGACTAGATGGATAAGTTCTGCTTTGAGAATATTTTCACTGAAACTAATATCTTTTGATAGGAACCATTGTTGAATTTCTGCCTCTCTTGTGGACATTGTGGGAATTTTTTCTAACTTTCTAGTGTGGTATGCAGCATTATCAAGTACAATGACGGCATTGTCGCCAAGATTTGCGAGCGTTTCTACAAACCATCGTTCAAATGAACTCCCGTCCATTTATTCATAGTAGTCGGTAGTCGCCACACGTCATAAAATATCATGAATTTTCATTTCAGAGTGATCTAAAATTTCGCTCTTATAAACGTTAAGCACAATATTGCTTCTTATCACGTTTTCGGGGAGGAGACATCACTGAACAGGAAGCATGGCTGAAGGAAGCATTGGGAGATTCTCTGTTTCATCTGCTGTATCCGTAAACGACACGCTATGTATGCAATGAAGATGAACAGCAACTGCAGGCGTCGGTCGGCGTGTCGGCGATATCCTGAGCCTGAGTTCTATCCTGTCGACTGGCCAATAGCTATTGCAACGCTTAGGCGGCTGCCGCTTTGCCGTGCTGCGTCTTTATTATGGCGGGGCGTAAATGGAGTACGAATAGGGTATACGTAGATCCTACTATGAAATGGTGGGAATATTTCTCGTGAATAGTAGCAATAGCCTGCACAAAAATCATGAAAGCATATGTAATTAGAACAGCACTAATTACGAGATAACCTCTCGCTGCGTCTGTTAGAAGCTATTCTGCTAATATTTTGGTGCCTTGCTTGCTTCCTAATATGCTCATGACCATATGATGTGGCGAACCTTCCTCCGACTGACGAAATTTGCGAAAGGTAATGGACTGCCAATCCTATTAGGAATGGATGTAAATGCTCACCATACCATACTGCTCCGACATTAACAGTCGAGTCCAACAATCTTGAGATTTTCAATAGGGTTCCTATTAGTAGGGTAGGGAATCAAGTTATTGACATTTCAGTCAATTTCCCCTAGTCTGGTACGTATGGTGATCAACTGGAGGGTGACATACGGTATCACACTATCTGATCATAGGATGATTAGATGAAATCCGGAAATAGATGTAAATGCTACTTTGGTAGCTAAACTGGAAGGCCCGGCAGAACAGTTCAAAACCGGAGAAGAGCGGGAGGATTAGGTCTTCAGCCTGGACGATATCGTCAACACAGCCTATGAATCAGTCACCCACCTCTGGGAGAGTCCCTTGGTGCTTCATGTCATTAACGGACTTGCGGAAATCATCAAGAAAAGCGCTAGACAGGGCAGTGCAAACAGGACGGCAGCTCTTGGAAAGCCTTCAAGCGAACTAGGAGAAGCTTTAAAAAAGAACTTCGCAAAGTGAGGGAGGGAGTTGCTGGTAGTCCTTTTTCAACTTGACAGCTTCAAACAATATAAATGAAGAATAATCTCCTCACCCTTTAGAGTGCCCAGATAATACGCAGCCTCTAGTACTGCTCACATGTTTTGGCTGCTACCTATCCGTCTACACTATCCATACTCCATACCTAAAGAAGGGATTGATCGATGACACTTTTTCAACAAACGGTCTCGAGACCATTTCATATCGACCGGCGATCTAGCTTTCTTCTACAGATGTGCCATTGCTCTTTGCTCTTCAGTTCTCTTGCGTGATGCGGCCGCTCATTGAACCTGCCAAATGGATCCGCGAGGTTTTGCCTTCCATCCTAACTCTGTCGATCATCATACTGATCTGGTCTGTATGATCACTCCTTTGTTCCTAGAGTGTCGAGACTGCGGAACCGTAGATAAGGAGGCTTTTCGCAGTTGTGCCAATCTTGGGAAGGTTCCAAAATCAGATCAGCAAATTGCTTTTACGAACGTCACAATAGTTGCGGTGCCTCGGCATTAATGTTTGTTTCTGCTTACGTGCATTAAAGAAGAGAATTGAATTTGAAATATTGTTGCTGAAAACACCAGTTTTGAACGGTTTAAGAATTACACATTTTTACCAGATTACTAGCCTACTGAAGGGTTGATAAATGTACGCGAGGTCCTTCTATGTATTGCTCCGCTTATTTACATATAACTTACTCAGCACAACGTAGGGTTTCTGAAACGTAGTTTAGAATTTGTTTATCGATTAATGTCTCAAATTTGCCATGTTATACAAGGTACGTTTATTTGTTTTATAATAGTTACAAATGCATGAAGAGGGAATTCCGACTCCCTACCGAAAGCTTCTATCAATGTATATTCGGAGGTACAATGTACGGCTTACGGAACTATGTTCATATGGAAACTTCCTATTACAATATTACCCAACATCCTCTATAGCCACTAATCGACGTGAACTATCGATCCAGTTAAAACGAGTAAATAGCGTTAGGGACGGTAACTCCGAAAACTACGTAACTACGCCGTAGGTATGGCGATTTAGGGTGAGGCAAGGAGACACTTAACAATTGAGGCCGGCTAAATTTACCTTTAAGGGGTGTTGCCAACACAAGTAATTGGAAATAGCATCCTTTATAAGCTCTATCAAGTTGCCGACAGCCTGTTTGGTACCATTATCTTAGTTTATTAATCTGAGTATCATGGGAAATGCCTCCTCTTCATAATGGGCTAATCTGAGCAGTATGAACATGCAACTTTCAAAGTAAGGTTATGATTGAAGACCGGATTTATATGTATTTACATGTTTTTACATATAACATAATATTTTAGGGTTTTTTCGGATAAACAAATATAACATAATATTTTAGGTTTTTTCTACATATAATCCATATACAAAGACACACGCTTTAAAAAACATAAAATGGCATTTTTTTATACAGACTAAACACATTTATTATTACACATTGCTATGTAAATCTGACAACGGTGCACAAATTATAAAGACTACAAAGCATATCGGTGATTCCCCCAAAGCATATCGGTGATTCCCCGATTAATAACTTGCCGTGCCGTGCACCTGTCGCAATCTTTATTTAGAAAACTTGAGTAGTAAAAAATTATTTTTCGCTGCCGTTTAATATTTAAAAAGATCGCCATGCCGAAAGTATCAAGCTCTAAAGCTGATTTACTTAAGAAATGGATAAAGAATGCTAAACATTTATCCACTGATGGAACAGGTGTATACTGTAACGCCTGTTCAAAGCAAGTGAGTATATGTATTAATATAATAATTAATTAATCTTTCATTATCTACGGAGCTATTATTGTAAATATTCATTATTTCAAGGTTTCTTTAAAGTTTTTCTTTAAGAGCTCATTTGATTTTGGGTATCCTCAAACCAGAAATTTCAGATCGATCAACACCTTGCTACAGCCATTCACACGGAAATGGAGAAACGATTTAACGTGAAAGTACGACAACTGCATTATGTGGCAGCTCCCAACAAAACCAGGATTCTAAAAATGAATTTTATTTTGATTTATGCAACGCCATGGCACAATCAAACATATCATGGAATAAATTAGAACAACCGGCGTTCCGTAAATTTTTAGAAAAATATTGTAACCGCCATATCCCAAATGAATCCACATTGCGCAGAAACTATTTGAAGAAATGTTACAAGGTACGTTTAGAAAATATTAGGGAAAAGTTATGCAACACAAATATTTATATTCAAGTTGACGAAACAACAGATGCATGTGATCGTTATGTTTCCAATATACTTGTTGGTATTTTAAACGAGTCTACCCCTCCAATGTCTTATTTAATTAATTCTGCAGCCTTAGAAAAAACGAATCACTCGACCGTTGCACGTTTTATTAATGATAGTTTAACCCTACTATATGCACCAAATCCAGTTACATCAGAAAACGTAAAATTGTTGCTTTCTGATGCGGCCGCTTATATGATCAAGGCTGGAAAAGCTTTACTGGTATTTTACCCGGAATTAATACATTTCACCTGTATGGCTCATGCATTGAATAGATTAGCCGAATTAGTACGTGCAGAATATCCTTCTGTTAATAATTTAATTAATAACGGAAAAAGGTCTTTTTAAATGCTCCTTTATGGGTAGACTTTTACAAAGAAATGGCTCCTGGCTTGCCCTTACCACCTGAGCCTGTTATTACAAGATGGAGAACATGGCTCAATGCTGCCTTGTTTTATGCAGATAATTTGGTAAAAATCAAAGAAATTTTTTTTTCGCTTGACGCTGATTCTATAGCACTTAGATCTTGTAAGGAATCGATACTAGAGTCAAACATTTTAGAAGACTTAGCCTTTATTAAAGCTCATTTTTTCATGTCAGCAAAAGCAATAATGGAGCTGGATACTACCCAGTTGCCATTAAACGACTCTTTCAGAATCATAGAAAAGGTGATTGAAGAACTAAGTCTTATTCCTGGAGAAATTGGAAACAAAATTAGGGTTAAATGGGAAAGTGTTTTATCTCGCAATCCTGCATACCAATAAATAAAAAATGTTTGTTACATTTTGAGAGGACAGAACCAAAGTGATCCGCATATTAAAATGAAGCCTTCAGATATAGCTTCCTTGAAATTTGCGCCGATCACATGATGTAATGTGGAGCGTTCATTTTCGGCTTTTAAAAATTTATTAACAGACACACGCCATAATTTAAGCATGGATAGTATTAAACAGTTATTAGTTTTATACTGCAACCCTATCGTTTAACTTTTTGTGTGTGTTAGTTTGGATTAGTACTGTACTGTTCATTACAGAAAAACCTATTTTGTTTTGTTGAGTTTTAGTTTCATATTATGTGATATATTATATTTTTTATTATATTGAACATAATATATTAATATATAAGCGTTTTTTTTTGCGTTCGCAGATTTATGTTTCTGTTTTTCCACATATAAAATCCATATTTCCTCTATTTTTTACAGCATAAAAAACATATTTTGCAGCTTTATACCACATAAAAATCCGGACGTTAGTTATGATCAACCATTTTGTGATGATGATATTTTTGTTAAGAAAATCGAAAGATAATGTCAAAAAAACAAGTTTTCGCCACCCTATAATGATGTCACAACCTACAATTTTTGTAATAATCACAACAACATCAGACGATCAAATGAATAAATATATTATCTTAAAATAAATCTAACTATCCGTCTATCTACCTATTTATCTGTAGACCGTCTACGCATATCTTCAGGATATCCAATATAATCAAATGTTCCTCATCCATCTACTGTTGAAAGTACAGGCTATTCTAAAATAAGATAGCAATCTCTGGGACGCACATGAAACTGCCAGATCGTCACAATTTTCTATAAGAAAATATTCGACGAGGCCTCTCTAATTGCCACTAAAGGATGCTACAATACTGTATAATTCAGCTCAATTTTGATAACACGATTACCAGGTGGGTCTCCACATTGCCACTATCCATGGAAGACAGTTAATTAATTTAGATCATCGCGAACGAACTAGCCTGCATGAAATATAACTAATTTTTATACTTTGTATGGGTTGTCCTCAAAGTTGAGATTTTCCTTCACATGGCATATAAATCATGCAAGAAAATAAGTTTTTTTTATAGTATCATATACACCAAAGTCTTAAGATAAACGAGATATTAGTCTCCGGAAAATCAAGCAAACCTAGACAAAACCTAATCCGGTCCTGCGCACGATGCGCGTCAGTTCCTAGACCAGGTGCCAGCCGAGTAGGAAGAGTTTACAAATTCGTCCCAAAAAACTAAAACGTAAGTGGGACACCCATACAGCAATATAGGAGTTGTCGATATTACTTTAATTTAGTAAGTTTAGCAATCTGCTGCATTTATTCGCGGAAGGCAGTCTGAAGCCTGCACCGATGTCTGCGGAGCGCAGACAACTTTGAACAGTACTTGCAAACAACAGACCCTACAAGTTCATAAAAATAATAAGTGATGACCGCTGGGTGTCGCATTATATTTTTCCTCCTGACGACTTTTTTTAAAAACCACTGTATGTAAAGGAACCCAGTGGAACCGTCGCTTTCCTTATTCTCGAAGGGACGAGGGCATGGAATTATAGCTTTGCTGATACTATTCTCACCATGGCAGACTATTAAACATTTTAGTGTATTATGCAACACTACAGTTTAACCGCATAATTGGGAAGCTTCTGTATCATCCGTTGTGTGTTGAAAATATTTGAACACCTGGATATTACTCATAATAAAGAGGTTACGAACTTTCAGTTGATTTAATAGAAAAGTTCCATTATTGTCCTTTCTCGTACCCCTTAAAGTGAACTGATTACGATTTTTGCTTTCACTTCTTTATATTAGTATTATTTGAAGAGATCTTCAATAAGGTTCCGGCCTTTGCCCAAATTGTAATAAATTATGTTTGTGAACTTTGAAGTACCGCTAGATAAAATATAGAGTGAGTTTTTGCAAGGCTTTGCAAACTATTGAGAAACGTTAGTTATCTAACTTTTCTGAATTTGTCCTTTCAAATACTCTTCAAATGTATTTCTAAAAAGGAACGAATCTCTGATTTTGCCGCCTCGACCGGATAACCTTGTATTGCAACACGTGTACGGACAGGAATGCTAGACTCGATTAGTCCTTGCAATGATCTTCATATGCCCTCGTAGTGACTGATTGACCTCTGATTCGGAGTTATTAACTACAAAAATCTAAATGATATACGGTTGAGCTCAACCACTCGGTTTCTTATGAAAATGTCCTTGATATGACCTTCAAGTAACCTTCAAACGCTCTCATAGGGACAACCTAATCTCAAATTTGAAATCAGTGACCCAAGCAGCCCTGTGGTACTGAAAATCGCACAAATGCCGTAAAAATTGTATTTTCTGCCAGCTTTTCCATATATCGTGGCCAACAATCCTGACGAACCATTCATATATTTGTTTTGCCCCTAGCGGCACACGCATTCGAAATACACAGCTACGCTTCTATTTGCCCATTAAGCTGAAATAGGCTTTGTCGAGTGCTTTCAGTTATCCATGGCGATTCGTAAACAGTTTTTCCAGGTGAGTTTTCACTCACGTATCCAGGACATTGCATTCGCATTTCGTGTGCTTATCAGATCCAGAAGTTGCAATTCACTTAGGGCAACTTTCCAACATGTAACTTAGCTGTCGCTAAAGTTCAGATTTCGCGTTAACCGCCCACAACTATTGATTTAATTAGTTCACTTATGAAATTCGACGTGTCAGGTGCAGTTTTGCCCAATTGTCAGGGAGGCAGGAAGGTTTAAGTTAGTTAAGTTAAATTAAGTTTTGCTTGAGTGCACGTTTTGAACAATACACGTGGCCACCCATACATTTTAGCGAGACAGGACGCAAATTTTGAGTTTATGGACCCCGTAAGATGGCAAGACTGGAGTTAATCCAAGATTCTTCAATTAGTATTTTTATAAAAGTTCCTATGCCACTGGCAAAAAAGTATTGTGACCCCGAAAAATTTCGTAAGTGAGATGTTGTTTTCTTAACGTTAGCATCACAAAAAATCATATCAGGCAGTCAGTCTGTTTATCTGCCTGCCCGCTTATACTTGACCCCGCTACGACTTGGAAAGTACCGGCCGGATTTTGATGACTATTTTTATATCATTACTACTATGCTAAGGACATGAACAACTTTTATACTTTTGAAAATCGATCCATCGTTGGCGGACAAAGAAGGTACAAATCAAAATCCCCCCAACTTCGTTTTTGAACGTTTCAAAGGCTCCTGATCGTTTTCGGAAATTTTTTTGTAGGGTTGGAGGTTGTAGTTGGTGGGGGAGGATATATCTCAATTTTTTGGCGATGCTACACATATCGGGTGTTCATTTGAGAACTTCCCGCCACGGATCTATCGAAAACCACTGTTTGAAAGAAAAACGCCGAGAGACGTCAAAAAAGCTGTAAAGGGGTACAACTTTTTAACCAAAAACTACTTCATCCCCTTTCACCCTCTGCCACCCAGGGTCATCCCCTTAAAAATTTAAAATGACAAGTGGTATCGAGCAATAGCGTGTTTAAAAGGTCTTTCGAAGTTCTCTATTTTGACGTTTGATTTTTTAAAATCGATTTGTTTTCAAGAAAAGTAGAAAAATCTTTATATATCTTAATTTGTTCAGATAGAAAACAAAAACACACGAAAATATCACTTTTTATTTGAATAAGTGTTCAAAATGTAGCCCGTTAGAGTTTGCTAAAATTTACAATTCGTACATAATTGAAAATGGAAACATACGACATAAACAGCAATTCGGAAGATTAGACGTGGCAACAACCAAATAACAAACCGAATATTTTTCCGCATTCTTTTCATCAACACTGTTTGGTTATTTGTTGCTAAGGGAAAGAAAGAATTTAATTTGCTCTAAGTTACCTTTGTGATAATCTTGGGATAATGAAAATTAATTTATTGATTCAGATTTTACATCCAAAATTGTTTACGCACTAGCCGAAAGAGTGGAAGTGATCTTAATCTATGGTGCCCAAAATCAGTGTGCTCGGCAAACTGTCGTCACGTTTAACGCCAGACATTCGGGGAAGATAAATCCGCATAGGTATCTTACTGAATTCACTCAAACTGGATCTGTTGCAAATATATAACGTGATCATCGGAGAGTCTTAGATGAAGCCGCTCAAGTTGAGGCTTTGAGTCATCTTGGAATATATCCTAATACTTCATTACGCAAAATTGTTGCTGCGACTGGTATTTCATTAGGCTCTGTACACCCAGTTACTAAATTGCATAAATTTCATACATTCAAAATGAAAATATTGCAAGAGTTAACCGACGATGATTCCGATAGACGAGTTGAGTTTTGTGAACAAATGACTGCAGGAATTAATGATAGTACCATTCATGTAACGAATAGCTACTTCAGTGATGACTGCATATTTTATTGAAATTTTCAATAAGCATACCTGCAGGTATTGGAGCAATGAAGATCCTCATGCTTTTGTAGAAAGGCATACCCAGTACTCCCAAAAGATTAATGCATGCGCAGGCATTTAGGAAACAAGGTGATTGAACCATTGTTTATTAAAAGAAATTTGAATGGAGACATTTATTTGGATATGTTTGAAAATACCTTTAATCCACTAGTCACTGAAACCTATATAGATAAATGGATAGGGCGAAGAGGGCCTATCGAATGGCCAGCTCGATCTCCTGATTTGACGTCGTTAGACTTTTTCCCATGGGGTCATTTGAAATCTATTGTGTTTACTTCCCAACCTAAAAGTTTGGATGAACCATCGAAAGCTGCCATGATATCCCACAACATGTTTTTGGAAATGCCCGTCAGGAAGTTGAACATAATTGTTTGGCCAATAACGAGCAACATTCTGAACACTCATTGAAATAAAAAATGATAGTTTCGTGCGATTTTTTTTCTATCTGAACAAATTAAGTTAAATATTCATATAATTTTCTTGAAAACGAACCGACCAATTTTAAAAAATCACGTCGGAATTAAGAACTTTGAAAGACCTTTTAAACAAGCTATTACTCGATACCCCTAGTCGTTTAAAATTTTTCAGAGGATGCCCCTAGGGGCAGAGGATGGAAGGGTGTGAAGTAGTTTTTGGTTAAATAGTTGTTCCCCTTGACGTGTTTTGACGCTTTTTATTTTAATCGGTGGCTTTCGATAAATCTATGGTGGGAAGTTTTCAAATGAACACGCCTCCAGCATTGGTAATTCAATGCACCTATTAGATATATTTCACTCGGCAGATTTCCTCGTACACTATTTCCAACTATATATAGTATAGATAATACCTGCATCGCGGTCTGGCCAATGCATATGCGTCCAAGTCGACCACCGCTGCTCGACTGATGTGAATGTGGACTGCCGATCGTCAACCACGCGAGATGTAACCATAGGCCACTTAAAAAAATGTAGTTTGGAGGGCATCATTATAAAATCTTTCTATACAACATTATTACAGAGTTAATGTAAGAATTGTGCATATTCGGTATTTGAGAGTAATTTATACATGTGATATATACATGACTCGGGAAGCGGACCGCAAGTAAGGAGTTCGCGGGCCGTATGTTGGACAGCCCTGGTTTAGATTATGTGCTCTCGAAGGATTTTTTCTCAGAGGGAGAAGAGGACCATTTGTCGGCAAAAGATGACTCTGTGTGAATGTGTACCTGCCTCCAAAACTTTTTGACGAGGCACGGCATATTATTTTTTCAGGAAGTCAAACCCTAAAGGGCCCCAAAATTGTTCGGAAAATCATGCTAAACATGCAAATTTCCGTTGTATGTTTGACTAAGTCGATCCATTTATTCTATTGTTATACATTTATACATGTTCGTAGCTAACTTCTTTCTCTGAGAAGCTAACTTGATCCTTTATAAACTAATGACATCGTTGCTCAGTCTTTCAGTCTTTAAAGCCAAACTTACCTGGTGTAACAAAAGTAATGGAACGGCTCTGTATTTTTTCAGTAAAGTTATTTATTTAAAGGATCCTAGTCCGGTCTTTACTAACTTTGAACAAAGCGTTCAATAGTAACCTTGGATTTGACCGGTGATAAAAATCTCTACTTTAGATACCAGAAATCGAAAAAAAGGAAAATTCTATGTCTCAACATATATTATAATAAAAAGATCAATTTTACCTCTAACGGTCAAATGAAGGTAAAATGTTTAACGTTAGGGACACACTTAGGACATCAGCAGGACTATTTGGTGGTATAATTGGCAGATCCAAAAACCAGATTTTATCGCAGCCTGAACTCTTCTTATATTTTTATCAAGCGTCGTTATCATTAACTAGCTTCTATGGCGCAATTTTGTATAAAAGCGCTTATCACCTTTAAGACACACTTGGGTGGAATAAGTGGCCTCAGAGACCAAATTTCTAGCACAACACATCCCTTGCGTGCTGATAAGGAGTTATAGCAGGGCAAATAGTCCCCTCTGAAAAAATTACGATCAGGTTCATGAGGTGGCTTTAGGATGTCGATGCTTCGTGGATGATAAGGCGGCTGGCCTTAAAGGGACATGGATTCTGTGCTTTGTTTTTACTTGAGAATATACGTTGTCATACTTTCCTTAGGGTCGGTAACTTCACGAATCTCCCCGGCAGACTTATAATGAAAAAAACGTAATAGTAAAACAGTTGCGATTGCAGAATTCGTACCTACTAGCTTATTACTCTATACAGATCTCAATTCGCACACGCCGCGCTGTAAGCCTTAACCGTGAAGGCGCATGAACTGTTTTGCTGACATTGGCTGAACCTATTGCAGCCAGCATTTACCCGTGGATGATTTGTGCTTTGCTGGCTCCTAGCATACTATATGAGGTATACCTTTGGAACAAGATGTACGGGAAAGGGTTCAACATGGTCAACTACAACTACCAAGCAGCACACACAGCTAGGACAATTAGTTTTGCGAAACTCGCAATCCGACAGTTATGTACTAACTGTGGAATTAAAGAATCATCTCATATGAATCGATTCGAATACAATTCCGATTTCTGAAACCAAGTTGTATTTGGACAAACTATTTGAAAGGAAGGACACTGGCATTTAAGCTTCCAAATCCATCGACTCAAAACTAGTAACGTTTTACGAGATGAAGTTGAGTTTATTTAGAGGATGAATGGTCCTTGGATTCATGTTCAGTTGACTGTTAAATTTATGCGGATGAAAGAGAGTATGTAAAACTAGTATTAAGCAAAATCAAATGATAGGTGGCAAAGTCAATATGGAAGAGGGTAAACTGAGAAGCATTTCAGGCATCGAAACCGTCTCTAACCCAAGCACTGGCAGAGAAAATTGTGTACCGCTGCTCCGTTATTGGGTTTCAGTGTTACCCCCAAAACCGAAGGACTAGTCACAAAATGTTTCAAGCTCAAGTCGAAACCACCGATTGTGACAAAAAATCCAACTGATACACATTTTCCAATAGGATATTAAAAATTATATAAAACTGTCATAAGCCCCAATCAGCATAGCACTAGCGGAGGGGTATCAGGTAGTATTCCCAAACATAACTTCCAACCTGTTTCATGGTACGATTCCCGTTGCCATCCAATAGCAAAATATACTTACAGCATACAATCACTACAGATTGTTCTTCCTTTGGAATCTTTCAAATTAAAAGGGATGTCCGAGTTCACAGAAGCACGCCTCTCAAACAATTCGTTAAAAGTCAACCCCATAGATTTTGGTAAGTGCTGGTATCGACAGTTTGCCTTCAGGAATCAAGACCATAGAAACCTATAATGGGTTCCCATTGCAGATTCATTCCTCTGTAGCACTCATTAACAGCGATGGTGTATTTGGGAATTGCGGGAGGCAGAATCGAAAGGAATCGTGATCGAAGGAGTCGGTCATCACTAAAGGAAACGTTCTGACCCAGCTCTAGTATAGGTACTAACTGAACTGGGCTTCGAATTGTAACATCCCATTTGTTTTAACTGATTAATTGGCCCCCAAGATCCTGTTATCTGGTATACACATGATTTATTTTCTGTGGGGATATGCCAAATCTAATGCCATGCAACATAACTGAAAACTACTGTGTTGCAATTTCATTACTTGGCATGGAAGCTGAAAAAAGACGTAAGTCATAAACTAAAAATTGTGATACTACGTTGATAACAAATTAAGATCACAAGACTTACTAACATTTTGTATGTCAGCCCCTTAAAATATTTATTTGGGAAGAACACGGCTATATGCGGTATAACGCAAACGTGCCAGGGTAGATATATAGGATATTATCTTTTACCATTGTCCTTTCATCGATGAATGGAGACAAAAAAGTGTAGGTAGAGATTCATAAGAATCTAGTTGATATGAGGGTGCCGTCAAATAAAGCATAAGAAGTCTATGCACGTATCTCGGGAAAAAGTTAATAAAAGGACTCTCTAGCAATCTGGAGAAAAATCTATATACAGTCACTTAACTACAGGAAATCCTTTTGACGAGCAAATATTGTCCACTGATTTCTATCTGATACAGGTATCAGGTGAGGGCAGAACAATAACTGTCTTGTAGTCAACAAGGTCAAAAGCAAAACTACTACGCTTGTAGCCTTTTTGATTTATGAAGCACGGTGAAAGCTATAAAATAGTGTGAATGTACTCACTTTGTCGAACTCTTTCAATCCTGATGCATATGGCAATCTGTAAAAAAATAAGAGTGGTAATACAATAAGTCATATCCATGGTGCCTTTTTGTGGATATTAAATGGCAGATCTTGTGAAGAAACGACTTAGTATGTTACACTTAATAATAATAATAATAATATATCTTTATTAGTAGCACAAAAATAGGGCGAAGTTTAGCAAGTTGGCTACTCTTACACCCAACCCTATTGTGCGAGGAAATATAATATACGATTCAAAGTAACATATATATATACTAAGTGACATATAAATCCGAACACCCAGTTTAAATGGTTTTATTTTAATAAAATTTTGTATAAGTACTTAATGAAGCATAATAAGTAAATGATAAAAATTTCAAAATGATTGCACTGCTTTAAAGCCCTTTGACCTTTAAGAATAATAATAATAATAATAATAATGTGTGGATGCACCCTGATGTGCTACGCATTCTCCAACGCGCCTAGGCATGCTTCTGATCAGGTGGTCAATGTCCTCCTGTGGTATCTCATTCCAGGCAACCACCAACTCCTCTCGAAGTGCTTCTAGAGTCTGAGGAGGACGTTGCAAATTGAGCAATCTCCTACCCATCATATCCCACACGTGCTCAATTGGGCATAAGTCGGGAGATCTTGGTGGCCATGGTAACAGTGTGACATCATTTTGTTGAAAGAAGTCTATTGTGACTCTTGCAACATGTGGTCGGGCATTATCTTGTTGGAAAGTTGGATCTGCCAGGGTGTCAAGATAGGGTAAAAGATGGGGTTCTAGAACTTCGTGGATATAACGCTGCGCGTTCATGTTACCTCCGATGAAGATTAAAGGTGACCTGGAACCATAAGCTATAGCACCCCAAATCATAACTCCAACAGTGTGATGAACATGTCTTTCAACAAGAAACTGAGGATTCCTCCTTTCACCACGTCGCCTTCTAACCCTGGCACGACCATCGTGCATGCCTAAACAAAATCGAGACTCGTCACCAAAGACAATACTGTACCATTCCTGATCCCAGAGTGACCGTTGTCTGCACCACTCAAGGCGATTACGTCGGTGTTCTCGAGTTAAAGGGAGGACCCAGTGTGGCCAGTATGAAATCAAGCCAAAACTTCTCATTCGTCGGTAAACACTTCGCATGCCAATAGGTCTTCCGTTTCTGCAAACCATTCATTTGCAATGGACCTGGTAGTGGAGAAACGGTCCCTTAAGGCCAATAATCTTAGGCGGCGATCTTCACGGTCTGTTGTTCTACGGCGGCGTCCAGTGCCCCTTGCTCTTTGCGTACGGCCTTCTCGAAGCCATGCCTGACAACGCCTAACCACAGTGTCTACACTTCTTTGCACTCTAACTGCAATTGCCCGAAAAGAAAGTCCAGCTTCCCGAAGTCCCACTATACGTACAGGTCTCCGTACTCTAGGCATCGTAACCGATCGTAAAGGATGTCAAGAACCAAAATCCGCCAACGTTGATTCTTTACTGCGGCTGAAATATTCATTTTTAGAGCGTTAGTGAATTAAAAAAAAGCAGTATAAAAACCGGAATGTCCAACTGATAAGGCTGAAAATTTTTTCACTTGTTATTTACAGTAAGATAAATACATTCACTAACTTTTATTAAAATAAAACCATTTAAACTGGGTGTTCGGATTTATATGTCACTTAGTATAGCAACCTAAAAATAAATACATCGATCTAGGTTTCAACTGAGTGAGCTGATATCAGCTTTATACAATTTAATATTAAAGGGAAAAAAATACATTCAATTAATAAATCCGCGCTATATTGGCTTACCAAAAATGAATCAGTCAAGAACCAATACTGGACGAATGACAATAAAAAAAAAACAAAAAGACATAAGATCATAACAACTAATCATGATACATCTAACAGCTGATTTTTAACCAGTTTCCTGAATGTTCTAACACTTTTGCTTCTCCAGGCAGGGTCGGTTGAATTGTATAACCTCTCACCATTGAAAGGCAAAGCCTCAGATCTCTAAGATTAACGATTGCTCTAGTTACGAATTTACTATGGTGGTAGATGGGCCTTTTAGTACACAACATCTTATGCACAAATACCTTAAGACTATATTCAAATTGTTATTCCAGTCTCATCCATTTCAACTACTTGATCTTAGAGGAAACATGACTATATTTTCGAATACCATACACAAATCTACCGCAGTTGCTTTACATTCTTTGGATCCTACACCGTATTCATCGAGTCAAGACAAGGATAATACAGGGTGGCCCATAAGTCCTTTGAGCTGGAAAAAAAGGAATAAAACCAAACTAGTTTCATTATGAAGAATTATTATATTTTGTTATCATCTTTATTGAATGGGAATTATGTTTTAAAAATCACATCGTCTAAATGCAATCCATTACGATCACGGCACTCATATAAACGACGTCTAAAATTGTCGATGACTGCGCGGCAAGTCAACACTGTAATGCTTGCCATTTCTCTTCGGATATTTTCTTTCAGGACATCAACTGATCGCGGAGTGGTGTCGTACACTTTACTCTTGAGGTAGCCCCATAAAAAGAAGTCCATTGGAGTCAAATCTGGACTACGTGGTGGCCAGGAAATGTCTCCTCTTCGAGAAATTACTTTGCTGGGAAAAAGTTGACAGACGACGGGCATAGAAGTGTTGGAGGTGTGGGCAGTTGCTCCGCCCTGTTGAAACCAGGTCTGCGTATTATAGCCTGGAAAATTCTGCAACGCTGGTGTCAAAAACTCTTCTATCATTGCTACATACCGCTCCGAAGTAACAGTTAATGTGCGACCTCTGTCGTCCTCAAAAAAATAAGGGCCTACGATGCCATGCGCTGACATAGCAGCCCAAACTGTAACTTTAGGGCTGTGTAAGGGCTTCTGATGCTTACGCCTTGGATTTTCGGGGCTCCAATAACGGCAATTTTATTTATTTACATGCCCGTTTAAATGGAAGTGAGCCTCGTCCGAGAACAACACATTATTGAGCGAAGAAAATCGATTCAACATTTCATTCGCAAAATTTAGTCTCTGAATAGCGTCATTATCTTTTAATTCCTGCACTAACTGAATTTTGTAAGCGTGCAGACGTAAATCTTTCCTTAAAATCCGCTGTAAAGATGTTCTGGGTACGTTTAGTGCACTGGAACGCTTACGAGTAGACTGGGTAGGATTTTGACGAACCGACTGTGCCACAATGTTGATGTTTTCTTCAATACGAGTTGTCCTTGGTCGACCCCACCGCTGTTTATCTAACGTCGAACCAGTCTCTTCGAACTTAGCAACCCAGTTCTTAATCGTTTGAGCTGCTGGACACTTTGTAAAATTGTGTAAATTGTGGTATTCTCGATATTTACGCCGCGCAATGATTGCCGAATCATTATTTTGATAAAACGCGCGCACACAAAAAGCACGATCCGCTCCAGTGAAACACTCCATGGCGACTGAATTCCCAGACACTGAAGATACTGCCCCCACCTCGCCCGCGCCGCTCACGCTCACCCGTTAAATTTTATTCAAATTTGAAATTTCAAAGGACTTATGGACCACCCTGTATAAAGTGAAAGCATAGCTGAAACTGGATATTATCAAACTGTCAACTAGCTTCTCACGCATTTTAAAGTTCCAAATGAATCTATTAGCATACAGCAGTCTTAATTTGATGTAGGTGGACTTCGATAGATGACACAGATGTTTGTCAAATCTTAAAGTAGTGCCGAAGTTGACACCAAGATTTTTTGCTTGTTCCGCAATAGGAATGAGTTCGTTGTTGATGCTCAATGCAATCCTCTCCCTCACTCTACTATGCAAATGCTTAGGACAAAAAGCAGGCAAGTACTCTTATCTGGATTAATCTTCAACATGTGTCTCTTACAAAAATCAGTGATGTTGGTAAGATCAAAATTTGTCTTATATGACATGTATCATTCGCGTAAGTTTATACAGCACAGAGCTCAATGCATGAATGTAAATCAAAAGTACTTATCAAACACAGTAATGACCTAAGAAACGGCAACAGAAGATGAGACACCTCTGACTGTCTTCACCTTTTGTTCACGATTAGTTAAGTAATTTTCAAGAAATTTAAGCGGAATGTCAGAATGTACAATATACTTTAACTTACTCAACGAAATTTTGTGGTTAACCGCGTCGAACGCCTTCGAAAAGTCAACCATAACTAAAATCGTATTAATACGTTTATCCATATTATTTAAAATATTGTCTGTCAAATGGAGAAGTGAAGAAGTGTGTGTCCAGCTCGAAATCCAGACTGATGAACAAAAAGGAAATTGTTCACCTCTAAATATACAATTAAAGCATATTCAGATAAGAGATAGACCGGATGTAAACAAAAGGTTCGGGTGATTTTCATGCTAACGCCGCCGTCTCGACGTAAAACAGGATCCCTCATTGGTCAATTCGCAATTAAATGCCTATGCCAAGCGGCAGAGCAGTCGTATCAAGGCAGAGTCACATTCAGGTTCAGACGTGTTACGTATGTCGTGTGCATCATTGCAATTTGATATTTCTTGGACGTTTTCGTTTGTTATCTTATTAAGTTGTTGAGTTTGTCGTTGTTATTGTTATACCTTGTTATTGATGTTATTGTTATCAACTGCTTGCGCAAAATGCCCAGTAGTACAGATACTGCCGATGAAGTTGTAAACTCCTGTAGTCCACCTAGGAAACGCTCTAAAAACAGACACCTGAGTGCAGAAATGAAAGAGGTCATTTGAATATATATAAGATCGAGCGCGAGGAGAACGAGGTATCAACCATCAAAGAAATTGTTGTGAAGGTTTCTCACAAAGTTGGGGTGTGTCGCGCATCAGTTAAGACAATACAAAAAATCACACCTTTTCTGAGCCAATGACCAGTAAACATCGCAAAAGTATTGTTAAATCATTGGATGAAGCTTGGAGGAAAGTGCATGAATTCTTCTTTAGGAATGAAATACCTACTATAGATAAAGTACTGCAGGAGGTAAATGGAGATACAACGTTGCCAAATTTCAACGATCAACTTTCCATGCGTTACTGAAGCATTTAAATTTCAAATGGAAAAAACGGGGTCGTAATAGTTTACTACTGGATAGAGAAGAAATTGTGCTATGGAGGAGGGATTATTTAACAAAAATTGGGAAATATAGAAATCAAAAGATTTATTACCTTGATGAAACGTGGGTAAACGCAGGACACACTACAAGTAAAGTATGGGTTGATGATTCTGTAACTTCATCCAGGAGGGCCTTTCTAGATGGACTGTCCACCGGATTAAAAAATCCAGCAGGTAAATACGAGTAATAGACAACAATCGGATGTTTTTCAAACCTTGGGAACAAGGTTCTAAACATTAATTCCAGGGGGAAGATAAAACATATTACAAGTAACAAAACTTTTATAACTTTCGATAAAATGCGTGGATGTTTTATTGTCATTTTCATTTGTTAGAACTTTTTTAAGCCATGTTTTTATGTGTTTTCGATATTTCAATAATTTTTTAATATAATCTTAAAATATGTCGAATATTATAAACTTAAAAAAAGTTACTAAGTTTTATATTGTGTACCGTTCCTAATATTTCTAATCATTTTAATTCATACTTTAAGCTTTATAAAGTTATAATTTGTTAATATAATATTTGCGCGTATTTCAGGTTCCTGATCATTCATTTTTTAAAGGTTTATAACTTTAAATTAAATTGTGAAGCGCTGAGTAATCATACGACGTTCATTATTCTTTCTTTCAATATGACTAAATAATCCCAATTATAGCAATCTGATACTCATGTCTCAATGTTTTTTCGCTGAATGTGATGAAAACATTTGAAAAAGGTTCGCTTATTGAAATAAATCTACACCAGTTAGTACTTCGATTTCCAGGTAAAGGGAAAAGGCTCATTATCTGCCATATTGGCAGTGAGGATGGATTTGTTGTTGACGGTCTGTGGTGCTTTGAGTCTAAGAAAACTGGAGATACCACGAGGAAATGAATGGCGAATCGTTTGAACAGTGGTTTTCAAAAATTTTACCGAACTTTGAGGAAAACGCAGTAATTGTGTTGGATAATGCGCCTTATCATTCTCGAAGAATGGAGAAGGTCCCAACAACGGCTTCAAGGAAGTTGATGTTCAAAATTGGCTCCGCTCGAAAAATATCAACTTTGAAGAAGCAATGCTGAAAGTACAATTATTAAGAATTGTCAAGGATCACAAGGCGGAATATCAAAAATACGCCATTGACGAAATGGCAGCAAGTCAAAATAAAACTGTGCTCCGTTTACCTCCATACCATTGCGAGCTCAATCCCATTGAGCTCATATGGGCAGAGGTTAAAAGTTATATAGCTAAGCACAATACAACTTTTAAATTTTGTGACCTCAAAGGAATTTTCAAAGAAGCACTGGAATTAATAACAGCGCAAAAATGGGAAAACTGTATTAAGCACGTGAAAGACAAAGTTGAAAAGAGAATGTGGGAACTGGACAATATTTTAGAGGAACAAGTCGAGCATTCATTCATTGACGTTGGTGCTTCAGGCAGTAGCGATGATGAAAGCTCATCAAGCTCATATTTCCAATAAAAGATGTCGTTCATCAAATTCGGTAAGTTATAAGTAATTATAAAGCTACTGTATTTTTTAATTAATTATTGACATTTTTGAACCCATTTTGGCAAAACCTATTCAAGAATCTACTTTCTGACAATGTTCAACCATGCACATTTTTTTACGTTTTGAACGTTTTAATTTGGTTACATATTTACCTAGAAATCAAAAAATATACTAATCAATATTCTAAAAGCAATTTTAAGAGATATACGATTATTTTTAATTTAGGCTAATTTAAACGCCATTTTGAGATTATATTCGACTGTATTTCACCAAACATCAGGAGGCATCCGAAGCGAAAATTTTGAAACCCTTATGTATATTTACATCATTATATATTTCTTACCCCACCCCCACATGATCCTATATCCATCACCAATCGTATACACATCAAATTGTGCTAATTTACTACAAAGTTACGCAAATCAGCATCTACTATCTAAAATATGTACTGCGTGACTCTTAATACGTCCCTGCCGAATGTTACAGCGTTCGATGATCACGTGGTCTTGTTTATGTCCGGTCTATCTCTTATCTGAATATACTGTAGTTGGAGATAATCTAATATCTTGGAAATGAAACACAGTATGCTGACGGATCGTAAATGAGCAAGAGTTATGGGATTTTTTACTTTGGCTAGAGAAAGAATTATTGCTTCTTTTCAGACATTAGGAAAACTCCCAGTTTCCAAACATATATTAATAATATGGGTTAGATACTGGAGTACTTCAGGTAAACAAAGACGAATCATGTCTACGCCAATACCATCACAGCCTAATGCAGTCGACTTTGTAGAGACAGAAATATCTAGGATCTCCTGAACACTCACAGGTCTGAACACAGTGATCTTTAGTGTCGCTCTTAGTTTACGCGCTGTTGAAGATTTTCGACATATGGTCGAAACACAGGACAACCAGGAAAGTTACTGGAATGAGTTATTGTGTGTTATAAACTATAGCTTGTATAACACATATTACACGTTTCCTACAGTAGTAATTTCAAGGTATAGCAAGGCAACTGAAAGATTCATTGGCAGAGAACTGGCGTAGCTTCACTAAGCTATTTTGAAGGATTTTGATTTAACGTTCAAATTTCTTAACTTTTTTTTTAATTTTGATTCCTCTTTTCCTCTGCGAGTAATAGACTGTAGAATTATATACAGTATTTCTCACCAATTGTCTTATCGAAAATGAAACAGTGATTCCAGAAATTATTTGTAAAGATGGTGTTCATTGGTAAGTTTTGTGTAACTATCTATTTTTGTCTATTTTGCGATCTGGCCTAAGAAGCCGCCATCGGAATCTGATATGAGTGCATCAGAATTTCGAACTTTGACCCAGATTGTCAGTCACCCCACAATCTGAGGTTTGAAATAATAGCGATGTCGCCTTGGCAGCATTATCATAAGTTTTCGATGCCTTTTTTATACCGAAGCAGCCACGTAGGCAGAAGCCTAGATGCTAGGAGCTTAAAGCTTTGCCTGTCTGATATTTGAACTGCCTAAGGCTAGTACATGGTTGGATTAGAGGCCGAAGTCAGGCGGGTCCCTCTGAGCTCTGAGGAACAAAACCCGTAATCATAGCGGTAGAAGAGAGCTAGATTGCCGACGGACCGTCAATGCGAAAGGGTTTCCGAGACTAGCTGACAGAAAAGAGTAATTGATCAGACGGACAGCCCTTCACTGAACAACATCGAGCATGGTCAATGCAGTCACTGGCATCATCCCAAGTGCATGAGCTGTACTATAGGTTAGGCCTTATCTGCGCATTGTACAGAGTGAGGAGGTTATGTGGAGGAAAGTACATCTTAGCTCTTAACAAATCTCCTAGCATTTTCCCAGCAGCT